>CM075977.1:282677758-282993720 GCA_038087875.1 Malacoraja senta | reverse complement strand
GTGTGTGTATCATCTCTGAAAGTGACAGTGTGCCAAATGAGTGCTTGGTAAAACACATGGGATCTTGAGATCCATAGCATAGCATACAGAGCAAGGTAGTTATCTTGCTCCAACACAAAATACTAATTTGATTTCAACTGTAGCACTAATTCTAAATCTGGTCACCTAATGTTAGGAAGGATATGAAGGTGCTAGAGAGAGTCCTAAAAATATGCTAGAATTGTTTTAGAGATAATTTTCACTACCTTTATCAGATCCTTTAATAGTCTTAGAGTAAATAGGAGGAACCTATTCTCTGGGTTGAGGGGATAAAATAACACGGCCATAGATTTTAGTCATTTATAGAAGAATTGGGCAAAAGATAATTTTTTTTAACGATAGGGCATTGGATGTCTGAAACTCATTGCCTTGGTAACATTGGTAAAGGTGGAATCTTTCATCACATTTATAAAGTCCCTTGACATTTACTTGAAAGATGACTTGTTATGGGCTATGGATTAAAGGTTGGAAAATGGGATTAAGTTGATAGACTCCACCACGGTCTACTGGGTTGTACATTTTCTGTGATTCAGTGGTTCGTTCCCACTGAAAAATGATTTAAAAATTGTCCTGAAGATGCAAAGGAAACATGAGAAAAGTTTTTAATTTAGCCTTCTTATAAAGGGATGTTGGAAATAGAATTCATAGGATAGGCACTCGAGGAAAAAATATTTTCATGACTGGGGAGAGAGCCAGGGACTGGGCTTGATGCTCTGCTAGGCACTGATGCTCTGCAATGATGATCAAATGGCGGGCCAAGCCACTTTGGTCTCGGATCGTCGAGCTCGAGCACTCGCGTGGACCTGTGTGATCTGGGCCATCCAATCAACGCCGACCTGGGTGGTCAGGTGGAGGGGTCGACAGGGCTATTCTTCACTTAACAGTCAACGCGTTAACACACGCACCAACAGATCTCACAGTCGGCACATCTGGCACAGCCGTGAGCGGAGTGCTGGAACAACTGATCAATGGTAGCTGGCAACCCCTCGCCTTTTTAAGTAGTCACCTGAAACCCCCCCCCCCCCCCCCCCGAGCAGAAACACAGCGCTTTCGACCGGGAACTCCTCGCTCTCTACCTGGCCATCGGGCATTTCCGCTACTTCCTCGAGGGCAGGGATTTCACAGCTTTCACCGCAAGCTACTCACGTTTGCCTATGCCAAGGTGTCTGATCCTTGGTCAGCCCGACAGCAGCGCCACCTGACCTACATCTCAGAATACACGACTTGCGTCCAGCACATCGCGAGGCAAGAGCAACCAGGTCACGGATGCGTTGTCCTGCACCGCCATCAATGGCATCCACGCTCTGGCCCCAGGTGTCAACTACACGGCTGTGGCGGCAGCCCAGTGAGAGGATGAAGAGACGCTCGCCTACTGCACCTCCATCTCAGCCTGCTGTTGGAGGATGTGCGATTCAGGCCCGCTGATACTCCTCTGCGACGTGTCCACGGGACAGCCAAGACCCATCATCCCCGCTACCTGGCGCCGCCGGGTTTTCGACATGGTTCACAGCCTAGCTCACCCTTCCATCCGGACAACAAAGGCACTGATGGCAGCCAAGTACATTGTGGCACGGGTTGCGCAAACAGGTCGGCAACTGGGCCAGAACGTGCATCCACTGTCAAACCTCCAGGATTCAGCGATACATCAAGGCACCGCTGCAGAACTTCGCCCTGACACACCGGTGTTTCGACCACATCCACATCCACATCGTTGGACCGTTGCTCGTATCCAGAGATGTCACCCATCTCTTCACCTTCGTGGACAGATTCACAAGATGGCCGGAAGCCGTCCAGCTCTCGGATACCTCCACTGCGACCTGTGCACGTGCATTCACCGCTCACTGGATCGCCCGCTTTGGCGTGCCGGCGGACATCTCCTCGGACAGAGGTGCGCAGTTCACCTCCAAGCTGTGGTCAGCAACGGCCCAGCTGCTTGGCACTAAGCTTCACCTCACCACGGTCTACCACCCGCAAGCAAATGGCCTAGTGCAGGGGTTCCCAACCTTTTTCGTCCTGTTTACCCCTGGCAACTTTTCAAAAGTAAATTTACCCCCACCCTGTTTTGTTCAGTAATTTGAGTTTACACTTCTACCATAATAAAGCAACCGACAAAGGGGAAATTTTAAAATACTCTTTTTAACAAATCCAGAATCAACAGATTTACCCCCTGGGGGTAAATTTACCCCAGGTTGGGAACCCTTGACCTAGTGGAACTTTTTCACCGGCACATGAAGGCATCCCTCAAGGCACGATTCATGGGCCCAGACTGGATGGACGAATTGCCGTGTGTCTTGCTAGGTATACGCACTGCCCCAAAAGAGGACCTGGCAACTTCCTCGGCCGAGCTGGTGTATGGCGCTCCGCTTACGGTCCCGGGACTGCGCACGACCATGCTGACATGCTTCCGTGAGAAGGTGGGCACTCCTTCTCCAGTACCAACGTCCCGACACGGTCTCACAACCACGTACGTCCCACCCGACCTCCAGGACTGCCAGTACGTCTCCCTTCGCCGAGATTCCCACCGTACACCACTGCAAAAGCCTTACGAGAGACTCTTCAGAGTACTGCGAAACGACGCCACGGCTTTCAACATCAACATAGGCGGCAGACACGAGACTGTCTCCGTGGACCGTCATAAGCCGGCACACCTGGACATTGACCAACCAGTGCACAACCCCGCCGCAGAGGGCGTCCACCATCACGACCAAACCTGCCTTCAACTCAACCAGCTGCAACCCTGAACACAGGAGACACGTACACAAGATCAGGCTGCCTCACTGGACAGCCTAACCACCTCCAATGCTCGGTTCTGTGGGAGGGTCATGTGGCGGGCCAAGCCACTTTGATCTCGAACCGTTGTTCGTCAAGCTCGAGCACTCGCGTGAACCTGCGTGATCTAGGCCGACCACAGTTTATACAACACGTGAACCTCTACAATGAGACTGGAAGCATATAATGGATGTGATATTGTTGCCACATGCATTGTGCAGCTTGTCCTTCCAAATGGTAAAAAGAAAAACTACCAAAGCCATGACAAATTTCTGTGATGCATGTTTTTTTGGAACATTTTGACGAGGTTGAGGCAAAATAGAGGCTGCATTAGCTGTCCAAGAAGAGGAGGTCATGTGCATGTTATTATGCACATAGATATGCCTAAATATTGTTTAAATAAGTTGGTCTGAGATGGAGGAAGTTAACATAACTTATCAAGAATGAGGGGGGTATAGAATGCTATGCTGAACAATATACAATTCTGAAAGTGCAATTGTCAGCTGGGAGAGCATTTTAAAGGTGACTTTCTTGCTGGTGAGATTATGAATTAAAGTTGTGGCAAGGATATAACATTTTGGTTGCTTTATTAAATGCCCACATATTAGTGGTTGCACATGTATTTCACATTTCAATGAAATCAAAGGAATTTCAGAATAAGAAACCATGCTGATCACTTCTTAAAACAGAAATGTATAGCACAGGAACAGGCTCTTCAGCCCACAATGTGGCAAACATAATGTCAAGGTAAACTAATGTCATCTGCCTACACAAGAGGCAAACTTATCCATTCCCTGCATATCCATATGCCCTTCCAAATGCCTCTTAAATGGCACTATCATATGTGGCGCCACCACCCCTTGTACCTCTGTAAAATAAACGTGCCCCACACATCTCTTGAAACTGCTCCTCTTATCTTAAAGCTATGCCCTCCAGTCTTTGACATTTCCAACCCGTGAAAAAGGTTGTGCCTGTGTATCTATGCCTCTCAATTTTATATATGTCTGTCGGTTCTCACCTTAACTTCCGGCATTCTAGAAAATACAATCCAAGTTTCTCTAACCTCCCTTCAAAGTTAATACTCCTTAATCCAGGCAGCATCTGGTAAATCTCTTCTGCACTCTCTCTAAACCGCACACATACTTCCTTTAATGGGGCAACCAGAACTGCACGCAATACTCCTAATATGGCCTAATAAAAGTCTCATAAGGCTGCAGTATGACTTTCTGACTCTTAAACTCAATGCCCCGAACATTGACGCTTTCTTTATCGCTATCTTGTGTTCCACTTTCACGGTCCTATGAGCTTGGACCCAAAGACCCCTCTGTACATCAATGCTGCTAAAGGTCTTGCCATCAACTCTAGAACAATATACATTTATATTCAACATCCCAAAGTGCAACAATCACACGTGCATTGATTAAACTCCATCTGCCATTTCTCCGGCCATTTCTGTAGTTGATCTATATCCTATTGTATACCTGGACAGCTTGTCTTTCTGTCTGCAACTCCAGTGAACTTGGTGTAATCTATAAACTTACTAACCACATTTTTACTTCGGAGTCACGTGAGTGACTACGTGAAGAAGGCCGTCAGCCCGCATGCGCGTCATTACGTCTAACGCATTGCGTAACGACTGACTGGCAGGCGGTCGATCCTTCCAGCGGTAAGTTTTAAATCCTCAGGTAAGTGTTTAAACTTTCTCTGAGGTCGTTTCGCTTGGTTCGATAATTCTTGCTTACAGAACAAGTTCGAACCGTGTGGAGAAATTGTCCAAGGTGAAGAGATGGGCCGCGGGGAAACCAGCTACAGAAGTGCGGGTAGCGGGCGGCCGTCGATTTAGCCTTCCGAGTCGCTGGCGGTGGAGCCAGCGGCTTCAGACTTGGTGCCGGTCGATAGCACCTTGGCAACCCCGCTTGGGCGGAAAGCCACGAACAAGTCTGTAAGGCCCGTTGACTCGGATGAGTCGGGCCAGGAGGGTTCCCCTCCTTCAATGGGTAGCGTCTTCGGACGTCTAACCCACATGGAGCACCTGATGGAGAGGTTGCTCCACAATGATATGCTCCAACAAACGGAGTTATATCAACGTGGGTCTCCTCGGGGGCCGGCGGCAGCAGCACCTGTTTCAGGGCTGCACAATGTCTCCCTCTCTGAGGAGGGGAGCATTCGGGGTCAGTTTTTATCTGACTCAGAGTTCGGAGGTATAGCCGGGGAGCATACCACGAGGCACGAAGGGCATGAATCAGAAGTGCCTGCAATGACATCAAAATTTGCTATCCCATCACAAACAGGGGAACCACTGGATGAGGACTTAGCCATGAGTATCGATTACCTGGCCTCACACCAGCTCCAAGAACTGTCTATGGAGGAAACTTCTAACAAATATCACACACCTGCTAACTGTGCTTCATTGAATGTGCCGGCTGTTAATCACTCCATCTGGGGTTACATTGGAGGGGGCGTCAGAACCCAGGAGGTGAAGCTACAGAAAATATTAAAGTTGCTCGCCTCAGGCATCACGGCCTTTGCCAGGTCAGTGGATGGGGGGCCCCTCTCTGATGTGCAACAGGACGCCATGGCATTAATGTGCAATGCACATTTCGAAATCAATTGTCTACGGAAAAATGCCATCCGTCCTGCCCTGAACCCCAAATTTGCAGCTTTGTGTAAGGCCAGCAAAGTTCAACCACCGAATTTCCTGTTCAGCGAAGATCTGCCGAAGCAGGCCAGGGAATTGGACGATAAAGCAAAAACGGTTGGGCTAATGAAGGTCCCATCAACTCCCAAGGTTTCATAATTCCGGCGGCAGCACCCCTACGCTCCCCTCAACACCAGACGGTTCGCCGAAACTGGTGGGAAAGCCGAACAATTGGCACAGAGGTCTTTTTTAGGCCAAGGCCCAAGCCGGCCCACGTCCAAGATGTGCGGTTGGCGCCCTCCATCAGTCCTACCCCCCAAACCTCGGGGGCGGAAACAAACACCATTCCACCGGTAACCATTGAGGTAGGTGAGTCTGGTTCTTTGCGGAACATATTGTGCATGGTTCAGTTACAAGTTGGGGGGAGATTACAGTTGTTCTTGAATGAATGGCGTTGGATAACATCAGATCCGTTTATACTGCACAGTATACAAGGCTTCCAAATTGAATTCCTTCTCAATTCGCTTCCACCCACACAGCAAACACCGAACCGCACATTTGTTCTTTCACAACAGGAAAGTTTGAATGCACAAGCTGAAATTGAAGCATTATACAAAAAAGGGGTAATTGAGATGTCGTGTCATGAATCTCACCAATTTGTGTCTAATATATTTACAAAGCAAAAGAAGGATGGAGGATGCCGAATCATCCTTGACTTGACTGAACTTATCTCCTTTGTGCAGTATAAACATTTCAAAATGGAAAACTTTGTTACTGCCAAGCAACTGGTTTCCAAGGGATGTTATATGGCATGCATCGACCTTAAAGATGCATACTATTCGGTGCCCATTCATGGGGATCACCGGAGATATTTGAAGTTTAGCTGGATGGGACAACTGTGGCAGTTTAAAGCATTGCCTAATGGGCTAACTTCAGCCCCCAGATTATTCACAAAATTATTAAAACCGGTCCTGGGGCTACTCCGGGCTCAGAATCATATTGTGATGGCATACTTGGATGACATCCTTATCATGGGGAAAATTATGAAATTAGCTGAATTATCTTTCAGCTACTAAACTCATGTTTGAGAGATTGGGGTTTCTCATCCATCCAGTTAAGTCCAAATTGATACCATCTAGAGTAATTGATTATTTGGGATTTACCATTAACTCAATTCACATGTCTGTGACTCTGCCTTGGGGCAAGCGATTAGAATTAATAGAAGCCTGTAACAATCTCATCGTTAAGAAGCAGCATTCTATTAGACAAGTAGCTAGTATAATTGGCAAACTAGTGGCTGCTTTTCCAGCTGCACAGTTCGGGCCTTTGCACTATCAAAATTTACAACTTGCAAAGGAGCAGGCACTCAAATTCCATGCAGGTCACTTTGGTAGACCTATACAGTTGCCAGCTGAAGCCATTGCTGAGTTACAATGGTGGGTAACAAATATTCGGCATTGCTCCAGTAAAATTTTGGTCGTTACACCATCAGTTATTTTACAAACTGATGCTAGTGCTCTAGGATGGGGAGCTACAAATACCATCTCTAGCTGCGGTGGTAGATGGAATGTGCAGGAGTCATTAATTCTTCAGTCACATGGTATTAACTACTTAGAGTTGTTTGGAGCACTCTATGGGCTGAAGGCTTACTGTGGCAATACGCATCATGTGCATGTTCAACTTCAAATTGACAACACTACAGCGGTGGCATACGTTAATCACATGGGTGGAATCAAGTCTGTATCTTGTGATAAATTGGCTAACGTTATCTGGCACGTGTATTACGAGAAACATTTGGGTTTCAGCTATCTACTTACCAGGTAGATACAACATGGTGGCAGACACCAGATCACGGAAATTTAATGACAACACAGAATGGATGTTGAATCATGAAGTGTTTAACAACATTGTCGCTCGGTATGGCGTACCGAAAATTGATTTGTTTGCATCCAGACTAAATCACCAGTTAGGAAAATACGTTTCATGGGAACCAGACCCAGGGGCAGTGGCGGTAGATGCATTCTCGCTACACTGGGGTGGAATGTTTTTGTATGCTTTTCCCCCATTTTGCCTCATCAGTCGGTGTTTGGCTAAGATCAAGCAAGACTCCGCCTCTGGCATTTTAGTGGTACCTGACTGGCCTACACAGCCTTGGTTCCCACTCGTCCTGGGAATGATAACACAGCCTTTTATGGCTGTCCCCAAAAGCAGAAATCTGGTTCACCCTGTAACTGGGGAGAACCATCCACTACATGACCGAATTAATTTATTGGTTTGCAGATTCTGAGGAGACCGTACCTGGGGCTCGGACTATCAGATCGTACGGTGGATGTGATCACTGCGGCCTGGAGGGATAGTACCAAGAAACAGTACATCTCTCATATCAAGAAATGGGAGATGTTCTGTTCACTCTCGAACATATCGTATGACACAGCACGCATAACGGATGTGTTGGAATTCCTCTCAACACTATATTTTGATCAGAAACTGAGTTATAGTGCCATAAACAGTGCCAGGAGTGCATTATCGTCATACTTATTGCTGGGATCGGGACACCACTCTGTTGAGTCTCACCCTTTGATAACCAGGTTCATGAAGGGTATTTTTAACTCTACTCCCCCCAGGCCCCGGTATATGGAGATATGGGATGTGAGCATGGTGCTCACGCTGCTTCGCCAGTGGGAACCAGCTTCATCCCTATCTTTGCCCAAACTCACTCTCAAGGTGGTCATGCTCATGCCGCTGATTTCAGCGCAACGGGTCCAGACGTTGCAAAAACTGCGACTGGACAGCATGGTTTCATCTGTGTATAATATAAACTTTTTTGTTTATGATTTGATTAAGCAGAGCAGACCAGGAGTGTCAGGGCTCAAACTAGTCTTCATGGCATACCCCATGGACCTTCGGTTGTGTGTAGTTACACACATACTACAGTACATCAAGGTCACCAAGAGCCTCAGAGGCTCAGAATTATCTGTTCATTAATTATATAAAACCTCATAATAAGGTATCAGTGCAGACCATTTCGAGGTGGTTAAAACAGGTTCTGGCTTGTGCAGGAGTGGACACTGACATTTTTAAATCTCACTCCACCAGGGCTGCATCTACATCAGCAGCGAGGGTAATGGACGTCCCTCTCGACCACATCCTAGCGGCTGCAGGATGGTCAAATGAACTGACGTTCCAAAGGTTTTATAATAAACCTATTGCCAGACCGGGGTTTTTTGCCAATTCCATTTTAGATTCTGGTTTATAGTTTCCCATGGATGAGAGGGGTCACTATTATTTTTCATTGTTCATTAAAGCATCAGCATATTTAAATCTATGTCATGTCTGAATGCATTAATTATTTTCACTCATCCTTGGTCAACTGATGCAATGTGTGACGCATGGACTCGTATCCACGGAATGAAATCACAGAGCTTTAAAATCTTCACGTAGTCACTCACGTGACTCCGAAGTAAAATAGTAAGATTAAACGAGAACTTACCAGTTTGAAGTTTGATCTTTATTTTATGAGGAGTTACGATGAGCGATTATGTGCCCTCCGCTCCCAACCCTCGTATCATAAAGGTCATCTGGTGGTTCTAGTCTCTAATCTTACTATGATCAGTTCAACAACTGTTATCTGTGATTTCACACCGCTGCTTTGAAGATTGACGCGCATGCGGGCTGACGGCCTTCTTCACGTAATCGCTCATCGTAACTCCTCATAAAATAAAGATCAAACTTCAAACTGGTAAGTTCTCGTTTAATCTTACTATTCCATCCAAGTCGGTACATCACAAACAGCTGAGTTCCACACTACTCCACTGGGCACAGACCACTAACCAGAATAATGCCTTTGTCTGCTATGAGTAAGCCAGTTGTGAATCTATACGACCAAGAGGGCAGCACAGTGGTGCAAGAGGGCGGCACAGTGCCACAGAGCAGCTGCCTTATAGTGCCACAGACCCAGGTTCGATCCTGAACTTGCGTGCTGTCTGCACAGTATTTGCACATCCTCTGACTGCGTGGGTTTCACGTGGTTCCCTCACTCATTCCAAAGAAGTGCGGGTTTGTAGGCTAATTGGCCTCTGTAAATTGCCTCTAGTGTGTAGGGTAAGGATGAGAAAATGGGATGACATAAAACTAGTGCGAATGGGTGATCGATGGTCGGCTGGGTGACAGTGAGCTGAAGGGCCTGTTTCCATGCTGTATCTCTACACTAAACTAAACCAGTCACCATGACCCACATGCTGGTTAGCCTACCATGGCCAACTTTATCAAACACCTTACCAAAATCCATGTTGACTACATCCATCACCCTATCCTCATCGATCGAACATCTTTATCACCTCCTCAAGTTGCTAAATCATAATTTGCCATGTACAAAGCCACACTGACTGTTCATACTTAGCCCTTTCAAAGTGAATACATCGTATCCTGAAGAAGCCTCCTCAATAGCTTCCCTGCCACTGACGTGAGACTCGCCTTTCTTTAATTTCCTGGATGATCTCGACATCTCTTCAGAAACAAAGAAACTTCACTGGATATTCTCCACTTTTCTGGGGCTGCACCTGTGGCTAGAGAATGTGCAAAGATCTTTATCAAGGTCCCTGCAATCTTTCATCTGCTCTTCAAGAGCCTCGACACAACTTCTTTCTTGATCTCAAATTGCCATTGCATATTAGTAATCACACTGATCGCACTGCCCTCCATGTCCATCTCCCGTGAATATAGATGCAAAATACTTATTTTGTACCTTCTTACATCCTCACACTCCAAGCACAAATTCCCTCCTTTATCCTTGTGCGGTCCAATCTTCTCTTTGGTTTGTATAAAAAGCTTTGGAATTTTCTTTAATCTGACTTGCCAAAGACATTTCTAGACACCCTCTTACCTTTTTAATCGCCCACTGGAGTTCTTTCCTGCTTGCTTTATATTTTTCAAAAGCCCCATCCAATTTCATTTTCTCAAATCTTGCATATGCTTCCTTTTTCTTCTTGACCACATTTACTACCTCTTTGGTCATCTTTGGGTAATTTACTTTGCCATCCATATCTGTTGCCCTTACTGCAACATGTCCTGAACCTTGATCTACTGGCCTGTAAACAACTCCCACTTGTCAGATGCGGACTTACCCAACATCTGCTCCCAATTTACTTTCCCTAATTCGTGTTGTGATGTGCCTTACTCCAATTTAGTAACTTCCCTTAAGGTCTAGCGTAATCCTTATTTAAGACAAGTTGAAAACTTACGGAGTTGTAAATAAAATGTTCTTTCACTGAAACACCAGTCACCTCGTCAAATTAGTAGAGCATGGAAACAACCCCTTCGGCCCACTGATTCCATGCTGACCATCAATCACCCGTTCACACTTGTTCTCGTTGTTCCCACTTTCTCATCCACTCCCTACACACTATGGGCAATTTTGCAGAGGCCAATTAAGCTATGAGCCATCCATGTCTTTAGGATGTGGGAGGAAACCGGAGCGCCCGGAGGAAAACTACACGGTCACAGGGAGAATGGGCAAACTCCACATAGACGGCCCCCAAAGTCTGGATCAAACCTCATTCTCTGGCGCAATGAGGCAGAAGCTCTACCAGCTGTGCCACTATGCCACCCATGGATCAGGATAGAATTCCCATCCCTCACCTTTTCCCTGTAAAAAAATTCAAATATCGTTTGACTAAATTACCATTATAATTTAATGAAAAGTTTATGAAGTAACACATAAGCAACCCGTGAATAAAATGATAATGCGTTAAAATTAATTGCTTGTAGTTGAAAAGCATAGAACATAAAACTGTACAGCATAGGCTGACAATGTCTGTGTCAAACATGATGCCTATTTAAACTAATGTGTGCGTGTGCCCATCTAAAAGCTTCTTAAATGCCACCACTGTGTCTGCTTCCATCACTATCCCAGTCACCTACCACTCTCTGTATAAAACAACTTACCCGTCACAATTTCTTTAAACCTACCCCCTCTGACCTCACAGTAAAGCGTTCTAATCCTTAGACCTGGGGAAAAAGGTCTACCTTATCGATGCCCCTCATAACTTTATGAGCTTCTATTAGGTCTCTCCTCAGCTTCTCAAGCTTCAGAGAAAACAATCCAACTTTACCAACCTCTCCTCACATGTATAATCCAGGCAGCATCCTGGTAAATTTCTTCTTCACTTTCACCAAAGCCCACCACATATTTCCTCTAATGGGGTGCCCAAAACTGTACACGATACTTCAAATGCAGCCTAACTAAAGTTTTATGAAATAGACACAAAAAGCTGCAGTAACTCAGTGGGACAGGCACCATCTCTGGAGATAAGGAATGGGTGATGTTTCGGGTTGAAACCACACAAAGTTTTATGAAGCTGCTGACTCTTATACCCAATGCCCCGACCAATGAAGGCAAACATACCACATGCCTTCTTTACCACTTTATCTGCTTGTGTTGCTACTTTCAGGGAGCTGACTTTGACCCCCAAGACCCCTCTGCTGTGAAGAGTCTTGCCATTAACTGCATACTTTCTCCTTACATTTGACCTCCCAAAATGCAACACCTCATCTGGCCGGATTGTACCTCATCCTCTACTTCTCCGTCTATATCAGTAACTAACCTCGTATCCTGTTGTATCCCTTGACAACAGTCTTCACTGTCTGCAACTCCACCAATGTTTGTGTCGCATGCAATCGTACTAACCAACCCATTTACATTTTCTTTCAAGTCGTTGATATATATTATAAACAAAGATGTTCCAGCAATATTCACGGTGGTTGCTGGGGAGTCGCCTTCATGGTCGTGAGGAGTTCCCGCATTCTGGGAACTGGTCGCGGCCTCATTATGGTCGCCGCAAATTTTTCAACATATTGAAAAATTAGCGGTGACCAGAATGAAACCGCCATGGAGAGTAGCGAGAATTCTCGTGCCGTAGGTGCAGTGGTAGTGGGTTGCCAGGAAGTCAAAGGTTCTCGTAGGTTCTCGTAGGTTGTAGCTGGTGCTGACCAGTGAATTTCATTGGCTCATTTGGGGGAAAAAACGTAAGCAGTAGTTTTCAGAACCAAGGATAACCGACCGGTAATGTTAATGTCCGCCGAGCTTCACAGCCGTGTATCTCTGGCTTCTTAAAAGTTGCCAAACATTTAACTCTTCGTATATCTCTAAATCTAGAGGCACGGCAATTATAATTCGCAAAGGTATACCATTTAAACCAAAGAATACAATAGTAGACAAAGAGGGGAGGTATGTTATAGTTACAGGAGAGATACACTCTACCCCATTTACTATGGTAAATATTTATGCGCCTAATTTTGATAACCCTCAATTTTTAAAATAAAATCCTGAATATAATTTCAGAGTTTAATTATCAAAATGTGATAATTGGCAGAAAGTATTAGGGTACATCCGAACATTCATGGGTACAATACAAAATACTCAAATAATAAGATATCTTTATATGCAGATGATGTACTACTTACTATATATCACAAAATCACAAATTAGTATACCAAATATATTAAATTTAATAGAGGAATTTGGATCCTTTTCAGGATATAGAATAAATTGGAATAAAAGTGAAATTATGACGACTAAACCTCAAGAACCGACACACCTGTTAAAATTCCCTTTTAAAATCGCTTCAGAAAAATTTAAATATTTGGGAATTGAAATTACTAGAAAATATAAATCTCTATTTAATGCAAACTATATGCCCTTAATAAACTAAACACACTGATTAAATTCTGGAAAACCCTCCCGATGTCTCTTATAGGCAGCATAAATGCTATAAAAATGAGCTTTTTACCACAAATTTTATATCTATTCCAGTCAATAACCAATTACCAAAAACATTTTTTTTTAAATTGGATGCTGATATTACAAACTTTATTTGGGACTATAAATTCCACAGAATCCAAAGAAAACATTTGTGTAAACCTAAAGAATTTGGTGGATTATCACTCCCCAATTTTTTATATTAATATTGGGCCACAAATGTCAAACATATGATTCACCTGTTGGACAATTCGGCCCAGCAGGTGGAGTGGATAGCAATGGAGAGAGAGGACTGTTCCCCTTTTAATATAGGAGCGATCCTTCTCTCACCAACAAAAATGAAGAATACAATATATAGTAAAAATCCAATTATTCATAGTACAATTAGAATTTGGAAACAAATAAAACTAACGTTAAAATTAAGAAATCTATCACTTCTCTCACCTATAATGAATAACCCTTCGTTTAAACCTTCTATGATAGATAGAGCTTTTATAATTTGGGAAAGAGTAGGAATTAAAATGTTTGGAGATATGTATGATAATGGAATTTTTTTAACATTTCACCAATTACAACTTAAATACAACCTGAATAGTAATCAATATTTCAAATATTTTCAAATACGTGACTATTTGAAAAAGTATACACGAGAATATCAAAATATGTCTCCTGACCTATTAGATGGGATAATGAATATAAAAGCGGAATCAGCTAATTTAATATCATACCTATACAATTCCATTTTAAACATAGAAATTCCATCATCGGATGGGATTAGAAGAGAATGGGAACAGGAACTAGCTATAAAAATCTCGAAAGAGAGTTGGGATAAACACCTATTATATGTGCATAAATGCTCGATTAACGCAAGACACTCTGATTCAATTTAAAATTTTACATAGATTATACTATTCAAAAGCTAAATTAAGTAAATTTTACCCAAATACCTCTGCTATCTGTGATAAATGCCTAATCCAAGAATCAACATTCTTTTGTTTTTTGTATAAAAATTCAAAAATGTTGGTATGAAATTTTTGAAATTTACACTAAATTATTTAAAATAAAACTGAAACCGAATGCAGAATTGATTGTTTTTGGAACAATAGAAGCAGGTTTGGAGCTGACTTCGTTTCAAAGGAGTTTTCTTAATTATGGCTTAATAACGGCAAAAAAACTGATACTGAAATTTTGGAAAAATGCTCCTACGCCAACAATAAAAATGTGGACTTCTAATATGTCGGAATTGTTACACCTAGAAGATATGAGATTCCTCCTAGCAGGTAAACAAGACCAATTCCAAAAGATTTGGTCTCCATATATCGACTTATTACAAACATAGGGTGCAACAAAATGTTGATAATAAATGGTTTTAGGACCTGGCGAGGGGTGAGTAAAGATAAGAAGTAGGTACATCCCTCTCATAATGTCCAATCTTTTTTTCTTTTTTCTTTTTCCGCCTTTTGGTTTTTTTCTTTTCTTTTTTAACTATTTCTTCTGGTTTAGGTTCATACGGGTGTTCCTGGACCACTCTTTCATTCACTCACTGACTATCTTTACTAACTCTATCCTTTTTTCCTATTAAAGTTTAAAATAAGAAGTGGTATAAGAACTGTATAAACTTACGTTATTGCAGATTACTGTAATGTAAAATACTTCTAATAATTTTATTTTTTTAAAATAAATAAATATGTGATAATTGGGGGAGATTTCAATTGCGTCCTGGATCAATACCTGGATAAATCTGCACAACAAAAGAGGCTTAACATAAAATCAAAAGCCAGTGAACTCTTAAATACATACAGTGGCTTGCAAAAGAATTCATACCCCTTGAACTTTTCCACATTTTGTCACGTTACAACCACAAACGTAAATGTATTTTATTGGGATTTTATGTGATAGACCAACACAAAGTGGCGCATAATTGTGAAGTGGAAGGAAAATGATACATGGTTTTCAAATTTTTTTACAAATAAAAAACTGAAAAGTGTCGCGTGCAAAAGTATTCAGCCCCCTTTACTCTGGTACCCCTAAATAAAATCTAGTGCAACCAATTGCCTTCAGAAGTCACCTAATTAGTAAATAGAGTCCACTTGTGTGTAATCTAATCTCAGTATAAATACAGCTGTTCTGTGAAGGCCTCAGAGGTTTGTTAGAGAACATTAGTGAACAAACAGCACCATGAAGCCCAAGGAACACACCAGACAAGTCAGGGATAAAGTTCTCGAGAAGTTTAAAGCAGGGTTAGGTCATAAAAAAATATCCCAAGCTTTGAACATCTCACGGAGCACTGTTCAATCCATCATCCGAAAATGGAAAGAGTATGGCACAACTGTAAACCTACCAAGACATGGCCGTCCACCTAAACTGACAGGCCGGGCAAGGAGAGCATTGATCAGAGAAGCAGCCAAGAGGCCCATGGTAACTGGAGGAGCTGCAGAGATCCACAGCTCAGGTGGGAGAATCTGTCCACAGGACAACTATTAGTCGTGCACTCCACAAATCGGGCCTTTATGGAAGAATGGCAAGAAGAAAGCCATTGTTGAAAAAAATCCATAAGAAGTCCCGTTTGCAGTTTGCCACAAGCCATGTGGGGGACACAGCAAACATGTGGAGGAAGGTGCTCTGGTCAGATGAGACCAAAATTGAAGTTTTGGGCCTAAATGCAAAACGCTATGTGTGGCGGAAACCTAACACTGCACATCACCCTGAACACACCATCCCCACTGTGAAACATGGTGGTGGCAGCATCATGCTGTGGGGATGCTTTTCTTCAGCAGGGACAGGGAAGCTGGTCAGAGTTGATGGGAAGATGGATGGAGCCAAATACAGGGCAATCTTGGAAGAAAACCTGTTAGAGTCTGCAAAAGACTTGAGACTGGGGCGGAGGTTCACCTTCCAGCAGGACAACGACCCTAAACATACAGCCAGAGCTACAATGGAATGGTTTAGATCAAAGCATATTCATGTGTTAGAATGGCCCAGTCAAAGTCCAGACCTAAATCCAATTGAGAATCTCTGGCAAGACTTGAAAATTGCTGTTCACAGACGCTCTCCATCCAATCTGACTGAGCTTGAGCTATTTTGCAAAGAAGAATGGGCAAAAATTTCAGTCTCTAGATGTGCAAAGCTGGTAGAGACATACCCCAAAAGACTTGCAGCTGTAATTGCAGCGAAAGGTGGTTCTACAAAGTATTGACTCAGGGGGGCTGAATACTTTTGCACGCGAAACTTTTCAGTTTTTTATTTGTAAAAAAATTTGAAAACCATGTATCATTTTCCTTCCACTTCTCAATTATGCACCACTTTGTGTTGGTCTATCACATAAAATCCCAATAAAATACATTTACGTTTGTGGTTGTAACGTGACAAAATGTGGAAAAGTTCAAGGGGTATGAAAACTTTTGCAAGTCACTGTAGTTCTCAGCATTGTAGCGCATCAGTTTCAGAGACAACAGAACTCCCATAAGCTAAAGTGCTGTCCGATTCACCTCTACCCCATTGTCTCTGGAACAGAAGCGCTACAATGCTGAGAACTCAACAGAGGAGGACAAAGGGGTTAATTAAGAGGGGGAAAATAGAGCATGAAAGAAAGCTTGCGGGGAATATAAAAACACTGTAAAATTTTACGTAGACTATATTACTCGAAAACCAAACTGAGTCAAATGTTTCCAAATGTTTCTCCCATCTGTGATAAATGCTTATCTCAAGATGCAACTATAAGCACACTCCTTCGTCTCCTGCATAAAACTCCATAAATTTTGGAAAGAAATCTTTGAAATCTTCACAAAATTATTTAAAATAAAATTGGACCCCAACACAGAATTGATTATTTTCGGAACAATGGAAGCCTGCTCTGAGCTAACTTCATTTCAAAATTTTCCTTAACTATGGCTTGATAACGGCAAAAAAACGTATACAAATTTTGGAAAAATGCACCCACCCCAACGCTTAAAATGTGGATCACAAGCATGTCTGAAATGTTACATCTCGAAGATATGAGATTTGTCCTAGCAGGAAAATCGGAGCAATTCTTAAAGATATCCTTTCATCGATTTATTACAAGTATATGGTGCAACATAACTCGGGAAATTAACTGTTTCAAAACTTGGTGAGGGGTGTGGAAAGATATGAAGCAGGTATATCCCTTTTCTTTTCTGTTCGGGGTTTTTTTTTTCCCTTTGTTTTCTTATTTTTATTCTTTTTGTTTTTCCTTTCCATTTTCTTCTTTTTTTATATCCTTATTCTTTCTCTCTATCCTCTCACGAACTATCAATTGTTAACTCCCGGAGTGGTACTCCAGGGGTTTACATATCATTACTTTCCTTAACCTCTTTTCCCTCTTTTCCCTCTTTTTCTTGCTTCTGTTACTTCTCTATTATTAAATTTAAAACAAGAAGTTGTACATGAAATGTATTATGTTATATGCCACGGTTTATACTACTGTACATCGCTTCTAATAAAAATATTTTTAAAAATAAAATAAAAATTAAAAAAAATTGCCTCCACTCCTTCTCCCCCCTCTTCCCCCCCTCTTTTAAAGGACTTACGTGCCTTCTTGTACTGTGCTTTCACCGTCTTAATTACAGCGCAAACCTTCCTGTTCATCGTGGTGTGTGTCTGTATCACATTGGCTTTGCACCGTGAATTTCACTCAGACAGCGCTCCCCCCGCTTGCCCTATCCCCCGCCTGCATAATGGGCTGGTGAAGGAAGCGATGTGTGTGTGTTCCACTCTGACAGTTGCCATTTCAGTCGCCGTTTTTTCAGGCGACTGCAGGCGACTTGATAGTCGCCTGAAAAATCACCTAAGTGGGACAGGCACCATTAATAGTATTAATGTGCAGAGGGATCTTGGGGTCCAGGTCCATCTCTCCCTGAAAGTGGCAAAGCAAGTGGACAGAGTGGTAAAGAAGGCTTGCCTTCATTGCTCGGAGTATTGATTATAAGAGTCAGGACGTCATGATGCAGCTCGACAAGACTAGATAGGCTGCTTTTGTTCTGGTCACCCCATTACAGGAAGGATGTGGAGGCTCTGCAGAGATTTACCAGAGTGCTGCCTGGATTTGGTGGCATTAACTCTAGAGAGATCGGACAGACTTGGATTCTTTTCCCTGGAACACCTGAGGTTAAGGGGAGACCTGATAGAGGTATATCATATTATGAGATGCAAAGAATGGTAGACGATCAGAATCTTTTCCCAAGGGTGGAAATGTTAAAGGGCATATGTTAAAGACAGGTATGATAATTGCATTAAAAAGGCTTTTAGATCGGTACATAGAATATGTAGGGAATGGAATGATATGGATTATGTACAGGCAGATGAGATTAGTTATCTTGGCATCAAAAGAGCTGAAGCGGCTGTTCCTGTGCTGTGTTTTTCCATTAACAATATTGCCTACTCTCCAGTCTCTGGACTGTCAGATTGTCTCTTACCTCTCGGAGTTGAATATACTTTACAGTTTAACAATTAAAAGAAAATTCTATAATTATACACTAGTGAAATAACATGCATATTTGTGTATTTACAGAGTACAGTTTGCGTCGGACTAACTCGGTCAATAGTCTATCTCAAGTCGGTGCATCTCTCCCAACCTCTGCATCTAGTTTGCTACAGTATACATCTAGACCTTACTCTTATCCTAGCTATCCAC
Source organism: Malacoraja senta (assembly GCA_038087875.1). Lineage (NCBI taxonomy): Eukaryota > Metazoa > Chordata > Chondrichthyes > Rajiformes > Rajidae > Malacoraja > Malacoraja senta. The sequence continues at coordinate 282,974,868 of CM075977.1, read as the reverse complement.
TGTCAACAACACTACCACTTGGTAGCAATAATCACATTGGACAACGCCTGTATGTTTCCAGTCATGGGTCTTTCTTCTAATGCATTGTAAGTCGAATATCTAGAAATTCTAACGGAATTTTGGGAAAATGCAAGTTAGCTTTCTGAAATATTTGTGTTTATTTGTTATGCTATGAAATTTATTGAGGCACAAATATGTAATTTTTGTGTATAAAAACTTTGTCAAATTGTTTATGTTCTTGTTAGAGACTTTTGAACACAGTTGGTGAATTTGGCAAGATTTTCATCACATTTGGGATCCAAGTATGATGTCTTTTAGTTACCTTACTCCAGAGAGCGATTAATGCAGCAACATTAATACTGCTATGATTTATAGCTGCATCAATGCTGTATTTTCCTTTCATGTTCCAGTGTTTCATACCTCACTAAGGTTACTTTATACCTAACTCATCCACAAGGAACATAACAAGGTTGGGCACACTCTGCTGTAACATTCCAGATGTAACTCATTATTGTATTAGTTCAAATTAATATTGGATGACATATAAAACCAGTGTTCTGCCACAAGTGTTGTGGTTTGGCAACCCAGAGAGTTAGGTTAAATTACTCCCACTGTTCCAATGTTAGATTGTCAACTTTTCTTGTTTTTGCCATGCCTGCATGTTCTAGTTCAAATATTATTTATATTGTATCAGTTAAATTGTTGCAATCATGTGTTCAATTAAACATCAACAAAATCTTTCTTGTTTTGATTATTTTTTCAAATGAAAAGACATGAAGCGACATAAGGATTTGAGAAACCAGCTGTAGAAATATGAAGTTAATGTACAGGAATAATTTGAGCCATAAAAAGTGTAAATATTAAGATGAAAATCTGCAATTGTTTTCTTCCACGTGATTAATTTGTCAGAAGACAAAAATCCACGTTTTTCTCATTTTAAATACATAAAATGCTTTTATTGATCTGTTGCTCAGAAGGGTAGGGAAAAGAAGAGGAGGGCAATAGTAATAGGGGACTCTATGGTTAGGGGGTCGGATAGGCGATTCTGTGGACGCAGTCAGGAGACCCTGATGGTAGTTTGCCTCCCTGGTGCCAGGGTCAGGGATGTGTCTGAACGCGTCCAAAATATCCTGAAATCGGAGGGAGAGGAGCCTGAGGTTGTGGTACATATAGGTACCAATGACATAGGCAGAAAAAGAGAAGAGGTCCTGAAAGGAGAATTTAGGGAGTTGGGAGGAGAGTTAATGAGAAGGACCGCAAAGGTAACAATCTCAGGATTACTACCTGTGGCACGCGACAGTGAGAGCAGGAATGGAATGAGGTGGAGGATAAAAGCGTGGCTGAGGAACTGGTGCAGCGGGCAGGGATTCAAATTTCTGGATCATTGGGACCTCTTTTGGGGAAGGTGTGACCTGTACAGAAAGGACGGGTTGCACTTGAACCCGAGGGGGACCAATATCCTGGCGGGGAGATTTGCAAAGGCTACTGGGGAGACTTTAAACTAGAACGGTTGGGGGGAGGGACTCAAATAGAGAAAGCTAGTAGAAAATGTGGGAGGCAGGAGGCAGAGAAGGGAAGCACTCGGACCCAAAATGTAGGGGAGAAAGAAGAAAAAGAAAATAAACAGAGAATAAGTGGTGGTGGGTTTCTTAAATGTGTATATTTTAATGCTAGGAGCATTGTAAGAAAGGTGGATGAGCTTAGAGCCTGGATTGATACCTGGAAGTATGATGTTGTGGCGATCAGTGAAACATGGTTGCAGGAGGGCTGTGATTGGAAACTAAATATTCCAGGATTTTGTTGCTTCAGGGGTGATAGAATTGGAGGGGCAAGAGGTGCGGGTGTTGCATTGCTTGTCAAGGAAGATATTACAGCAGTGCTTTGGCAGGATAGATTAGAGGGCTCGTCTAGGGAGGCTATTTGGTTGGAACTGAGAAATGGGAAAGGTGTAGCAACACTTATAGGGGTGTATTGGAATTCGTTGGAATTCAGAAGACTGAGGGGGGATCTTATAGAAACTTACAAAATTCTTAAGGGGTTGGACAGGCTAGATGCAGGAAGATTATTCCCGATGTTGGGGAAGTCCAGAACTAGGGGTCACAGTTTAAGGATAAGAGGGAAGACTTTTAGGACCGAGATGAGGAAATCATTTTTTACACAGAGAGTGGTGAATCTGTGGAATTCTCTGCCACAGAAGGTAGTTGAGGCCAGTTCATTGGCTATATTTAAGAGGGAGTTAGATGTGGCTCTTGTGGCTAAAGGGATCAGGGGGTATGGAGAGAAGGCAGGGATGGGATACTGAGTTGGATGATCAGCCATGATCATATCAAATGGCGGTGCAGGCTCGAAGGGCCGAATGGCCTACTGCACCTATTTTCTATGTTTCTATTTATTATAGACCGCCAAATGGGGAGCGAGAATTGGAAGAGCAAATATGTAAGGAGATAGCAGATATTAGTAGTAAGCACAAGGTAGTGATTGTGGGAGATTTCAATTTTCCACACATAGACTGGGAAACACATTCTGTAAAAGGGCTGGATGGTTTGGAGATTGTAAAATGTGTGCAGGATAGTTTTTTGCAGCAATACATAGAGGTACCTACTAGAGAAGGGGCAGTGCTGGACCTCCTGTTAGGAAATGAGACAGGGTAGGTGGCGGAGATATGCGTTGGGGAGCACTTCGGGTCCAGTGATCACAATACCATTAGTTTCAATATAATTATGGAGAGGGTCAGAACTGGACCTAGGGTTGAGATTTTTGATTGGAGAAAGGCTAACTTTGAGGAGATGCGAAAGGATTTAAAAGGAGTGAATTGGGACATGTTGTTTTATGGGAAGGATGTAGAAGAGAAATGGAAGTCATTTAAAGGTGAAATTTTAAGAGTACAGAATCTTTATGTCCCTGTTCGGTTGAAAGGAAATAGTAAAAATTGGAAAGAGCCATGGTTTTCACGGGAAATTGGACACTTGATTCGGAAAAAGAGAGAGATCTACAATATTTATAGGCAGCATGGAGTAAATGAGGTGCTTGAGGAGTAGAAAGAATGTAAAAAGAATATTAAGAAAGATATTAGAAAAGCTAAAAGAAGGTATGAGGTTGCTTTGTAAGGTGAAAGTAAATCCAAAGGGTTTCTACAGCTATATTAATAGCAAAAGGATAACAAGGAATAAAATTGGTCCATTAGAGAGTCAGAGTGGACAGCTACAGTATCTGCAGAGCCAAAAGAGATGGGGGAGATATTGAACAATTTCTTTTCTTCGGTATTCACCAAGGAGAAGGATATGGAATTATGTGAGGTAAGGGAAACAAGCAGAGTAGCAATGGAAACTATGAGATTCAAAGAAGAGGAGGTGCGGACACTTTTGAAAAATATGAAAACGGATAAGTCTCCATGTCCTGACAGGATATTCCCTAGGACATTGAGGGAAGTTAGTGTAGAAATAGCAGGGGCTATGACAGAAATATTTCAAATGTCATTAGAAACGGGAATGGTGCCGGAGGATTGGCGTACTGCGCATGTTGTTCCGTTGTTTAAAAAGGGTTCTAAGAGTAAACCTAGCAATTATAGACCTGTTAGTTTGATGTCAGTGGTGGGCAAATTAATGGAAAGGATACTTAGAGATAATATATATAAGCATCTGGATAAGCAGGGTCTGATTAGGAACAGTCAACATGGATTTGTGCCTGGCAGGTCATGTTTGACTAATCTTGAATTTTTCGAAGAGGTTACTAGGGAAATTGATGAGGGTAAAGCAGTGGATGTTGTCTATATGGACTTCAGTAAGGCCTTTGACAAGGTTCCTCATGGGAGGTTGGTTAAGAAGATTCAATTGTTGGGTATTAATGGTGGAGTAGCAAGATGGATTCAACAGTGGCTGAATGGGAGATACCAGAGAGTAATGATGGATGGCTGTTTGTCAGGTTGGAGGCCGGTGACTAGTGGGGTGCCTCAGCGGTCTGTGTTGGGTCCACTGTTGTTTGTCATGTACATCAATGATCTGGATGATGGTGTGGAAAATTGGATTAGTAAGTATGCAGATGATACTAAGATAGGTGGTGTTGTGGATAATGAAGTAGATTTTCAAAGTCTACAGAGAGATTTAGGCCATTTGGAAGAGTGGGCTGAAAGATGGCAGATGGAGTTTAATGCTGATAAATGTGAGGTGCTACATCTCGGCAGGACAAATCAAAATAGGACGTACATGGTAAATGGTAGCGAATTGAGGAATGCAGTTGAACAGAGGGATCTAGGAATAACTGTGCATAGTTCCCTGAAGGTGGAATCTCATGTAGATAGGGTGGTAAAGAAAGCTTTTGGTGTGCTGGCCTTTATAAATCAGAGCATTGAATATAGAAGTTGGGATGTAATGTTAAAATTGTACAAGGCATTGGTGAGGCCAATTCTGGAGTATGGAGTACAATTTTAGTCGCCTAATTATAGGAAGGATGTCAACAAAATAGAGAGAGTACAGAGGAGATTTACTAGAATGTTGCCTGGGTTTCAGCAACTAAGTTACAGAGAAAGGTTGAACAAGTTAGGTCTTTATTCTTTGGAGCGCAGAAGGTTAAGGGGGGACTTGATAGAGGTCTTTAAAATGATGAGCGGGTTAGACAGAGTTGACGTGGATAAGCTTTTCCCATTGAGAGTAGGGAAGATTCAAACAAGGGGACATGACTTGAGAATTAAGGGACAGAAGTTTAGGGGGAACATCTTTACTCAGAGAGTGGTAGCTGTGTGGAATGAGCTTCCAGTGGAAGTGGTGGAGGCAGGTTCGATTTTATCCTTTAAAAATAGATTGGATGGGTATATGGACGGGAAAGGAATGGAGGGTTATGGTCTAAGTGCAGGTAGATGGGACTAGGGGGAAGTAAGAAAAATTAAAAATTAAAACAATTTTTTTTTAAAGTGTTCGGCACGGACTTGAAGGGCCGAGATGGCATGTTTCCATGCTGTAATGGTTATATGGTTATATGGTTATGAAGCCTTGGAAATAGAACCCACACTTCATAAAAAATGATGGCACAGAATAAAAATACAGGGAAGTATTGTTGGGCTGTATACAGTGCTGTATACTGTCCAATGTGTATTGGTTTCGATCCCGGGATGGTGGGACTGTCATATGTTGATAGAATGGAGCGGCTGGGCTTGTATAGTCTGGAATTTAGTAGGATGAGAGGGGATCTTATTGAAACATATAAGATTATTAAGGGTTTGGACACGCTAGAGGCAGGAAACATGTTCCCAATGTTGGGGGAGTCCAGAACCAGGGGCCACAGTTTAAGAATAAGGGGTAAGCCATTTAGAATGGAAAAACTTTTTCAAACAGAGGGTTGTGAGTCTGTGGAATTTTCTGCCTCAGAAGGTAGTTAAGGCCAATTCTCTGGATGCTTTCAAGAGAGAGCTAGATAGGGCTCTTAAAGATAGCGGAGTCAAGGGATATGGGGAGAATGTAGGAACGGGGTACTGATTGTGGATGATCAGCCATGATCACAGTGAATGGCGGTGCTGGCTCGAAGGGCCAAATGGCCTACTCCTGCACCTATTGTCTATTGAGAGAAAATCTTTAGGATGTATGCCATGAACCTAGAAATGGCGTTAACAAGAAGAAGATTCAAGTCATAAGACATATAGCACAGAAACAGGAACTATGGCCCAACCTGTCCATATCGACCAAGTTGCCTGACTGAATTAGTCCAACTGTCTGTCCAAGTGTCTTTTAAATGTCATAATTAAATCTGGCACTTTTTTGCCACATTATTCTGTGTGTGAAAAAATTGTCCTTAATGTCCCTTCTAAATCTTTGCTCTCTCAATATAAAGCGATGGCCTTGAGTTTTAAACTCCACTAGCCCAAGGAAGAATATCACTTTATTTATGTCCCTCTTGATTTTAAACACCTCTATTAGGTTACCTCTCAGCCTCCAACACTCCAAGAAGTAAAATCCTAGCCTATCCAGCCTTTGCTTATAACTTAAACATTTCAGATCTGCAAACATTCTTGTTAATCTTATCCGCACATTAACACACACAAGGAACAATTTTATATTTATACCAAGCCAATTAACCTAGAAACCTGAGGTAGACAAAAATGCTGGAGAAACTCAGCGGGTGAGGCAGCATCTATGGAGTGAAGGAAAAAGGCGACGTTTCAGGTCGAGACCCTTCTTCAGACTGAAGAAGGGTCTGAAGAAGGGTCTCGACCCGAAACGTCGCCTATTTCCTTCGCTCCATAGATGCTGCCTCACCCGCTGAGTTTCTCCAGCATTTTTGTCTACCTCTGATTTTCCAGCATCTGCAGTTCCTTTTTAAACCTACAAACCTATACCTCTTTGGAGTGTGGGAGAAAAAATTATGGTCTCGGAGAAAACCCACATGATCATGGGAGAACGGGAAGTATTTCTTCCCCAGCTTCCTACAATGCCCAAGGATATCGATCGGCCCCTTCTGTGTTTCCGTCAATTCCTCTTCTGTCATGTGGATTCCCTTCAGAGCATCATTATTATCTTCCTGGAGATTCAATGTCTTTCTCCATGTTGAATGAAGGGAAATATTAATTTAAAACCAAGCTCATCTCCTGTGGCTCCACTCACGGGCAAGGGACCCCAATTCCGTGCTAGTTTTTTCCCCCATGGTATAGAAGTCTAAAACTAGAGGGTATAGGTCTTAGTTAGAAGGGGAGAAATTCAAAGGAAATATGAGGGTCCGATTATATACACCCTCTGTATATAAAACACACTACCAGAAGAGGTGGTAAAAGCAGAAACAATTACAAATTTGAAAAGACAGTGACAGGAAAGGACTAAAGGGATTCGCTCCCGATGCACACATGGGATTAGCTTAGATGGGCATCACGTTTGGCCTGGATAAGTTGAGCTGAATTCCCTGCTCCTGTGCTGTACAGCTCTGACTGTTAAGGGTGGTACAGTGGCGCTGCTCTCGATCTGTTGCCTAATGAGCCTGTCCCACAGGCAATTTTTCAGGCGACTGCCGGCGACTCAGAGTGGAACACACACACATACACACACATCGCTTCCTTCACTAGCCCGTTACGCAGGCGGGGGACAGGGCAAGTGGGGGGGTGGGGGGAGGGCTGTCTGAGTGAAATTCACACGGTGCAAGGCCAAATTGATACAGACACGTATCAGATACAGATACGTGATGAACAGGAAGGTTGGCGCTGTAATTAAGATGGCTAAAGCACAGTGTACGGTAAGTCGTTTAAAAGGGGGGGAGGAGAGGGGCGAGAAGGACTGGAGACAACTTTTAAGAAGCCAGAGATACACGGCTGTGGAGCTCGGTGGACATTTAACATTACCGGTCGGTTATCCTTGGTTCTGAAAACTACAGCTTACGTTTTTTTTCCCAATGAGCCAATGAAATTCACCGGTCAGCACCGGCTACAACCTACGAAAACCTTCGATCTCCTGGCAGCCCATCTACGGCACGAGCCATGGCGGCTTCATTCTGATCGACACTAATTTTTCAACATGTTGAAAAATTTGCGGCGACCAAAATGAGGCCACGACTAATTCCCAGAATGCAGGAACTCCTCACGACCATGACGGCGACTCCCCAGCAACCACCCGCGAACATGTGGCAACTGCATAGTCTCCTGCAGTCGCCTAAGTGGGACAGGCCCATCACAGTGCCAGAGACCTGGGTTTTATCCTGACCTCAAGTGCTGCCGGTATAGAGTTTGCACACTCTCCCTGTGACCGCGTGGGTTTGCTCCAGGAACCCTAGTTTTCTCCCACATCCCAAAGACATATGGGCTTGTAGGTTAATTGGCCTCTGTATGTAAGGAGTGGATGAGAAAGTTGGTTATAATAGAACTAGCGTGAATGGTTGATCGATGCTAAACTGAGGCATAACATTCGTTACCCTCCAATCATCTGGCACTTCACGAGTGTCTAATGGTGACTCATATATCTCCAAGAGGACTCTGGCAATTTATTCTCTAGCTTCCCACAGTGTCCTTGAATATATCTGATCAGGCCTAGGAGATTTATCTATCTTCATATGCCTTAGGGCATCAACCACCTCCTCACCTGTAATACAGACTGTCTGCAAGAAATCTTCGTTAACTATCCAAAGTTTCCTAGCTTTCATGTTTTCCACCATGGTATGAACAGGGGAAAAATATGCATTAAGGATCATGGCCATCTCCTGTGGCTCTCCTAAGATACACAAAACGCTGGACTAACTCAGCAGACATGATCACATTGAATGGCAGTGCTGGCTTGAAGGGCCGAATGGCGTACTCCTGCACCTATTGTCTATTGTCTAGTGTCTATTGACAGGCAGCATCTCTTGGGAAAAGGAATGGATGACCTTTTGGATCGAGACCCTTCTTCAGATTGAGATAGGATAGGAAAACTAGAGATAAGGAAGGGTACAAAGAGCATGTAAGGTGTGAAAAGGACAGATCAAAGCAGATGCTGATCAAGGAAATGTAGAATGGTCCACTGTTGGCTAAGGGGAAGTTGACAACGAGGCATACAAACAGTAAAAATAGTTGGAGAACTAGGGTGGGGAGGGATGGAGAGAGGGGAAGCAAGGGTTACTTGAAGTTAGATAAATCAATCATCATACAATAGACAATAAGTGCAGGAATAGGCCATTCGGCCCTTCGAGCCAGCACTGTCATTCAATGTGATCATGGCTGATCATCCCCAATCAGTTCCCCGTTCCTGCCTTCTCCCCATATCCCCTGACCGCTATTTTTAAGAGCCCTCTCTAGCTCTCTCTTGAAAGCATCCAGAGAACCTGCCTCCACCACCCTCTGTGAGAAAAAGTGGCAGAGAATTCCACAGACTCACCACTCTCTGTGAGAAAAAGTGTTTCCTTGTCTCCGTTCTAAATGGCTTACTCCTTGTTCTTAAACTGTGGCCCCTGCTTCTGGACTCCCCCAACATCGGGAACATGTTTCCTGCCTCTAGCGTGTCCAAACCCTTAACAATTTTATATGTTTCAATGAATCCCTCTCATCCTTCTAAACTCCAGAGTGTACAAGCCCAGCTGCTCCATTCTCTCACTCTCTCATACCACTGAATTGTAAGCTGCCCTAACTCTGACAGTGGAGGAGACCCAGGACAGAAAGGTCCATGTGGGAATGGGAAGGGGAGCTAAAGTGTTTCGCAGCCTGGACATCGCTTAGGCCTTGGGGGACTGAGCGAAGGTGTTCAGCAAAACGATCGGCGAGTCTGCTTGGTCTGGCAGATATATAGGAGTCCACACCTGGAACAGCAGATACAGCGGCACCCCACCACTTTGGTTTCCGAGGGCCCCAGTCTCTAGTTACCCGCTTTACATTCATGTACATAAAATCTCTTTAGATTATCCGTCATTTAATCTATCATAGCTATCTCCCACATCTGTTTTTTACTCTCCTGATTTCTTTTTTAAGTATGTTCCTCAGTCCCCTAAACTCCTCCAGGTACACACTTAATCCCAACTACCGATACTTGGCCCATGCCTCGTCCTTCCTGACTAGAGCCTCGATTACTCTCATCATCCAGGCTTCCTCACTCCATCCGTCTCCAACAGGAACGTGAATGTCTTCAACACTCATCATCAATTTTTTTTAAATGATCAGACTTTCCAGACGTCCCTCTCCACATCCACTCTATCCAGGCCTTTCATTATTCAGTAAGTTTCAATGAGGTCTCCCCTCATCCTTCCAAACTCCACCAAATACAGGCCCAGTGTCGCCAAGCACTCATCATATGTTAAGCCAGTAATTCCTGGAATCATTCTCGTAAACATTGCCTTGTAAACAATACTCCAAATGCGGTCTAACCAGTGCCTTATAAAGCCTCCGCATTACACCCCTGCTTTTATATTCAAGTCCTCTATATGCATTTGCCTTCCTTACAACCAATGCAACTTGCAGATTAATCTTTTGGGAATCCTGCACCATTCCTTTGCACCTCCGATTTCTGAATCCTCTCCTCATTTAGAAAATAGTCTACGCCTTTATTCCTACTGCCAAAATGCATGACTGTACACATTGCTACACTGTATGCCATCTGCCACTTCTTTGCCCACTCTCCCAACCTGTCCAAGTCTCTCTGCAGAGTCCCTGCTTTCTCTACACTACCTGCCCCTCCACCTATCTTCATATCAACTGCAAACTTGGCCACAAAGCATTCAATTCCCTCATCCAAATCATTAATATACAACGTGAAGAGTAGCGGGCCCAGCACCGATCCCTGCGGAACTCCGCTGGTCACTGGCAGCCAAGCAGAAAAAGCCCCCTTTAATGCCACTCTTTGCTTTCTGCCATCCAGCCAACCTGCTATCCATGCTGGTATCTTCCCTCTAATACGATCTTCTTTTGCAGCCTCACGTGCAGCACCTGATGAAAGGCCTGAAAATCCAGGTAAACAATATCCACTGATACCTTTGTCTATCCTACTGTTAACTTCCTCAAAGAATTCCAACAGATTCACCAGGCAAGATCTCCCCTTCAGAAAACCATGCTGACTTCTGCCTTCATGCTTCTAAATACTTGGAAATCTTATCCTTTACAATGGACTCTCTGAAATGTTACCAACCATTGAAGTCAGGCTAACCGGCCTATAGTTTCCATTCTTCTGCCTCGCTCCCTCCTTGAACAGTGGAGTAACATTTGCAATTGTCCAGTCCTCTGGGACCACTCCTGCCTCTAGTGATTTTTTGTAAGATCACCACTCCTGCCTCCACAATCTCTAAAACCACCTCTTTCGGAACCCTGGGGTGCCGCCCATTTGGTCCAGGTGACATCCACCTTCAGACTTTTCAGCTTCCCAATCACCTTCTCCCTCGTAATAGCCACTCCACTAACTTCTGACCCTGACTTTCTTGGATTTCAGGTACGTTGCTGGTGTCTTGCGCTGTGAAGACTGATGCAAAAAAGTGATTCAACTCTTCTGCCATTTCTTTATTCCCGATTATCACTTCTCCTGCATCATTTTCCAGTGGTCCAATGTCCACTCTCGTCTCTTTCTTACTCTTTGAGTATCTGAAGAAGCTTTTGCTAAACTCTTATTACTGGCGAGCATACCATCATATTTGTTTAAGAAAGAACTGCAGATGCTGGAAAAATCGAAGGTAGACAAAAATGCTGGAGTAACTGCGGGTGAGGCAGCATCTATGGAGAGAAGGAATAGGCGATGTTTCAGGTTGAGACCCTTCTTCAGACTGATGTCGGGGGGGGGAGCTGGAAAAAGAAAGGAAGAGGCGGAGACAGTAGGCTTGTGGTAGAGCTGGGAAGGAGAGGGGAAGGAGGGAGAAAGCAGGGACTACCTGAAATTGGAGGTGAATGTTCATACCGCTGGGGTGTAAACTACCCAAGCAAAATATGAGGTGCTGTTCCTCCAATTTGTGCTTGACCTCACTCTGGCCATGGAGGAGGCCCAGGAAAGAAAGGTCGGATTCGGAATGGGAGGGGGAGTAGAAGTGCTGAGCCACCGGGAAATCAGGTTGGTTATTGCGAACTCCCCTTCCCAGCTCTCCCACAAGCCTACTGTCTCCGCCTCTTCCTTTCTTTTTCCTGCCACCCCAACATCAGTCTGAAGAAGGGTCTTGACCCGAAACGTCGCCTATTCCTTCTCTCCATAGATGCTGCCTCACCCGCTGAGTTTCTCCAGCATTTGTGTCTACTTACCATCATATTTCATCTTTTCTCCCTTTACTGCCTTTTTAGTCACCTTCCGTTATACTTTAAAAGCATCCCAATCCTTTAGCTTTCCACTAATCTTTGTAATATTATATGCCTTCTCTTTTAGCTTTATGATGTCTTTGATTTCCCTTGTCAGCCACGGTCCCCTCATTCTCCCCTTAGTATCTTTCTCCCTCTTTGGGATGACCAGCGGTTTATCAAGCCTCGGCATTACATTCCTGTTTTTATGTTCTCACCCTCTCAAAATGAATGATAACATTGCATTTGCCTTCCTTATCTCCCATTCTTTGGAATTTGGACTTTACTTTAGACATGCAGAGCAGAAACAAGTCCTTTGGCCCATTGAGTCCGCGCCATTCAGCGATCACACCGTACCCTTGCACTATCCTGCACACTAGAGACAATGTATAATTTCTCCAAAGCCACTTAACCTACAAACCTTTAAGGCTTTGGAGTGTGGGAGGAAACTGGACGACCCGGGGAAAATCCACGCGGGCACAGGGAGAACGTACAAACTCCGTACAGACAGTATCTCCGGCGCTGTGAGGCAGCAACTCTACCGCTGTGCCGCCCCAAATTCAATCTGTAAATTAACCTTTGGGGAATCCTGCACCACCACTCCCAAGTTACTTTGCACCTCTGATTTCTGAATCCTTTCCCCATTATGCCTTTATTCCTACTACCAAAAGGCATGACCGCACTCTTTGCTAGGCTGTGTTCTTTCTGCCACTTCTCTGCCCACTCACCCAACCTGTCCAAGTCCTTCTGCCGTCATCCTGCTTCCTCTCCACATACCTGCCCCTCCACGTACCTTCGTATCATCCGCAAACTCGGCCACAAAGCCATGAATTCCATCAATCAAATATCATTAATATACAGCATGATGAGCAGTGGACCTAACATCGACCCCTCCGGAACTCCGCTAGTCAACAGCAGTCAACCAGAAAAAGCCCCTTTATTGCCACTCTTTGACCTGCTATTCAGCCAACCTGCTATCCATGCTAGTATGTATATTCCCTCTAATACCTTGGGCTCTCATCTTGTTTAGCAACCTCACGTCCGGCACCTTATCAAAGGTCTTCAGGAAATCTAAGCTCCTGCCCTCTCTACTATAACCAGTCTGAAGAAGGGTCACCTAACCACTTTCTCCAGAGATGCTGGCTGACCTGCTGAGTTACCCCAGCAAGGATAAGCTATTGTTATGAGGGCTACCTAACTAATTGCATTAAAACACCTCCTCAATGACTATACAAACTAAGGCTGATATCGCTGGCCTCTAATCATAGAAACATAGAAACATAGAAAATAGGTGCAGGAGGAGGCCATTCGGCCCTTCGAGCCAGCACCGCCATTCATTGCGATCATGGCTGATCATCCCCAATCAATAACCCGTGCCTGCCTTCTCCCCATATCCCTTGATTCCTCTAGCCCCTAGAGCTCTATCTAACTCTCTCTTAAATCCATCCAGTGACTTGGCCTCCGCTGCCCTCTGTGGCAGGGAATTCCTGAAATTACACAAATTTGAAAGGAATCATTAGATCCCCAGGTAATTGTTACCAATGAGACCAGCTAACATCTTAATGATCACTGACTAAAGGTTGACACAAAATGCTGGAGTAACTCAGCGGGACAGACAGCATCTCTGGAGAGAAGGAAAGGGTGACACACATAAGATATGTAAGGGTAAGGTGTGAAAACAAGAGATCACACCCACTTCCCCCAAATCCAAGGCGTAGCCATGGGCACTCGTATGGGCCCCAGCTATGCATGCCTCTTTGTAGGGTACGTCGAACAATCCATGTTCCAGGCGTACACTGGCCCTATCCCCGAACCCTATCTCATCTGAAGAAGGGTCTCGACCTGAAACGTCACCCGTTTCAGATATGCTGCCTGTCCTACTGAGTTACTCCAGAATTTTGTGTCTACGGTGTAAACCAGCATCTGCAGTTCCTTCCTCCATTGTTTCGACTGAAAGTTACTGGTGCAGCAATAATTCATGCATCTGGATTCATTCCTGGGTACTATCTGTTTCAGAGTTTCCTTCATTTTGAGAGATTTCCACAGGTGCTCCAGTTATCTCCCAAAGGTTAAAGCTGTACGTTAACTCAGTCCGACCAAACCTACATGATTTCCCGGTTGCTAAACACTCCCCCTGCAATTCCCACACTGACCTTTCTGTCCTGGGCCTCCTCCATTGTCAGAGTGAGGCCCAGCGCATATTGGAGAAACAGCACCTCATATTTCACTTGGTTGTCTAACAACACAGTGGTATGAATATTGACTTCTCTAACTTCAAGTAACCCTTGCTTTCCCTCTCTCTCCATCCCCTCCCCTTTCCAGTTCTCCACGTAGTCTGACTGTCCCTATTAAATTTTATCTATGTTTGCTTTGTTGCCACCTTCTCCCAGCTAACAATGATCCATTCTATATCTTCCTTGAACTTCGTCCTCTTTGATGTCTTGTTTCCACACCTCACCCGCCATATCTCTGTGTCTCCCTCTCCCCTGACTCTCAGTCTGAAGAAGGGTCTCGACCCGAAATGTCTCCCATTCCTTCTCTCCAGAGATGCTGCCTGTCCCGCTGAGTTGCTCCAGCATTTTGTGTCTATCTTCGGTGTAAACCAGCATCTGCAGTTCCTTCCTACACATGGTTGATTAATTGGCTATTATAAATTTACCCTTGTATGGTTGAGGTTGAGAAATTAGTTTATGGTTAATATTGATAGGCGTTTTATAATTGGTGTGGCCAAAAGGGCCTGTTTCCATAGTGTATGAAAAAATGAAGCTCTTTATCCTGTGCTATAATTAGGCGAATTGTATAATTTTTTAGAGGAAATTAAAAGTGGATGTTGAAAGATTCCATTGCATTAATCATAACAAAGCAATGTTTTAATTTCCAGCATTCAGCCTATGAATTAATGATTACAGTTAGTGAATCAATTAATAAGACTGTGATTATGCACAAACTGGCTGCCACAATTCGTATATTGCAACAGTTCAACAATGTCGAATGCTTCACGTACAGTATAAAGTGCCAGATATCTCCAACATGGGCATTCCATTACCAATAGAGTCAATACTCATAGATAACATGTAGTAAACAAAAAAATAATCAATACATTTATAACACCAATACTTGTGCAAAAAAGCTCAGCGCAACCAAAGACAGTCCATTGTTCACAGTTTAAGAAAGAACAGCAGATGCTGGAAAAATCGAAGGTAGACAAAAATGCTGGAGAAACTCAGCGGGTGAGGCAGCATCTATGGAGCGAAGGAATAGGTGACGTTTCAGGTCGAGACCCTTCTTCAGACTGATGAGGGGGTGGGGGGTGCGGGAAGAAGAAAGGAAGAGGCGAAGACAGTGGGCTGTGGGAGAGCTGGGAAGGGGGAGGGGAAGGAGGGAGAAAGCAAGGACTACCTGAAATTGGAGAAGTCAATGTTCATTCCGCTGGGGTGTAAACTACCCAAGCAAAATATGAGGTGCTGCTCCTCCACCATACAGCCATACAGCCTTTATTGTATGGCTGTATGGTGATTACATTTCACAGTGCCAACTGGCACATGTGACAAATAAATGTATCCTGTATCTTCATTCCAATTTGCGGTGGGACTCACTCTGGCCATGGAGGAGGCCCAGGACAGAAAGGTCGGATTGGGAATGGGAGGGGGAGTTGAAGTGCTGAGCCACCGGGAGATCAGGTTGGTTAATGCGAACTGTGTGAAGGTGTTGGGCGAGGAGATCGCCAAGCCTACGTTTGGTCTCACCGATGTAGACCAGCTGACACCTAGAGCGACGGATGCAATAGATGAGGTTGGAGGTGGTGCAGGTGAACCTCTGCCTCACCTGGAATTGTTCACATTGTTCACAATTTGGTGTTTCGTCGTGTTTAAGAGCCTGATGGGTGCTGGCGTGAAGCAATTTTTTTACCTGGTTGTCACTGTTTTGTGACCCTTCTACCTTCCTCCCTATAGTAGGAGTGAAATGAGAGCATGGTGGGCCGTTGTGGGCTGTGGGCCGTTAGTGATGATGAGGCAGATATAGATCTCTCTGATGGTGGGGAGGTCAATGCCTATGATACTTCACGACGTTCAAGTTGCCGAACCAGGCTGTGATGCGACCAGTCAATGTGCTCTCTACCGTAGAGTATTCATTCACGTCCCGAATCTCCTCAATCATCTCAGAAAGTCGAGGCGTTGATGGGCATTCTTTACAATTGCATCGATGTGCTGTGTCTAGGACAGAGCTTCAGAGATATGTACTGCCTGGAACTTGAAGTTGTTGATTCTCTTCACCCGTTGATGAAGACAGGATGACGGATCCTCCACCTTCCGCTCCAAAAGTCAACAATCAGCTCTTTGGTCTTGATGGCGCCGACAGCAAGATTGTCATTCAGGCACCATTCACATTATCAATCTGCCTCCCTATACTCCAACTCATCATTAGCCATAATTCATCCAACAATGGTGTTGTTGTTGGCTGTGGTGTATATTATATAATGGTGTTACCTGCCTCCAAGTTAAAGGGGGAGCAGTGTGATGTATGTGATATAATTAGCATATGTTATGTCTTGTGCGAGGGGACGCATACGCTGGGGGAAACTCAAGGTGGCGTCCTGGAGTAAAGAAGCTTGTTAGTTTACTCCTGTATCTGAGTGTTATTTAAAGTCAGTTCCAAGCACCCAAATACACAACAAATGGCTACGAGGATGGGATGGAGTTTGTGAACTCAACACGCAGTATTGTTTAACAGTTTAAACAGTAAATACGGAGTTGTGTCGCAGTTGTTTGCGAGCTGGACATGAGAGGCCTGCAGATCCTTCTATGCAGGGGACTGTAGTTTAAAACAGCAGCTGTACAAGTCGGCAAATTTAACCTGAACAGTGCCATCCCCGAGCATACTCAGGTCATGTCCAATAGTGAAGACAAAAACTTGGCTGTGAACAGGTTAAAGATGGCTTTGGTACTGTGTCTTGGATTTAGAGTCGAGCACGGAACTGCTCACCCAGTCATGGGTTTAGAGTAGAGCAGGGAACTGAGCACACAGCCCTGCGGTGCTCCTGTGCTGATGATTATCGAGGAGGAAGTGTTGTTGCCAGGTACTGCTTGTGGTCTATTAATGAGGAAATCGAGGATCCAGTTGCATTGGGATAAAGGTGTTGAATGAGCTGAAGAACAGCTTGACGTACATATTTTTGCAGAGTGGAGTGGCCCAGTGCAGAATAAAGTCCCAGCCTGCTTAACCTCTCCCTATTGCTCAGGCCCTCAAGTCCTGGCAACATCCTGGTAAATCTTCCCTGCACCCTTTCCAGCTCGACAGCATCTTTCCCAGAACCGAACACAATATTCGAAACGCGGTCTCACCAACGTCTACTACAAGTGCAACATGACTCCCAACTTCTAAACTCAACCCTCTTTGACTGATGAAGGCCAATGTGCCAAACATTACGGAGGCCAATGTCAAAGTCCTTCACGTGATGGTTGTACCTGGCCGTGTTCTTAAAACCTGCACGGACCAATTAGTTGGAGTTTTTGCAGACATCTTCAATCTTTCATTGCGAAGATCCAACGTTCCCACCAGCTTTAAAAGGACATCAATAATATCAAGAAGAGTAAGGTGACATGCCTGAAGGACTACGATCCGTTGGTACTAATATCTGTGGTGATTAAGTGCTATGAGAGGTTAGTTATGGCACATATCAACTCCTACCTTAGCAAGAACCTGGACTCACCAGATATTGTCTACTTCCACAATAGATCGACAGGGGTGTAATCTCGCTGTGTATAAGATCATGAGAGGAATAGATCAGGTAGATGCACAGAGTCTCTTGCCCAGTGTAGATGAATCGAGGACCAGAGGACATAGGTTTAAGGTGAAGGGGAAAAGATTTAATAGGAATGTGAGGTAACGTTTCCACACAAAGGGTGGTGGGAATGGAATGAGCTGCCAGAGGAGGTAGATGAGGCAGGGGCTATCACGACGTATAAGAAACAGTTAGACAGGTGCATGGATAGGACAGGTTTGGAGGGATATGGACCAAGCGCAGCAGTTGGGACTAGTGTAGCTGGGACATGTTGGCCGGTGTGGGCAAGTTGGGCCGAAGGGCCTGTTTCCACGCTGTATCACTCTATTTGTCTCTGCATTCTTGATGGATTTCCGGAATTGTAGCTGGACTTATTAAAGTCCTTATTAAAGTCCAGCCACAATTGCGGAAAGCCATCAAGAATGCAGAGACAAATGTGGACTAAACTGGCAGCTCAGATGAACATTTGTAAAGTGTGGCAGGGCTTGTACACCATCATTCATGGGCTCCCACGCGGCACCCGAATATTCTGTCACCTCAGTCTCTGAAGCCAACATCAGAAGATCCTATATTAGGGCATGGGTCGCGGAACCGGGGCGGCTGGGGGGGGGGGGGCTGCAGCCCCTCCACTTTTTTGGCGAGACATGCTCCATAACCCGAAATTATCCGGCCCGTAGGCGTATTTTTCTCTTCTTCTGAGGACCTCCGACATCCAGAATCTCAGAACAAGCACACAATGAGCGCGGCGAAACCACGACCAGCCGTGGCGGAAGCCGACTGCCCCCCCAAACCCCCCCCCCGCTCAACGGCGCGGTTCAGTCAAGGTATGGGGCTGTGAACGAAGCGCTGTGATTAGCCGCCGAGCGGAATGGAGGGTGGGTGAGAGTCAGCCCCGAGAGAGAGTCGGCCTGAGAGTTGGGGGATGGCCCGTATTATCCCCCAGTTTTTGGAAGTCGAGCAACAACAAAAAATAATAATTGTGCCCCCCTCCCACACCCTCGCCCCGCTCCCTCACCGGGTACTCTCGAGGCTGGTGATCAGTGATCGCTCAGCCTCCCCACTTTCCAAAATGTTCCGCGGCCCCTGTAGGGTGAGTGTTCGGAGAGCACGCTGCCTTCGTGGGATGAATAAATAGCGGGTACAGGAGGCAGATTGATGACATCTTATTCTCAACGTTAGCAAGACCAGGGCGCAGACTGACGACGGAGGTCCTAGAAACATAGAAAATAGGTGCAGGAGTAGGCCATTCGGCCCTTCAAGCCTGATCATTCAGAATCAATATCCAGTTCCTGCTTTCTCCCTCCTATCCCTTGATTGCGTTAGCTCTAAGAGCTAAATCTAACTCTCTTTCGAATGAATTGGCCTCCACTGCCTTCTGTGGCAGAAAATTCCACAGATTCACAATTCTCTGGGTGAAAAGGTTTTTCTTCATCTCAGTGCTAAATGGCCTACCCCTTATTCTTAAACAGTGTACCCCTGGTTCTGGACTCCCCCAACGTCGGGAACATTTTTCCTGCATCAAGCCTGTCAAATCCCTTCAGACCTGACCGAGGGCGGAGGTTGAATCGCCTGCCGCGGAACCAGGACCCGCCCAGTAGACCCGGCCCACCCACCGATCTCCCAATCTGCCCTTAGCCACCGACGTGGACGGGAACCACTCTGCCGAGAGCGAGGTGGACCAGCGAGAGCAATGGGGGAATTGGGGGGAAAAGAGGGGAGGCTGCTGCCCCGTGCAGTGGCAGGCAGCAGATACGACGGTTCGGTACTTTTATAACTTAGTTGGCACCAACACATGGTGGCACTTGTGTACAGCCTGGGTTGTATGCAGAGCATCCCTCTGGCCACAAACTCTTTGAATCACTTCCCTCTGGAAGGCGACTCCGGACTGTCAAAGCCGCCACAGCCAGACATAAAAACAGCTTTTTTTCCACGAGCAGTAGCTCTACTCAATAACCAAAAATTTGTAGCCTCCTTTTGCTCTGGTATTTTATTTCATTCACATTTTATTATTAATGTTTTTATGCATCATTCCTAACTGTCACTGGATGTCATGTTGCCACTTGCGGGCAGAGCACCAAGGTAAATTCTTTGGATGTGAATACTTGGCCAATAAACTTATTCTTATTCTTCAAAGCTTTTCATAAGGTCAGAAGGACTAGTAGTAGAATTATGCATTTCGGCCCATCAAGTCTACTCCGGCTGATCTATCTCTCCCTCATAACCCCATTCTCCTGCCTTCTCCCCATAACCTCTGATACCTGTACTACTCACTGCACCTTTCAATGTACTTAGGTACCTGACAATAAAGTATGCAAAAATGCTGGAGAAACTAAGCGGGTGAGACAGTATCTATGGAGCAAAGGAATAGGTGATGTTTCGGGTCGAGACCCTTCTTCAGACTGATGTGGGGGTGGGGCGGGGCGGGAAGAAGAAAGGAAGAGGCGGAGACAGTGGGTTGTGGGAGAGCTGGGAAGGGGAGGGGAAGGAGGGAGAATGTAAGGACTACCTGAAATTGGAGAAGTCAATGTTCATACCGCTGGGGTGTAAACTACTCAAGCGAAATATGAGATGCTGTTCCTCCAATTTGCAGTGGGACTCACTCTGGCCATGGAGGAGGCCCAGGACAGAAAGCTCGGTTTCGGAATGGGAGGGGGAGTTGGAGTGCTGAGCCACCGGGAGATCAGGCTGGTTACTGCGAACTGAGCGGAGGTGTTGGGCGAAGCGATCGCCAAGCCTGCGCTTGGTCTCACCGATGTAGAGCAGTTGACACCTGGAACAGCGGATGCAATAGATGAGGTTGGAGGAGGTGCAAGTGAACCTCTGCCTCACCTGGAAAGACTGCTTGGGTCATTGAATGGAGTCAAGGGGGGAGGTAAAGCGACAAGTGTAGCATTTCCAGCGGTTGCATGGGGAAAGTACCAGTGGAGGTATAATTCATTCATTCATTTGTTTGTTCCTAGTGTGTGGGGAGTGGATGAGAAAGCAGGATTACATAGAACTAGTGTGATCGATGGGCAGCACGGACTTATAAACTAAATGAAAGTGAATCAACTCAGAGACCAAGCATGTTGTAGCCACTTTATTTTGCATTCCATGGGCTATGCACAACCGGAGATCAGTGATGCCCATAGTATGTTTAATTTTTAATCGCAAGTACCCACTTAACATGGCAAACTCATTCGTAATTAAACTCTTAGTCAAATAATGAGCAATATACAATTCCAAAAAAACTTATAAACATTGGAGTAATAAACATAATTTTTGTCCTTTTCACAATGGTCCTCGGTTTACAGATACAATATTTTAATTTTCAAAAGTATATTTAAAAAATACTTTTCAAAAGCATATTAACTGCACTTGCGCTCACATTGAATTCCGTCACAATTAGATGGCAGCGTTTGTGGGAATAGTGTCAAATACCAAGAGGGCAATATATCACAGATGTTAATATTGTTGCATCTGGGGAAGGCGATAGGGGATAGCACTTGTTGTATTGTGTGCAGTTCTGCTCACCCCATTACAGGAAGGATAGAAACGGTGCATTAGAGGTTGACCAGAATGCAGCCTGAATTAGGTGGCAGTAAGCTACAAGGGGAGGTTGGGCAGACTTGGATTGTTTTCTCTGCAATGTCGGAGTTGGAGGGGTGACCTGATAGAAGTGTATGAAATTATGAGAGGCATAGATAGGGTAGACAGTCAGAACCTTTTGCCCTAGATGGATAAGTCAAAGACTGGAGGGCTTAGGATTAAGGTGAGCGGGACAAAGTTTAAAGGAGGTGTGCGGGGTATGTTTTTTTACACAGAGGGTGGTGGTGGAGGTAGATACGATAGTGGCTTTTCAGACAGATGCGTGGATATGCAGGGAATGGAGGGATACGGGTGACGTGCAGGCAGAGGAGATCAGGAGATCAGTTCAGCATGTCACTGGATCCAAGGGCCTGTTCTTGTGCTGTACCTGTTCTATGGTGGCAGTGCAACATAATGAGTTCTGGCTTGAGGAGATTGTCCTGTGAACAGAGTTTGAGTAAAATGGGGACGTACTCTGGAGGTCAGAAGAATGAGAGGTGACTTTATTGATCCAGGGGAGGCTCATGGTGGGTGCTGAGAGATTGCTTGAAGACGCCAGAACGAGGTGACGAATGTGAAGAACATTTCTCTCCTCTGAAGACTGTAAACATTTGGTATTTTCTGCTGCAGATAGCTGGCAAACCTTAACTATTGAATTTATGGAAATCAATGCATGTTCAAACATTTAGGAGTCCAAAGGATATGGGAATCAGGCAAGTGTGTGGATATAGTAGAGAATCAGTCAAGATCTTGGATGGCTTAAAAGGACAGAGTGCTGGAGTAACTCAGCCGGTCAGGCAGCATCTGTGGAGGGAATGGACAGGCGGACGTGTCGGGTTTCTGAAGTTCGGGCCCCAAAAGATGCTGCCTGACCCACTGAGTTCCGCCAGAAGGTTGCGTTTTGCTCGTGCTTCCAGCGTTTGAGGTAGCTCGAAGGTTTTGAGAGGCAAAGTTGATGGTATGTATACATCCACCCAAAGATCATTATATGCAATTTTCTTTTTTAACATAGAGATTGACAAATCATTCACCAACATTTTAAAAAATATATAATTCAGTGACTCTGTCCAACACAGTTTCGAAATCAGCCAAAAGAGCACGGAATGTGACGTCGCCCTCTTGCACGACAATCCTATGAAAATTTCTTCATAAATCGGAGTTTTAAGTAGGACATCGTAAATAGAATCGTCATCATTATTGCCATTGCCAGATGATTCTTCCACAGGGACCATTGGCTTGCTATAATCCCTTGTCTAGCAAGATATTGCTCCCCGGTACATCTACAAGACAAGGCATTTTTTATTCACAATAAATTCATTTTCTGAGTATATCCATTTTGATTAACTGGGTCATTTTTTTTACCATTCACCAGCAGTCACCAATAAAAACAACTTTAATTTCTGAAGAAGGGTCTCGACCCGAAACGTCGCCTATTCCTTCGCTCCTCATCCGTGGAGTTTCTCCAGCTTTTTTGTCTACCTTTATTTTCATTGCCCTCTTAGTTTAGTTAAAGTTGAGAAAGTTTACGTTTACAGCACGGAAACAGGCCCTTTGGCCCACTGAGTCCGTGCCGACCAGCGATCACCCTGTACACTAGCACTATCCAACACACTAGGGACAATTTACAATTTACAGAAGCCAATTAACCTACAAACCTGCGCGTCTTTGGAGTGCGGGAGGAAACCGGAGAAAACCCACGCAGGTCATGGGGGGAACGTACAGACTCCATACAGACAGCACCCGTCGTCAGGATCGAACCGGGTGTCTGGCACTGTAAGGAAGCAACTCTACCGCTGCACCTCCGTGCCGCCCGTTAGAATGAAGGGCAAGGCAGTAAGGAACCCTGGATGATGAGAGAAATTGAGGCTGGTCAGGAAAAAGGAGGCGTGGGCCAGATATAGGCAGCATGTACCAAGTGTTTCCCTGGAGGAGTTTAGGGGACCGAGGACCATACTTAAGAAGGAAATCAGGCGGGCAAAAAGGGGGTAGGAGATAACTCTGTCGGATAAGACGGAGGAGAATCCAAAGGGATTTTATGTACATTAAGGGAAAGAGAGAGCATGGGGCTCCTTAGAATCCATAGTGGTTATCTGTGGAGCCGCAGGAGATGGCAGAGGTCCTCAAACAGTATATGTTCTCTGTTACTGTGGAAAAAAACATGAAAACTTGGGATCGTAGGACAGTTGACAGAGATGTCTTAAGGACAGTCCATATTACGGTCAGAGAGGTACTGGATGTCCGAGGCCACATAAATCTCCCAAGCCTGATCAGATAGGTCTGATGACGCTGTGTGAAGCTAGAGAATAAATTGCGGGAGCCCTGGCTGAGAATTATGAATCATCGTTAGTGAGATGCCGGAGCGCCAGAGACCCGGGTTCGATCCTGACCTCGGGTGCTGTCCATGTGGAGTATGTACGATCTCCCTGTGACCGTGTGGGATTACTCCGGGTGCTCCGGAGTAAATTGGACATTGTGTTTGGCATGGCCGAATTGGGCTAGGGGCCAGTTTTTGTGAAGTATAACTATTTATGATATCAACTGGGTGGTACGGTGGTGCAGCAGTAGAGTTGCTGCCTTACAGTGCTTGCAGTACCAGAGACCCGGGTACCATCCTGACTACGGGTGCTGGCTCTACAGAGTTTGCATGTTCTCCCCGTGACCTCGTGGGTTTTCTCCGACATCTTCCACACTCCAAAGACGTACAGGTTTGTAGGTTAATAGGCTTGCGTTTGTATACTTGGTATAAGTGTAAATTGTCCCTAGTGTGTGTAGGCTTGTGTTAAAGTTCGGGGATCGCTGGTCGGTGCAGACTCAGTGGGCCTGTTTCCGCGCTGTATCTCTAAACTAAACTAAACTAAACCTGCTACCATAATTTGGACTGTTCAGAGTCTGACAGCTTTTTGAGTGCAGTTACTATCACCTAAGGTTTCACTCTGATGGACTCACCCACGTAGGGTTGCCAATTTTCTCACTCCCAAATAAGGGACAAAAGGTCAAATTACAGGAAAAAATTCCCGATGACAATTCGTTGACCGACTCGGCCGTGGCTGGGTGAATGATGAGTTGGCCCGGGTGCTGGACTGCACACAAAGCCCAGCCGGCGGGCCAGCTGAGGAGTTGTGGCCCGGGCCGGGTGACGTCGCGCGCAAAGTCCGGCACCCCATCCAACTCCTGAATCGATGATCGGCCATGAGGAGGAGGGGTGGTGGTGTCGGCGGTAAGCGAAGGTCCGAAGGTCGGACAGCTGGCCGGGTTGCCGACCGACGGGGCCACGGGCGAGGCGCTGCTGCTGCTGCAATCCATGGGCTGTACTACGTCGGAATGGGTGAGTGTGCAAATGTTTGGCAGATGCAGTATAATGTGGATAAATGTGAGGTTATCCACTTTGGTGGCAAAAACAGGAAAGCAGACTATTATCTAAATGGTGGCCGATTAGGAAATGGGGAGATGCAGCGAGACCTGGGTGTCATGGTACACCAGTCATTGAAAGTAGGCATGCAGGTGCAGCAGGCAGTGAAGAAAGCGAATGGTATGTTAGCTTTCATAGCAAAAGGATTTGAGTATAGGAGCAGGGAGGTTCTACTGCAGTTGTACAGGGTCTTGGTGAGACCACACCTGGAGTATTGCGTACAGTTTTGGTCTCCAAATCTGAGGAAGGACATTATAGCCATAGAGGGAGTGCAGAGAAGGTTCACCAGACTGATTCCTGGGATGTCAGGACTTTCATATGAAGAAAGACTGGATAGACTTGGCTTATACTCGCTAGAATTTAGGAGATTGAGAGGGGATCTTATAGAAACGTACAAAATTCTTATGGGGTTGGACAGGCTAGATGCAGGTAGATTGTTCCCGATGTTGGGGAAGTCCAGGACAAGGGGTCACAGCTTAAGGATAAGGGGGAAATCCTTTAAGACCGAGATGAGGAAAAACGTTTTCACACAGAGAGTGGTGAATCTCTGGAACTCTCTGCCACAGAGGGTAGTTGAGGCCAGTTCATTGGCTATATTTAAGAGGGAGTTAGATGTGGCCCTTGTGGCTAAGGGGATCAGGGGGTATGGAGAGAAGGCAGGTACGGGATACTGAGTTGGATGATCAGCCATGATCATATTGAATGGCGGTGCAGGCTCGAAGGGCCGAATGGCCTACTCCTGCACCTATTTTCTATGTATCTATGTAGGTGGGGCCGGACACGGCGCTCCGATCCGACAGTCCCCTCGACCCGAGTAGTAGCAGTCAAATACGGGACAAGGGCGGTCCCGTACGGGACAAACCAATTTAGACCAATATACGGGATGTCCCGGCTAATACGGGACAGTTGGCAACCCTACTCCAGGGAGAGGTTGGGCAGGCTAGGCCTTTATCCCTTGGAGTGCAGGTGTGTAAAATCATAGGATACATTTTCAGAGTCTTTTACCCTTGGTAGGGGAATCAAGAACCATAGGTTTAAGTTGAGAGGGGGCCGACTTAATAGGAGCCGGAGGGGGAACTTTATACAACAAAGGGGGGGGTGGGGGTATTTATGAGGATGTTACCGGATGCTAAAAGACATTTGGACAAGTACATGGAAAAGAACGTTTTAGCGAGATATAGGCCAAACACAGGCAGGTGGGACTGGGAGGAGGTGCAAAGGGACTTGGGAGTGCTGGTGCAGGATTCCCAAAATGTTAATTTGCAAGTTGAATCTGTAATAAGGAAGGCAAATGCAATGTTAGCATTTATTTAGGGAGGACTAGAGTACAAAAACAGCGATGTAATGCTGAGGCTGGTCAGACCGCATTTGGAGTATTGTGAGCAATTTTGTGCCCCATATCCGAGGAAGGATGTGCTGGCTCTGGAGAGGGTCCAGAGGAGGTTTACAAGAAAGATCTCAGGAATGAGTGGGTTAACATATGCAGGCCCTATCAGAGGGGGGGTGGGGCAACGAGTGCCATTTGGCATGGGCCTCATGCCTGTCTGCTTCAAAGAGATCTTGATTTCGGGGGGCTCTAAAATTCAGGGGCCTCTAAAATTGAAATTGGCCTGGGCCTCTGTTCATCTATGAGAGGGCCTGAACATAGCTTGTCCAGTCCTTTTATAATTTTATATGTTTCTATCCTACCCCTCTCATCCTTCGAAATTCCAGAGAATATGGAGAGGCAACGTTTTGCATAAGGTCCCTTCGACCTGAGGGACAAGTATTTCACATTGGTGGTGTATATATGGAACAGGTTGCCAGAGCAAGTGGGAGAGGTGGGTATAATGACAACATTTAAAAGGCACTTGGACAGGTACATGAATGGGAATATGTTTGGAGGCATAGTGGATAGGTGCCAGCAAGTGGGACTAACTCGGTTTGGCTACTTGGTCAACATGGACAGGTGGGGCCGAAGGGCCTGTTTCTGTGCTGTACAGCTCTGTGACCTCCACACTTTCCTTCCCACTTCTTTAGTTTAGTTTAGAGATACCTCGCGGAAATAGGCCCTTCGGCCCACCGAGTCCGCACCGACCAGCGATCCCCGCACACTAACACTATCCTACGCACAGTAGGGACAACTTACGTTTGCACCAAGCCAATTAACCTACAAACCTGCACGTCTTTGGAATGTGGGAGGAAACCGAAGATCTCGGAGAAAACCCACGTGGTCACGGGGAGAACGTGAAGACTCCGTACAGGCAGCACCCGTAGTCGGGATCGAACCCATGTCTCTGGCGCTGCAGGCATTGTTAGGCTATAACTCTACCGCTGCGCCACCACGCATCTTAAATGAACTAATGTCAGTTCACGGCTCAAATGCAGAAGAGGTGTCCTGTGTTTGCAGGTAAACATGTGCCAGAAAGTGGTAGCATACAACAGTATATTTGGGAAATGAGGAAGTGGTATTTATAATGAGTGTTTGGCTGTACTTACATCACTTCAGGATCTGTGCCCTCCAAGTAAAAGCTTGGAGCAGATACCACCTGGGTATTATTACAGAAGTTCAAACCAATAAATTCATTCACCTCGAGTGCCTGTGCAAAATCAAAGCAACACATTTGATAATTAGGGCAACACCAAAAGCACTGACAGCTAAAGAGTTCGCCCTGTTACAGGAGGGGTGTGGAGGCTTTGGAGAGGGTACAGAAGAGATTTACATCATAATAGGAGCAGAACGAGGCCATTCGGCCCATCGAGTCTACGCCACCATTCCATCATGGCTAATCTATTTTTCCCTCTCAACCCCATTCTCCTGCACGCCCCCATAATCTTTGTCGCCCTTTGAAATCAAGAACCTATCAATCTCCGCCTTAAAAATACCATAGCTGCCATAGCATTGAATTCCATAGATTCACCACCTTCTGGCGAAATAAATTCTTCCTCGTCTGAAGGTGTGTCCTTTCATTATGCCCTCTGGTTCTGGACTCTCCCACTAGTGGAAACATCCTCTCCACATCCACTCTATCCACTATCCAAGCCTTTCACTATTCGGCAAGTTTCAATGAGGTCCCCCCCTCATCTTTCTAAACTCCAACGAGTACAGGCCCAGTGCCGTCAAACGCTCATCATATGCTAACGCAATAATTCTCTGGGATCATTCTCGTAAACCTCGTCTGGACCCTCTCCAACGCCAGGTGGTGCTGGGGTGGGAGGGGAAAGTGTCTATCTAGTCCTTTGAGCCTGGTTGTGCCATTTAATTAAATGGCAGATACAGTGCATTCAGAAAGTACTCAAACCCCTTCACTTTTTCCACATTTTGTTACATTACAGCCTTATTCTAAAATGGATTAAATTCATTTTTTATCATCAATCTACACACAATACCCCATAATAAATAAACAAAACAGATGTTTAGAAATTTTTGCAAAATAATTAAAAAGGAATAACTGAAATATCACATTTACATAAGTATTCAGACCCTTTACTCAGTACTTTGTTGAGGCACCTTAGGCAGCGATTACAGCCTCAAGTCTTCTTGGGTATGACGCTACAAGCTTGGCACACCTGTATTTGGGTAATTTCTTCCATACTTCTCTGCAGATCCTCTCAAGCTCTGTCAGGTTGGATGGGGAGCGTTGAAGCACAGCTATTTTCAGGTCCCTCCAGATATGTTCGATTGGGTTCAAGTCTGGGCTCTGGCTGGGCCACTCTAGGACATTCACAGACTTGTCACGAAGCCACTCCTGCGTTGTCTTGGCTGTGTGCTTAGGGACGTTGTCGTCTTGGAAGGTGAACCTCCGCCCCAGTCTGAGGTCCTGAACGCTCTGGGGCAGGTTTTCATCAAGGATCTCTCTGTACTTTGCTCCTTTCATCTTTTCCTCGATCCTGACTAGTCTCCCAGTTCCTACCGCTGAAAAACATCCCCACAGCATGATGCTGCCACCACCATGCTTCACCGTAGGTATGGTATTGGCCAGGTGATGAGCGGTGCCTGGTTTGCTCCAGACGTGACGCTTGCCATTCAGGCCAAAGAGTTCAATCTTGGTTTCATCAGACCAGAGAATCTTGTTTCTCATGCCTTTTGGCAAACTCCAAGCGGGCTGTCGTGTGCCTTTTACTGAGGAGTGGCTTCCGTCTGGCCACTCTACCATAAAGGCCTGATTGGTGGAGTGCTGCAGATATAGTTGTCCTTCTGGAAGGTTCTCCCTTCTCCACAGAGGAACTCTGGAGCTCTGTCAGAGTGACCATCGGGTTGGTCACCTCCCTGACCAAGGCCCTTCTCCCCTGATTGCTCAGTTTGGACAGGTGGCCAGCTCTATGAAAAGTCCTGGTGGTTCCAAAGTTCTTCCATTTAAGAATGACGGAGGCCACTGTGCTCTTCGGGACCTGCAATGCTGCAGAAATTGTTTTATACCCTTCCCCAGATCTGTGTCTCGACACAATCCTGTCTCGGAGGTCTACGGACAATTCCTTTGTCTTCATGGCTTGGTTTTTGCTCTGACATGCACTGTCAACTGTGGGTCCTTATATAGACAGGTGTGTGCCTTTCCAAATCATGTTCAATCAATTTAATTTACCACTGGTGGACTCCAATCAAGTTGTAGAAACATCTCAAGGATAATCAATGGAAACAGGATGTACCTAAGCTCAATTTTGAGTGTCACAGCAAAGGGTCTGAATACTTATGTAAATGTGATATTTCAGTTATTTCTTTTTAATTACTTTGCAAAAATTTCTAAACACCTGTTTTCGCTTCTTCATTCTGGGGTATTGTGTGTAGATTGATGATAAAAAAAAAAAGAATTTAATCTATTTTAAAATAAGGGTTTAACGTAACAAAAAAGTGAAGGGGTCAGAATACTTTTTGAATGCACTGTACAAGTAAGATGGACACAAAATGGATAACTCAGAGGGACAGGCAGCATCTCTGGAGAGGTGGAATGGGTGACGTTTTGGGTCGACACCCTTCTTCAGACTGAGAGTCAGGGGAGAGGGAGTCTCGAGATATGGAAGGGTAAGGTGTGAAAAGGACAGATCAAAGCAGATGATGATGAGGAAATATAGAATAGTTCATTGTTGGCTGAGGGGAAGGTGACAACGAGGCATACAAACAGTAAAATTAATCAGGTGGACAGTGAAATTAGTCGGTGAACTAGGGTTGGGAGAGGGATGGAGAGAGAGGGAAAGCAAGGGTTACTTGAAGTTAGAGAAATCAATATTCATACCCTTTTCCCCATATACCCAATAATCTATCAATCGCTGATGTAAGTTTTGATCAACCCACCATCATCAACAACTCAAAACTCCTACCAGTTGTTGTAGACCAACATTTTATCTCTCTCCCTGTAATGTCTCTAAAGTCTCTCTCTAAAGCAACTCTCTCTAAAGTCCTGGGTTTAATATTCCACCTCATTCTCTTGGTTCTCAACTCCCTATAGCAGATAGATTCATCCACACCTTGGCATTTCAAATTAATATTTTCAAACTACTGGGTCATATTATTCAAAACTGGTCTTCTTAAATTGGGCCTGGAAGTCCAGATATCATCTTAGAAAATGTACATTTGCTGCAGTCTGCTCTATACTTCCAGAAAACGTGGTAGCTAGGACTGCTCACACACCTCAAGCTCACAAGCCAACGGTATGACCATTAAATTCTCCAATTTTAAGCAACTCCATTACCATCCCCTCTCCCTTCTTCCCCCACATAACAACCCCCCCCCCCCACCCCCTCCACAGTGCCCCACCTGGACTCACACATCTCCCCCCTCCTCCTCCCCTTCCACCTACATTCCTCTGTCTTTCTGCCTCACACCTTTCTTTTCATCGCTGGTCCTTGTCCAACCATCTGCCTATCAAAACACTCCCCTCACCTGTATCCACCTATTACCTGCCTGACTTTGTCCTATCCTTCTCCCTTCCAGCTTTCTTTCACCACCCCCCCCCCCGATAATCAGCCTGAAGAAGGGTCTCGACCTGTAATGTCGCCTATTCCTTTTCTCCAGAGATGCTGCCTGACCCGCTGAGCTACTTCAGCTTTTAGTGTCCATCTTCGGTTTAAACCAGCATCTGCAGTTCCTTACTACGTATTAATCCTACGATTCAATAACTACTTAAAAAAACAAATGAAAATATACACAGTGGGGATAGGGTTAAGCTCGATTGTAGGACAACTCTTTCAGATATATTAGACTGTTAATTCACAAAAGGACACAGAGTGCTGGAGTAACTCAGCGGGTCAGGCAGCATCTCTGGAGAACATGGACACAGGGTGCTGGAGTAACTCAGCGGGTCAGGCAGCATCTCTGGAGAACATGGACACAGAGTGCTGGATAACTCAGCGGGTCAGGCAGCATCTCTGGAGAACATGGATGGGCGATGTCTTGAGTTGAGACCCTTC
Source organism: Malacoraja senta (assembly GCA_038087875.1). Lineage (NCBI taxonomy): Eukaryota > Metazoa > Chordata > Chondrichthyes > Rajiformes > Rajidae > Malacoraja > Malacoraja senta. The sequence goes on along the minus strand of CM075977.1, from coordinate 282,944,046 downwards.
TTCATAACCCGAAACATCACCTATCCATGTTCTCCAGGGATGCTGCGTGACCTGCTGAGTTACTCCAGTACTTTGTGTCCTTTTGTGTATTAACCAGCATCTTCAGTGCCTTGTATCTACATTTGGACTATTAACCCCTTGGTACTTACTGTGAGGCCGTAACGAGGGATACTTAAGTATTGCAGCCAGGACAACCAACTTAACACACTTGGCAGGTTTACCAGGAGGCCAGAAAATATCTGAAAACAATTACAAAGAGTTAGCAGGCCGAGATTGCTCCAGTTCTCACTGCGTACTGTTGTGACACTCCCTTCCACCAACAGTGTGCCACAACTCCACAAACCGCACACAGGGCTACTCTGACAGCACCTCCAAAGCTCACAACCTCTCCAAACAGGGAGGGCAAGGGCTAGAAGGTGCAAAGAGACACAGTGCCTTGCAAAATTCCCTTCATGTCATATACTAACCCAACTTCAAAATATATTGCCAGTGTTTTACTTCCACTGAGTTTAAATGTCTCATTTTTAGTTTAGTTTAGAGATCCAGCGTGGAAACACAGGCCCTTCGGCCCACCGAGTCCGTGCCGACCAGTGATCACCCCATACATCTATCCTACACACGAGGGACAATTTACAGAAGCCAATTAACCTACAAACCTGCATGTCTTTGGAGTGTGGGAGGAAACCGGAGCACCCGGAGAAAAGCCCGCACGATCACAGGGAGAACGTACAAACTCCGTACAGACAGCACCCGTAGTCAGGATCGAACCTGGATCTCTCGCGCTGTAAGGCAGCAACTCTACCGCTGCACCACTGGACCTCGGATCTCTGTTCCCAACAGGATTGTCGGAGCACCTTAACCAGCTAAAGGAAGGGTGTCGCTAAGTTGGGAAAGGTGCAGAAAAGATTAACCAGGACACTTTCTGAGCTTGCAGACTTGTGTTATAGGTAGAGGCAGGACAGGCTGGGACTATATTCTGCGGGGAATGAGGGGGAACCTTATTGAGGTGTACAAGATCACGAGGGGCATGGATAACGTGAACGCCCACAGACTTTTTCCCAGAGTAGAGGATTCTAAAACTAGAGGGCACAGGCTTCAGGTGAGAGGGGAGACATTTAAGAGGGGAAACTTTTCTATTCGGAGGGTAGTCGTATCTGGAACAAGCTGCCAGAGGAAGCTGTAGACGCGGTTACAATTACGACTTTCAGAAGACATTTGGACAGATATATGTATAGGAAGTGCTTAAAGGCCTGTGGGCCAAATGCAGGCAAATGGGGCTTGCCCAATATGCCTTGACAAGGTGGGCCAAAGGGCCTTTTTCCATGCTGTAATCTATAAAAGGAATGCCGCCATTCAAGAAGTCGTTGTATAACACCTTCTCAGAGCAAAGGATGGATGGGGATACATTGACCATATGACCATATTAGCGATATCGCTATATCGGAATATGACCATATTAGCGATTTTGCTATTAAAAAAACAAAACAAAAATGCCCTAAAAATGTGATTTGAAAATTATTAATTTTAAATAACTAATTATTCCTGGGAAGCATTCCAAAATTCATTTAAAAAGCTACTGAGCTGCATTAATATTGCATCAATATTCCCCAAACTTGCCTGTTACACACAGGACAACTTTCACCATTAAGTTTATACGCTGGTGAAAATATATTGTATATGCATTTTCTTCATTTTTTGTATCAAAAATAATTTATTTAATTACGATCACGATACAAAACCAAACCATGGTGACACACCAACCACCATATTGCAAAATCACCAAATTATTCAGACACTAAATTTCTAAACAACGATGTTATAAATATACTAAATAATTACTATACTACGATGTCCATCTCTAACACCACCCGGGCTCGGACGTAACCCTGGTAAAGGGGCAAGCATCTGGCTCAGGCAAAGCCTTCTTCCGCCTGGCGCCATGACTCGCTGATGACCAGGCCTAGGAGCAACCCAACCAGGACATCTTCGGCCCTGCCCTCTCCCTAGATCCTGTCACCAGCCCTCTGGTTGCTGACAGCAGAGCAGCTCCTCCCCGTACGGACCCTACGTGGAGTGGCGGTGCTCCTTGCCCTTCGGACCCTGGCCATAAGGGACGCGCTCTACTGCTCCCTCTAACCTGTATTCATGCATTGGTGGGGATATATGTGAAAAATCACATTACCGTTGTGATTGAGATCAAATCAAGTTTTACTACCATAGGTGAAAGTGTGGCGGTCCCTGGGGGGTAAGCCACTCCTTGGATCATCCCCTTCGCCGAGTGAAGGGGACGGTGCCAACGTCTCGTCATGGGTCTTTCCGTCCCCATGTTCCGCCTGCCCTGGTGGACTGCCAGTTTGTTTTTCTGCGCAGGGATGCGCATTGGACACCTCTCCAGCGGCCGTACGAGGGTCCCTTTCGGGTACTGGAACATGGCTCATCCTCTTTCGTCCTGGACATGGGGGGTCGGCATGAGACTGTTTCAGTTGCGCGGTTGAAGCCAGCACATATTGATATCGATCAGCCGGTGTTGGTAGCGCGGCCTCGTAAGCGAGGGCGGCCTCTGTCTAGGGTACCTCCTCTGGTTACTCGGTCCCATGCACCTATTGGTCAGTTGCCTGTTCCGGGGCAGGGCATGGTGTGTACCCGCGCTGGCCGCCGTGTACGGCCTCCTGTCCGTTTCGTGTCTCGGGTACTTGGGGGGGGGGGGGTCATGTGGCGGTCCCTGGGGGGTAAGCCACTCCTTGGATCATCCCCCTCGTCGAGTGAAGGACAGGGGACTGGTCTGCCACGGGGTTTCCAGTCGACCCTGGATATAGTGCTCTCGAGGTGTGTGTGTGGGGTGCTCTCGTTGTAAGCATTAAAGTCTGCTAATTGAACCCGTCTGGCGTCTGGCCTTTTACTGACCTCGTTCAGGCCGCTACAAAAGGTCTGTTACTCCCTGAATTTTTCCCATTTTTCTTTTTTTCTTTTTACTACTATTAATAACATTCATTTTCTCACTTAACTGGATTCTTAGGTTTAGGCTTATTATTGTCCCGTGTACCGAGGTACAGTGAAAAGCTTTTGTTTTGCGGACTCTCTTAAACATCTGCAGGTGCACAGTGGAGAACATATTGACTGGTTGCGTCATGGCCTGCTTCTTATTTCAGGAGGATGACGGGTGATCTTATATAGAGTCATGAGAGGAATAGATCGGGTAGACGCACAGAGTCTCTTGCCCAGAGTAGGGAATCGAAAACCAGAGGACATTGGTTTAAGATGAAGGGGGAAATATTTAATAGGAATCTGAGGGGTAACTTTTTCGCACAAAGGGTGGTGGGTGTATGGAACAAGCTGCCAGAGGAGGTAGTTGAGGCAGGGACTATCCCAACATTTAAGAAACATTTAGACAGGTACATGGATAGGACAGGTTTGGAGGGATATGGACCAAGCGCAGACAGGTGGAACTAGTGTAGATGGGACATGTTGGCCAGTGTGGGCAAGTTGGGCCGAAGGGCTTGTTTCCACTGTATCACTCTATGACTCCTGCCATCAGGAACAAGGTACTGGGTCTGAAACAGTAACATCCTGGTTCAGGAACAGCTTCTTCCCAATGACAATCAGGCTGTTGAACACCACGAACTCCAACTAAACTGCAAACTACAAAGTGCCTGTGTTGCACGAGGGACTTTGGGCTTTGTGCAGTTTTTGGCACTATATTGTTTCATTTATTTATTTAACTTCTTATTGTTTATTACATTATCTATTGAGTATTATGTTTCCAAACTTGTGCTGCTGAGGCAAGTAGCTGCAATTGTTCCGTTTTGGTACATATGACAATAAACTGGGCAGTCATGGTGGCGCAGCGGTAGAGTTGCTGCCTTACAGTACATACAGCGCCAGAGACCCGGGTTCCATCCTGACTACAGGTGCTGTCTGTACGTAGTTGTACGATCCCCCCGTGACCTGCGTGGGATTTCTCAGAGATCTTCGGTTTCCTCCCACACTCCAAAGACGTACAGGTTTGTAGGTTAATTGGCTTGGTAAATGTAAAAATTGTCCCTAGTGGGTGTAGGATAGTGTTAACGTGCGGGGATCGCTGGTCGGTGTGGACTCGGTGGGCTGAAGGGCCTTTTTCTGCGCCGTGATCTCTAAACTAATCCAAAACACTCTTGACATAACATATACCATACATAGATACAATTACGTCAAACTCAAGTCCAATAGGTAGAGCAAAAGGGAAGAAGTTACAGACTTTCCATCAGACTTCACCACTTTCCATCCTCTGGGTTGGAGGAGGTGCAGATCACCACGTTCACCTGCACCTCCTCCAACCTCATCTATTGCATCCGCTGTTCCAGGTGTCAGCTGCTCTACATCGGTGAGACCAAGCATAGGCTTGGCGATCGCTTCGCACAACACCTCCGCTCAGTTCGCAATAACCAACCTGATCTCCCGGTGGCTCAGCACTTCAACTCCCCCTCCCATTCCCAATCCGACCTTTCTGTCCTGGGCCTCCTCCATGGCCAGAGTGAGGCCCACCGCAAATTGGAGGAGCAGCACCTCATATTTTGCTTGTGTAGTTTACACCCCAGCGGTATGAACATTGACTTCTCCAATTTCAGGTAGTCCTTGCTTTCTCCCTCCTTCACCTCCCCCTTCCCAGCTCTCCCACAGCCTACTGTCTCCACCTCTTCCTTTCTTTTTCCCGCCCCTCCCCACGACATCAGTCTGAAGAAGGGTCTCTACCCGAAACATGGCCTATTCCCTCTCGCCATAGATGCTGCCTCACCCGCTGAGTTCCTCCAGCATTTTTGTCTACGTTCCATCCTTCATTCTGTTTCTTTTGTTGTGAAGATAGCAGCAAAACATCTTCTGAATACATCATCCAATTTCCTTGTTCCTTATTCTAATTTCTCCTGTCCCTTCCATTAAAGAATTAAACTTTATATTTGCTACGTATTTTACTTTCACATATTGTTAAGTAGCCTTTAAGGAGGAGAAAATAGAAGGAATTTAAGAGCATATGGAAAGGAATCTCTGGAGCTGATGCACTACAATGCTGAGAACTATATTCTGCACTCTGTATCTTCCTCTTTACTCTACCTGTTGTCCTGGAGTTTGGCGTGATTGCATATATGTATAGTATTATCTGATTTGCTTGGATAGCATGCGGCGCAGCGCTCGAGTTGCTGCCTCACAGCACCAGAGACCTGGCTTTGGTGCTATCTATGAGGAGTTTGCACGTTCTCCCTCTGGCCGCGTGGGTGACCAGCTGCTCCGGGTTTCCCCCCTCATCCCAACGACGTTTGTAGGTTAATTGGCCCTCTGTAAATTGCCCCCCAGTGTGTCGAGGGTGGATGAGAAAGTGGGATAACATAGAACTAGTGTGAACAGGTGATCGATGGTCGGCGTGGACTGAAGGGCCTGTTTCCCTGCTGTATCTTTCATTCCTTCAGCACGTGAACAAAGCTTTTCTCTAGTGTCAATAGGTGTGGACTCGGTGGGCCGTATCTTTCATTCATTCATTTCACTTGCAGACCAAGCTTTTCACTGTACCTCGGTTCACAGTAATACACCTAAGCTAAAAAGGGAATTGAAGGACTCCATGCAAAGGCAAGGCTGGATCAACAGTGAGAAAGATGAACACACATGGTGGATAGCCACCAAGTGGTCACAGGAGTGGAAGGCAACCTCATCTCCATTACACAGCTACATCTCTTCACCAGATAAAAGCTGTCCAGGGTCTGACTTCCCCAGAGGAGCATGTGTGAAGCTCAACAGACTTGGTACTGGAGTTGGGCGTTTCAATTGCCAGCATGTGGAGATGTGGACTCCGTCAGAGCCCAGCCTGTGAATGCGGAGCGGAACAACAGACAGCCAACCATGTCATCTCTGGGTGCCCGCTCTACCACCCACCAAATGGAGCTCAGGGCCTGGCAGACATTGACGCCAACAGAGACAACAACCTGGCTGCTCATCTCCTGGCTGTATCTGTACACTGTGGGCGGTTTGATTGTAATCATGTACAGTCTTTCCGCTGACTGGATAGCAGGCGACAAAAAGAGCTTTTCACTGTACCTCGGTACACGTGACAACTAAACTAAACTAAAGATGCAGGGGAGGCCAGGATCAGTTGTAGTGTAGAAGGAGCTGGCCAAGGTAGGGATTTGAAGAACGGCAAGGTAAGAAGGTAAATGTGACTTACGATCATTATAACAAATATTATGCTAATAATGAGATTTGCTACGCCAATAATGTTCTGTCCAGTTGCAACAGCCAGTCCCAAAGAGGTGGCGGTGATGGACACCTGGACTAACGTCAGCATCGCAATGAGAAAGGCACCGGCGTCTAACCTGAATCCTGGAAAAGCAAAAAACAAAACAGTTCACATCAGCCATGAGGTAAAGATAGATCAGCCATGATCAACTGGTAGAGTAGACACTAGGGCCGAACGGTCTCATTGTGCTCCTACTGTATGTCCTATGGTCAATGTTCCACGACAAGTAAAATATCAAGTCAACTAAAAGATTTTCTGTGTTCGGTTACACCTTGCTTTGGAACTTTGTCTGCACCCTCTGTGGCGACTCTTTGCATACTTGCAAAGCATGCAAAACAAAGAATCTCACTGTGACCTGTCACAACTGTCAATAAAGTGATAATGTGATTCATTCATTCATTTCAGACCCAATTCTAACACTTTCTTTTGCATAGCTTTTTCCTGAAGAAAACCTGATTACCATTGGCTGCACACTGCTATAAGGTCAATAAGTTCTAGGAGCAGATTTAGGCCACTCGGCCCATCAGGTCTACGCCATTCAATCATGGCTGATCTATCGTTCCTTCTTAACCCCATTTTCCTGCCTTCTCCCCGGAACCCCTGACACCCGCATTAATCAGGGCTATATTCCCATACCAACATGCAGAACACAATGTGCTGGAGAAACTCAGCGGGTCAGGCAGCTTCTGTGGAGGGAAATGGACAGGGTCCATGTTGGGTTGGGAAAACATCACCGATCCATGTTCTCCATAGATGCTGCCTGACCCGCTGAGTTACTCCAGGACTCTGTGCCTTGTCTCAGGTTGGGACCCTTCTTTCCTCCTCTAGTCATTTGTATGATGCTCAATATTCCAGCAGCTGATGTCTCCTGTGCCCCCATTCCCCTACCAATGATTACTCAAGATATTATTGCATGTTAAATCAAGTGGCAGATGCAAGAGAGACAATTTTTGTCCAATTATTACTTTAAATTAATAGAATTTATACAACTGTCAATGTATTAATTTTGTCTTTTCGCCACTGACAACAGTAATCTAAAAAAAGAAAAACTTCCCTCCTTTTCTGACACCCTTTTTAAGATGTAAGGAGCAGAATTTGGCCATTTGGCCCATCGATCTACTCCGCCATTCTTCTGCCTTTTCCCATTAACCCCTGACACCCGTACTAATCTGTCAATCCCCACCTTAAAAATATCAATTGACTTGGCCCCCACAGCCCTGTGGCAATGAATTCCACAGATTCATCACTGCCTGACTAAAGAAATTCCTCCTCATTTAGCTTTGGAAGTAAAATGCGGAATCAGGCCATTCGGCCTACCGAGTCAGCACCAACCAGTGATTCCCGCACTTTGACCTTATCCTACACACACTGGGGATAATTTTACAATTACACCAAGCCAATTAACCTACAAACCTGTAGGTCTTTGGAGTGTGGGAGGAAACCGAAGATCTCGGAGAAAACCCACGCAGTCACGGGGAGAATGTACAAACTCTGTACAGACAAGCACCCATATCGGGATCGAACACGCTTCTTTGGCGCTGAAAGCGCTGTAAGACAGCAGCTCTACCACTGCGCCACCATTCCACCTCATCTCCTTTCTAAGGAGTAATGTCTATAGACAGAGGGTGGCGGACCTGTGCCTCTTTTTACCTCTAGTCTGTCACAGTCTCCACCCATCTTCCAACCCCCTCCCCGCATCCACCTTTCACTTTCTAGGCTTTGTCCCATCCCCACTTCTCTTTTCCAGCTTTCTTCCCTCCAATCCATCAGTCTGCAGAAGGGTCCCAACTGAAAACGTCATCAGTCCATTCCCTCCACAGTTGCTGCTTGATCCGCTGAGTTCCTCCAGCACTTTCCAAAATTCCAACATCTACACTCTTATGTTTCCATAAAAGTCAATCATTGATTTTTAACATATATATCATTTGATTTCATTTATGAAAGGCATAGAGGATATCCATCACAGAAAAATTCACTGATTGCCTCATTGGCAAATAAATTATTGCTCATATTAGTTTTTTTGAGATGGCTACTACTTCAATGTCAAAGACGCGGGAACAGCACCAGGACATTGATCCCCTCAGACTTGTACTTTCATTCCAACAGATGATGGCCAACTTGGGTCTGGTAATCTTGCCACTTACCCAGACTTCCACCATCCTTCACTCAGTGTGACACCATCACTAAATTGTCCCCAATTCAAATCCAAATTCAGATTCACATGTGTTGTCACATGCACCAATTAAGGTACAGTGATATTTGAGTTACCATGCAGCCATACAATTAAAACACAACACAATTAAAAGAACGATAGAACTTAACATAAACATCCACCACAGTGATCACTGTGATGGAAGGCAATAAAGTTCAGTCAGTCTTCCTCCTTTTGTTCACCCGTGTATGGGGCCTTGACCCTCCGCAGTCGCCGCTATGGACACACACATTGCCTTTTGCACTCAGAGAATAGTTTGTATCTGGAACGGGCTGCCAGAGGAAGCTTTAGAAGTGGATACGACATTTGGACAGGTCCATGGATAGGGTTTAGAGGGATGTGGGCCAAATGTAGGCAGGTGGGACTAGCCCAGTATGCCAACTTGTTCGGCATGGACCAGGTGGGTCAGAGGGCCTGTTTCCACACTGTAACTCCACGACTGTTTAATGTGATGAAATATCTAGTAATGCTATTTTCACATCATTCATCTTCAAAGAATTATGACTCGGAGAGTCTTTTACACTGTAAATGATGGAATGCTGAAGGGTGTTGCAGAACAGAGAGATGTGGGAGTACAGGTGCACAGTTCCCCGAAGGTGGCTAGTCAGGTGGACAGGGTGGTGAAGAAGGTGTTTGCCTTCATTGGGAAGGGCACTGAGTACAAAGGCTGGGACCTCACGATGCAGCTGTACAAGTCGTTGGTGAGACCACACTTGGAGACCACACTGTGTAGTTCTGGTCGCCCAGCTACAGGAAGGATGTCATTCATTTGGAAAGGGTGCAGAGGAGATTCACCAGGATGTTACCTGGGCTTGTGGGCTTCAGTTACAGGGAGAGTGGGGTTAGACTAGGACTTTTTTATTTGGAGTGTAGGGGGCCGAGGGGTGACCTTATTGAGGTGTACAAGGTCACGAGGGGCATGGATAAAGTGAACGCTCACAGTCTTTTTCCCCCAGGATAGAGGATTCTAAACTAGAGGGCACGGGGTTAAGGTGAAAATGGGGAGATTTTAGAGAGACCTCAAGAGTAATTTTTTTCCATTCATAGTCCGTATCTGAAATGAGCTGGCAGAGGAAGCAGTAGAAATGGATACAATTATGACTTTTAAATAGATTAATGGATTATAAGGTCTTAGAGAGACATGGGACAATGCAGGCAAAAGGGGTGAGCCCAATATGCCGACTTGGTTGGCATGGACAAGGTGGGCAAAAGAGCTGTTTCTGTGCCCGAAACATCACTCATTCCTTCTCTCCAGAGATGCTGCCTGTCCCGCTGAGTTATTCCAGCATTTTGTGTCTGCCTTCTGTGCTATGATTCTTGTCTTAAGACAAGAATGTTGTCTCTCAAAGCCTTACCAGTTTGCAATTTTCACTTCAGGATATTCAAATAAATATGGATTTGGGGGCTCAGGATTGAAAGCGATTAATTTTTTTTTGCTTACCTATCATAAAGTAGATGATGACTGTGAATATGATGGATGGGACTGCCCTCATGGGTATCAGATCAACAAATAACTTTGCCAGGAAGTAGGAAATTATCATGTAGTATCCACTGATATACTCATGCCTGCAATAAAAAATAACACAACTATGATCAACTATCACATTTTTTAAAATATATTTGCAATATATGCTCCATTAAATATTTTGTTTAGTTTACTGTCACATGCACTGAGGTACAGTGAAAATGTTTTTTGTTAAGCACTATCCAGTCAGCAAAAGGACTGAAGATTATGATCGAGCCGTCCACAGTGTACAGATACATGATAAAGGGAATAACGTTTAGTGCAAGATAAACCAGTCCAGTAAAGTCTGATTAAAGATAGTCCAAGGGTCTCCAATGAAGTACAGTAGATGGGAGGTCAGGACCGCTCTCTAGTTGGTGGTAGGATGATTCAGTTGCCTGATAAGAGCCGGGAAGAAACTGTCCCTGAATCTGGAGGTGTGCGTTTTCACACTTCTGTACCTCTTGCCTGATGGGAGAGGGGAGAAGAAGGAGTGACCGGGGTGAGACTGGTCCTTGATTATGCTGCTGGCCTTGCCGAGGCAGCGTGAAGTGTAGATGGAGTCAATGGAAGGGAGGTTGGTTTGTGTGATGGTCTGGGCTGCGTCCACAACACTTTACAATTTCTTGCGGTCTTGGATGGAACTGTTCTCAAAACAAGCTGTGATGCATCCTGATGAAATGCTTTCTACGGCGCATCTGTAGAAGTTGGTGGGAGATGTAGGGGACATTCTGAAATTCCAAAGCCTTCCAAGGAAATAGTTGCATATGTGTTCATTTTTAATTCGGAAACATCATCTGTTGCTGGCACAAACCTGGATTTCAGGCAGTTTTGAGACATATTTATTGTGTTGCTCGTGAAAGTCTACCTCCATTTTTCCTCCACGATTCCAATTATAGATATGCAGAGAGAGGGTGAATCAAGGGGGATCAAGAACTGGTGGGAACAGATTTAAGCTGAGAGGAGAAAGATTTAATAGGAACCCGAGAGGCAGCCTTCTTACCCAGAGGTGGGTTGGTTTATGGAACGAGCTGCCAAAGGAGGTAGGCAACTAACTAAGTCTTGATGGCATTGACAAGTTGTGCTGTAGGGCCTGTTTCCATGCTGAACGACTCTATGGCAGCATTTAACAGACTTTCCGACCTTTGGTTCTGCCAAAGTGATGGAGTTACAGAGCTACACAATGTGTAAACAGGCCCTTCGGCCCATCTTGCCCATGCTGACCAAGTTGGCATTCTGGTCTTGTCCTTGATTTCCCTGCATTTGGTTCGTATCCCTCTAAACAAATCCTGTGTATATTCTGTCCAAATGTCTTTTGAAAGTCATCATTGTATCCATTTTTATCATTTCCTCTGGGAGTATTGTGTTCAGTTTTGGTCACTCTGCCACGGGAGCGATGTTAAGCTGGAGAGTGTGCCGAGATGATTCACGTGGATGTTGCCAGGACTCACGGGGCCTGAGCTACAGGGAGAGCTTGGGCAGGCGAGGGCTTTATTCCTTGGAGGGCAGGAGGATGAAGGGTTCACAAGTTACACGATACGATAGAACTTTATTTATCCCGGGAGGGAAATTGATCTGCCAACCGTCATAAAAACACAAAATACATGAAACATAAAACTATAGTGACGAGTGGAAAGGAATGATCTTATAGAGGTGTACACGATTGTGAGAGGAATAGATAGGGTGAATGCACAGACTCTTTTACCCAGGGTAGGAGAATTAAGAATTAGAGGGCATAGGTTTAAGGTGAGGTGGACAACGTTTTCACGTACAGCCAGGTGACTGTATAGAACAAGCTGTCACCCACCTCCACCATAAGGCTCAGAGAGAAATACCAAACTTTTTCTTGGTTAGGCCGCAATTTGAAGTATTGCGTGCAGTGATAGTCGCCTCATTACACGAAGGATGTGGGGGCTTTGGAGAGGGTGCAGAGGAGGTTACCAGAATGATGCCTGGATTAGAGGGGATTAGCTCCAGGGAGAAGACCCGGATTGTTTTCTTCGGAGTGTTGAAGGTTGAGTGAGACCTGGCAGAAGGCGGGACTGTCATATGTGGATAGAATGGAGCGGCTGGGCTTGTATACTCTGGAATTTAGAAGGATGAGAGGGGATCTTATTGAAACATATAATATTATTAAGGGATTGGACACGCTAGAGGCAGGAAACATGTTCCCGATGTTGGGGGAGTCCAGAACCAGGGGCCCAGTTTAAGAATAGGGGGTTAGCCGTTTAGAACGGAGATGAGAAAAAACGTTTTCGCCCAGAGAGTTGTGAATCTGTGGAATACTCTACCTCAGAGGGCGGTGGAGGCCAATTCTCTGGATACTTTCAAGAGAGAGTTAGATAGCGCACTTAACGATAGCGGAGTCAAGGGATATGGGGAGAAGGCAGGAACGGGGTACTGATTGTGGATGATCAGCCATGGTCACATTGAAGCCGGATGGCCTACTCCTGCACCTATTGTCTATTGTATATTTAAAATGATGAGTAGAAAACAATAGATGGAAATGTCCAAGGCTAAAGGACAGAGGGGGAAGTTTAAAGGAGATGTGCGGGGCAAGTGTTTTCTCGGTACACAGTGAGTAGTGGGTTTAGTAAAATGAATCAACTGCTACTCACATGAAAATCTTCTTTTCTGTGAGAAATAATTCAATTACAGAGATGCTGGTGAAGCACTGGTTCGTAGTCAGAAAAAACATTGCACCTACTCTGAAATGAAACAGAAGTTATCGTACGATTTTATACCATACTGGCCATCAACATCGACAACAACCAGTTATATTGCGCCTTCAACACATTTAGTTTAGTTTCGTGTAGAGATACAGGCCCTTCTGCCCACAGAGTCCGCGCCGACCATCGATCACCCCGTACACTCCACTTCGATGTCATCCACTCCCTGCACACGAGGGCCAATTCATCTACAAACCGGCACGTCTGTGGAATGAAACCGGAGCACCCGGAGGAAACCCACGTGGTCACTGAGAGAATGTGCAACGTCCACACCGACAACACCCGAGGTCAGGATTGAACCCGGGCCTCTGGTGCTGAGGCAGCGGCTCCACCCGCTGCGCATGGCTACGCCAATGACTGAGTAAACATCTTAAAGGAGGGGAGCATGGTGGCGCAGCGGTAGAGTTGCAGCCTCTCGCCGCCACGGCGCCGTAGTCGAGTTCCATCCCGACTACGGGTGCTGTCTGTACGGAGTATGTACCTTCTCCCCGTGGCCTGCGTGGGTTTTCTCTGGGTGCTCCAGTTTCCTCCCACACTCCCAAAGACGAGCGTGTTAGAAGGCTAATTGGCTTCTGTAAAGTGTGTAGGGTGAAAATAGCGTGCGCAGTGATCGCTGGGCGGCGCAGGCCCGGTGGGCTGAAGGGCCTGTTTCTGCACTGTGTCTCTAAACAAAACTAAACTAGACAATGGCAGAGGATATTATAGACCCAGCAACTAAAACCATACTTACCTGCAAGAAACATGAAGGCAACAGAGGCTCGAAACAGACTAACCTTTGGAGATAGGGTGGTAGTCAGAACCCTTTTCCCCAGAGTGGAAATATCAATGCTAGAGGTTATGATTATGATGTGCAGGGTAGGTTTTGTTTTTACACACAGAGCGTGATGGGTGCCTGGAACACATTGCTGGGCATTCACTCTCTGTGAAATATACTCAGCCCCGCACATCTCTTTTAAAAAATAGAAAATTGGTTGGCAGACGGGAAACAAAGAGTAGGGATTAACGGGTCCCTTTCAGAATGGCAGGCAGTGACTAGTGGGGTACCGCAAGGCTCGGTGCTGGGACCACTGCTATTTACAATATACATCAATGATTTAGATGAAGGGATTCAAAGTAACATTAGCAAAATTGCAGATGACACAAAGCTGTGTGGCAGTGTGAACTGTGAGGAGGATGCTATGAGAATGCAGAGTGACTTGGACAGGTTGGGGGAGTGGGCAGATGCAGTTTAATGTGGATAAATGTGAGGTTATCCACTTTGGTAGCAAAAACAGGAAGGCAGATTACTATCTAAATGGTGTCAAGTTGGGAAAAGGGGAAGTACAATGGGATCTGGGGGTCCTTGTTCTTCAATCAATGAAAGTAAGCATGCAGGTGCAGCGGGCAGTGAAGAAAGCGAATGGCATGTTGGCCATTATAACAAGAGGAGATGAGTATAGGAGCAAAGAGGTCCTTCTTTTTAGTTTTTTTTTTTTTTTTAACCTTTATTTAACCAGGAGAAGTCTCATTGAGATTAAAAATCTCTTTTACAAGAGAGTCCTGGCCAAGACAGGCAGCAACCATCTTGGAGGAAATTTTACAGTAGAAACATGTAAGCAGAAAAAATAAATAGTAAAAATATCACAAGTACACAAATAAAAAACAGAATTCAGTCCGAACACAAAAATCAAAAACACAGTATGGAAGAGAGAGCAGCGGCTGCTAATAAGCGCCATCGTTCACTCCCACTTCCCGCAGCCATCTTGGACATAAAGTAAAACAATTAACATTTACACACAAAAATCATCCCCCACAATGATTACCACTGTGGGGGAAGGCACAATGTCCAGTCCCCAACCCCAGTTCACCCAAAGTCAGGCCTATTTAGGCCTCCACAGTTGCCTCTACGGAGGCCCGATGTTCCTGGCCGTTCTCACCGGGTGCAGTTGCCCCGGCGTCGGGAGAGTCCTCGCAGCGGCTGGGCCACCTGGAACGGCCGATTTCCTACCGGAGTCCGTGGCACCTGAAGCCAACAAGGCCGCGCCGATTTGGAGCTCCGAGCTCCCGATGTTAGGGTTGGCGCCGCCGCCCGCGGCTGGCTGCCCCACAGTCCCGCAGCCCGGAGGTGTCGAGTTCAGCGGTCCAGCTCACCGGAGCTCCAGCGCGTCGATCAAGCGCGGCGACCCAGGCAAGGCATCGCCCGCTCCACTCCGCGATAGCGCTGCAGCGCTGTGCCGCCACCGAAGCTGAAGGTGCTGGGCAGTCCCCGCTGGGCAGTCCCCGCCAGGAAACGCCGCTCCATGCCCGCTGGTAGGCCGCAAGGACGGGTCAACGGGGCAGCCAGGAGAAAAAGCTGCCTCACCGACCAGGTAGGGACCTAGAAATAGTTACCCCCTTACCCCCCTACAAGCAAAGTCAAATTCCACAACTAAAGACAAACATAGTTAACTAAAAAACTAAAGAAAAAGTGAAATTAACGGACGGCTGCTGGTTAGCAGCCGTTCCTCCAAGATGGCTCCTCCTCCTTCTGCAGTTGTATAGGGCCCTAGTGAGACCACACCTGGAGTATTGTGTGCAGTTTTGGTCCCCTAATTTGAGGAAGGACATTCTTGCTATTGAGGGAGTGCAGCGTAGGTTTACAAGGTTAATTCCCGGGATGGCGGGACACAGAAACATAGAAAATAGGTGCAGGAGTAGGCCATTCGGCCCTTCGAGCCTGCACCGCCATTTGATATGATCATGGCTGATCATCCAACAGTATCCCATCCCTGCCTTCTCTCCATACCCCCTGATCCCTTTAGCCACAAGGGCCACATCTAACTCCCTCTTAAATATAGCCAATGAACTGGCCTCAACTACCTTCTGTGGCAGAGAATTCCACAGATTCACCACTCTCTGTGTAAAAAATGATTTCCTCATCTCGGTCCTAAAAGTCTTCCCTCTTATCCTTAAACTGTGACTCCTAGTTCTGGACTTCCCCAACATCGGGAATAATCTTCCTGCATCTAGCCTGTCCAACCCCTTAAGAATTTTGTAAGTTTCTATAAGATCCCCCCTCAATCTTCTGAATTCCAACGTGTACAAGCCGAGTCTATCCAGTCTTTCCTCATATGAAAGTCCTGCCATCCCAGGAATCAGTCTGGTGAACCTTCTCTGTACTCCCTCTATGGCAAGAATGTCTTTCCTCAGATTAGGAGACCAAAACTGTACGCAATACTCCAGGTGTGGTCTCACCAAGACCCTGTACAACTGCAGTAGAACCTCCCTGCTCTTATACTCAAATCCTTTTGCTATGAATGCTAACATACCATTTGCTTTCTTCACTGCCTGCTGCACCTGCATTCCTACTTTCAATGACTGGTGTACCATGACACCCAGGTCTCGTTGCATCTCCCCTTTTCCTAATCGGCCACCATTCAGATAATAGTCTACTTTCCTGTTTTTGCCACCAAAGTGGATAACCCCACATTTATCCACATTAAACTGCATCTGCCATGCCTTTGCCCACTCACCCAACCTATCCAAATCACCTTGCAGCCTCCTAGCATCCTCCTCACAGCTAACACTGCCCCCCAGCTTCGTGTCATCCGCAAACTTGGAGATGTTGCATTCAATTCCCTCATCCAGATCTTTAATATATATTGTAAATAGCTGGGGTCCCAGCACTGAGCCTTGCGGTACCCCACTAGTCACTGCCTGCCATTCTGAAAAGGACCCGTTTACTCCTACTCTTTGCTTCCTGTCTGCCAGCCAGTTCTCTATCCACATCAATACTGAACCCCCAATACCATGTGCTTTAAGTTTGTATGCTAATCTCTTATGTGGGACCTTGTCGAAAGCCTTCTGAAAGTCCAGATATAACACATCCACTGGTTCTCCCTTATCCACTCTACTAGTTACATCCTCGAAAAATTCTATAAGATTCGTCAGACATGATTTACCTTTCATAAATCCATGCTGACTTTGTCCAATGAACTCACCACTTTCCAAATGTGCTGCTATCCCATCTTTAATAACTGACTCCAGAATTCCCCCCACCACCGATGTTAGACTAACTGGTCTGTAATTCCCCGTTTTCTCTCTCCCTTTTTAAAAAGTGGGGTTACATTAGCTACCCTCCAGTCCTCAGGAACTACTCCAGAATCTAAAGAGTTTTGAAAAATTATCACTAATGCATCCACTATTTCTGCGGCTACTTCCTTAAGTACTCTGGGATGCAACTTATCCGGCCCTGGGGATTTATCGGCCTTTAATCCATTCAATTTACCTAACACCACTTCCCGGCTAACCTGGATTTCACTCAGTTCCTCCATCTCATTTAACCCCCGGTCCCTTGCTATTTCCGGCAGATTATTTATGTCTTCCTTAGTGAAGACAGAACCAAAGTAATTATTCAATTGGTCTGCCATGTCCTTGTTCCCCATGATCAATTCACCTGCTTCTGACTGCAAGGGACCTACATTTGTTTTACCTAATCTTTTCCTCTTGACATATCTATAAAAACTTTTGCAGTCAGTTTTTATGTTCCCTGCCAGTTTTCTTCCATAATCTATTTTCCCTTTCCTAATTAAGCCTTTTGTCCTCCTCTGCTGGACTCTGAATTTCTCCCAGTCAGCTAATTTGTAGGCTTCCTCTTTTGTTTTGATACTATCCCTGATTTCCCTTGTTGTCCACGGATGCACTACCTTCCCTGATTTATTATTTTGCCAAACTGGGATGAACACTTGTTGTAGTTCATCCATGCAGTTTTTAAATGCCTTCCATTGCATATCCACCGTCAACCCTTTAAGAATCATTGGCCAATTCACGTCTCATACCCTCAAAGTCACCTTTCTTTAAGTTCAGGACCTTTGTTTCTGAATTAACCATGTCACTCTCCATCCTAATGAAGAACTCAACCATATTATGGTCACTCTTGCCCAAGGGGCCACGCACAACAAGACTGCTAACTAACCCTTCCTCATTACTCAATACCCAGTCTAGAATAGCCTGCTCTCTCGTTGGTTCTTCTCCATGTTGGTTTAGAAAACTATCCCGCATACATTCCAAGAAATCCTCTTCCTCAGCACCCCTGCCAATTTGATTCACCCAATCTATATGTAGATTGAAGTCACCCATTATAATGGTTTTACCTTTGTTGCACGCATTTCTAATTTCCTGTTTGATGCCATCCCCAACTCCACTACTACTGTTAGGTGGCCGCTACACCACTCCCACTAGCGTTTTCTGCCCCTTAGTGTTTTGCAGCTATCGATTCCACATCACACTGTCATATGCTGAGAGAATGGAGCCGCTGGGCTTGTATACTCTGGAGTTTAGAAGGATGAGAGGAGATCTTATTGAAACATATAAGATTACTAAGGGTTTGGACACGCTAGAGGCAGGAAACATGTTCCCGATGTTGGCAGAGTCCAGAACCAGGGGCCACAGTTTAAGAATAAGGGGTAAGCCATTTAGAATGGAGAGGAGGAAACACTTTTTCTCACAGAGATTTGTGAGTCTGTGGAATTCTCTGCCTCAGAGGCCGGTTCTCTGGATACTTTCAAGAGAGAGCTAGATAGGGCTGTTAAAGATAGTGGAGTCAGGGGATATGAGAAGGCAGGAACGGGGTACTGATTGGGGATGATCAGCCATGATCACATTGAATGGCGGTGCTGGCTCAAAGGGCCGAATGGCCTACTCTTGCACCTACTATCTATTGTCTATTGATGAGCTTGATTTGGACCCTGCTTTTCCTATATTCTGAAAGGCTATAGAATCTTTCAATCATGCCATATTCAGACTTGGAAGGTGTGTTTTACTGATAAGAAAAATGTATAACTACACTAATTCCTCTTTTTTCGAAGAGTGGAGCCCGTAGAAGCACTGAGCAACGTTTGTGCTCTTTTTAGCTCTCGCCACTCCCGTCTGACGAATCGATTAAAGATTGCCTTGGTTTACCTTTAACCAGTTTGTTGTTGTCTGCTTTTAAGAAACGAACTTTGACACAGGCCCTCCTGACATCTTCCCCGTAAATCTTCTGTGCACTCCTTCCAGCTTAATGACATCCTTCCTGCAGCAGGGTGACCAAAACTGAACACGATACTCCGAATGCGGCCTCACCAACGTCTTGCACAACTGTAACATGACATCCCAACTAAACAGGGAGAACAGGCAAACTCCACACAGACAGCACCCGAAATCAGGATCGAACCCTGGTCTCTGGCACTGTGAGGCAGCAGATTTACTTGCTGTGCCTCGCCGCTTTTTAAATTTATTTAAATTCCACATCGCAAGGTCACAGTAAATTTTCAATAAATATCAACAACCTGCTGAAGAATTGTTAATGTGAAGGTGTATAAAATCATGAGAGGAATAGATCGGGTAGATACACAGCATCTCTTGCCCAGAGTAGGTGAATCGAGGACCAGAGGATATAGGTTTAAGGTGAAGGGGAAAAGATTTAATAGGAATCTGAGGGGTAACTTTTTAACACAAAGGGTGGTGGGTGTATGGAACAAGCTGCCAGAGGAGGTAGTTGAGGCTGGGACTATACTGAATATCCTGAATGACAAAGGCCAATGTAGCGAAAGCCTTCTTGACCACCCGATCTACCCGTCTCGCCACTTTCAAAAACTACGTACCTGCTCTCCTAGATCCTTCTGCTCTACAACACTCCCAATGTGAAGGTCCTGCCCTGGTGTGCCTCCCTGAAATGCAACACCTCGCACTTTTCTCCATTTACTATTGCTTAGCCCTTCTGCCCAACTGATCACAATCCTGCTCTGATCTTTTAATAAAAATCTCCTGGATAACATGGAACTACTGTGAATGGGAGATTGAAGGTCACCATGGACACGTTGGGCCAAAGGGCATGTTTCTGCGCTGTAAAGGGGCTGTCCCACTGCGGCGACCTAATCCGCGAGTTAAGAAGAGTGGCTTCGATCTTCAAGCTCGAGGGCACTCGCCTGGAAAACCTCGAGCTGGATCGACCGTCCGCGTTGAAACAGCGAGCTCGACCGACCGAACACACGAACGCGCGAACGCACACACGCACACACACGCACACACACGAACACACACGAACACACACGAACACACACACACAAACACATCGCAAAGGCGGGGGCCAGGGAAAGCGGGGGAGCGCTGTCTGAAATTCACACCCGCGATGAAGAGGAAGGTAAAAGACGGCTGCCACAGTGTATGGTAAATCCTTTAACGAGCAGGGGGGGGGGGGGAGAGAGAAGGGGAGAGAAGGGGATAGAGGGGGAGAGAAGGGGAGAGAAGGTATGGAGAAGGTGGGGAGAAAAGGAGTGGAGACACTTTTAAGAAGCCAGACAATAATAAAGTTTAACAGTCATTTTACCTACCGGTCGGTTTTCCTGAGTGCTGAAAACTACAATGAGTCAATTAAAATACCCGGTCAGCGAAGGAGATTGCCTACAGCTGCCCTCGACTGCCTGTAACTACATAGCGACCCCACTCCACTGCACTACGAGTAAAAAAGAACCATGCCGACCAAATTTTACTCGCGGAAATTTTTTTAACATGCTGAGAATTTTTCCACGACCTAGCTGAGGCCGCGAGTATGCGGGAACTTCCCTCGAGCATGAAGGAGAGTTCCAGCGACCTCATAGGACCTCCTAGGACCACGTGTCGACCATGCTGCGAGTGAGTCGAGGGCAAACTCTTCTAAACTCGCAGATTAGGTCACTGCAGTGGGACAGCCCCTTAACTCTAAACTAAACTAAAGCGCTCGATGTTTAATGCAATGCTGTCAACAGACAACCATCATATTTTTCTCAATCTTACAATACAATACGATTTTATTCGTCACATTGCACATAAAGTGCAAGTGAAATGAAAAACGATACAATTACGTGACAGAATCTTTGACTGACCTGTTTTGGATTCCAGCCAAGTCATTTTGCACTTGAAAGAATATGGCTCCAACAATCAATCCAAGGGCTATTGAAATCATCACCTAATCAAATTGAGCAAAATAGATCATAATCAATGAATGTTTTAAGATGGTCTTAGATTTTCCATTCCTCATTTGTCAATACATTTTCGCACTTGTTTCAGAGATTCCTTGGTAGATTAACACCATTCCAAGGGCACAGTCTGCCTTCTGCTCCATTGTCTTCGTCATACAGCACGGAAAGAGGCCCTTCGGCCCAACCCGTCCATGCCAACCGAGATGCCCCAGCTAAGCTACTCTCATTTTCCCATGTTAGGCCCATAGCTCCCGAAACCTGTCTCAAAGAGTGAAGCTCAGCTCAAATTGGAGGAACAGCACCCCATATTTTCCGTGTGCGGACGTGGCGCCGATGGACAAGAGGCCGAAGTAAAGAAGTCGAAGCCAAAGAACGGAATGGAAACGAGGCCTAAACGACAATAAACCGAAAGAGTCCGAAGACGAAACGCCTACTAACTAGGGAGAGTCCTGGGTAGGATGATCGGTAAACAGCACAACTAATGCTGATCCCACTCTGACACCACACCCGACTGCTGAGTTCCTGCAGCACTTTGTTTTTTGCTTCCAGTCTCTTCCTTCCACATAATGGGTGGCATAAGACAGCTGAAGAATTCCAATCACCCTCAACCATCACCTTGTAGCGGCACCTAGTGGTGGGACTGGGAATTCAGAACCCTCGTCATTGGTCGAGTCTGTCGCGTGCCCCGGGGGTTCGTTCGCGGGCTTTTGAAGAGCAAACAGTAGCTAGCGCTCCTCGCATCGACAGGAACTGTAATCGCTAGTTCTAGACTTGGTGCGCAGTGTTTTGAGTATTTATTTTGCTAATAAAGAATATTTTGCTCAACCTTGCCTGGTCTTACTACGTTGGTGACCCCGACGATACGAACGTTTTTTTGGGTCCGAACAGGAACGAGAACCTCGACGCCAACCCCGCCCAGCAGAATGCGGTTTCGCTTAAACTGCCCGTTTTCTGGGCACTGCAGACCCCATAATCAAACTATTACCTTCCAATAACCTGTAACCTGGTTACCATTACTTAAACTAGTTTTTGTTGTTCAAAATCCAAACCTGCTTAAACCTATAGCGTTCCACGAGAAGCAAACACATACATTTGAGTTGCATTATCCTGATCCATAAACAGAATTCTGGAGGACACAGAGTGCTGGAGTAACTCAGTGGGTCAGGCATCATCTCTGGAGAACATGTACACAGAGTGCTGGGGTAACTCAGTGGGTCAGGCAGCATCTCTGGAGAACATGGACACAGAGTGCTGGAGTAACTCAGTGGGCCAACTCCAGAGAACTTCCACCTCTGACCGACACCTCCCTCCTCCAATCATCGCGCTGAATAATCAAATCCCGCCCCATTGCCTGCTGACCGACGTCTCTCTCGTCCAATCGGCACCCTCGATCATCAGTCCCCCGCCCCCACGGTCTCGTGGAAAGTGGAGAAAAAAATTTCACCGAGTTTCAAAATCCGGATTACAAAACATGGGGGGATTGTCCCCAACCTCTCAAAACATGGAGGGGATGTGTCCCCCCAGCCCCCCCGGGATTCCCGCCCATGACCGGGTGATGAATGGTCTGTGTGGATACTTATGAGCCGAAAGGGCTGTTTCCATGCTGTATCACAAAACTAAATTAAGACGTAGGCCTCATTGACTCATATGTTTTGGTCCTGCCCACTTTTGGAAAAATATTGGAAAGACATTTTTGATACTATTTCGGTAGTTTTAGGTATTGATTTACAACCTCATCCTATTACTGCAATTTTTGGGCTACCAATGTTAGATTCTACTCATCTGTCCCGTTCCGCCCATCGGCTGATTGCTTTTACCACATTAATTGCCAGAAGATCTATTTTATTTAAATGGAAAGACTCTAATCCCCCGACCACACTCCATTGGTATTCTGAAACGATATCATGTTTAAATTTAACATAGGAGTGACATTGTTGAACCCTTGGTTAAATTTGATAGGACTTGGGGAAGATTTATTCAACATTTTCAGACGACATAAATTGTCCCCTCTCCAACTGTTATAATAATTATTTTACCTTTATACGGTGGAACGGACTTGACGACAAACAGGACAAATTGTTGAAATTCTTTGCAGCCCAGATTCTGTTTTGCTTTTTTCCCCTCTAATTTAGGGGGGTTTTGTTTTTTTGTTTTTTCTCTTTTTTTTCTTTTTTTCTTTTGTTTTTATATATATAAGTTCTCTTTTAAACACTCTATATTACAAAGAGGTCTATATTCAATGTGTATTTTGACACTGGACTCATATTTAGGTTATACCTGTTATTAATGTAATCCTGATCCCTATGTATCAATATCATTGTTATGTTTATCATTATTTTGTTGTTGTCTTGTTTTTGTTTTTGAAAAAAACAAATAACAAGATTTTAAAAGAAAGAAAGAAAGACGTAGCATCCAAAACAGCTACATCTGCCTAGTACCACACTGATAATGTCATAGAGTAATACAGTATGGAAGCAGGCTCTTCGGCCCAACCTTGCCCACAAAGTCCTAGCTACACTAGTGCAGAGCTGCCAAGTTTGTCAGAGCATTTCAGTATTCCAGTACCTGAAAATCAGTATTTTGCTGAGGAAATCAGTATTTTTACGCGATGCCATTTTGCTGAAAAAAATGTTGTTTTTTTGTGCGGTCATACCCATGTAAGAGTACAAGAATGCATAACTTTGCTACCAATTGACATTTCTTCTACGCACCTTACTTGACAGTGCATTCATTGCCATCTCTTTGTATACTGCTGTTTGAACGGCTGCTTCCTGCTTTTAGCACCAGATGATGATGTAGAAGCCATTTTGGAAGCCCCCCTCTCCCTCCCTCGCTCTCTCTCCCTCCTTCCTCTTTCCCTCCCTCTCCCTCCCTCCCTCTTTCCCTCCCTCTTTCCCTCCCTCTTTCCCTCCCTCTCCCCCTCACTCTTTCCCTCCCACCCTCCCTCTTCCTCCCTCTCTCCCTTTTTTTCTCCCTCCCTCCCTCCCTCTCTCCTTCTCCCTCCTGAACAGTCTGTGACCCATAGCGCTGTGGCCATAGCGCTATGTGTGAAGCCCATAGCGCTCCAGCTGGAAGCGCTATATTTAGAACCCATAGAGCTGTAGCCGACAGCTCTTCGTTTCAATTCCCACACGCTAAACTGACAGCGCTGTTTAAACCTGGAGCGGGAGAGGCAGATTAAAGCGTACAAAAATAATCATCCAGATCTTGAAATTTAAAATACTAATAGATTTAATCTGCTATAATTTTTTAGAGGTACAGTATGACTTTTTATATCCTTGCATTTCTTAAGCAGCAGGATGAAACATGAAGTCAGACCGTTTAAAAAAAAATCCATATTTAACAAAGCAAAATCGTACATCCGTATTCTTAACGCATTTCCGTACAAAATATGGAAAATCTGTACTACTTGGTAGCTCTGCTAGAGTCATAGAGCGATACAGTGTGGAAACAGGCCCTTCGGCCCAACTTGCCCACACCGGCCAACAATGCCCCAGCTACACTAGTCCCACTTGCCCACATTTGGTCCATATCCCTCCAAACCTGCCTTTTCCATGTACCTGTCTAATTGTTTCTTAAACGTTGGGATAATCACAACAAAATCTTGGTCAGCATGAACAAGGTGAGCCGAAGGGCCTGTTTGTCTGTTGTGTAGCTCTTTAACTCCATCACTTTGGCAGAGTAAAAAGCCGGAAAGTCTGTTAAATGCTGTAATTCAGCATGGAAACAGCCCGACAGCACAGCTCTCATCAATGCAGATCAACATGCCCCATCTATGAGAATGCAGGGTGACTTGGTCAGGTTGGGTGAGTGGGCAGATGCATGGCAGATGAAGTTTAATGCGGATAAATGTGAGGTTATCCATTTTGGTATCAAAACAGGAAGGCAGATTACTATCTAAATGGCGTCAAGTTGAGAAAAGGGGAAGTACAACGGGATCGGGGGGTCCTTGTTCATCAGTCTATGAAAGTAAGCATGCAGGTACAGCAGGCAGTGAAGAAGTGAATGGCATGTTGGCCTTTATAACAAGAGGAGTCGAGTACAGGAGCAAAGAGGTCCTTCGGCAGTTGTACAGGGCCCTAGTGAGACCACACCCTGGAGTATTGTGTGCAGTTTTGGTCCCCTAATTTGAGGAAGGACATTCTTGCTATTGAGGGAGTGCAGCGTAGCTTTACAAGGTTAATTCCCGGGATGGCGGGACTGTCATATGCTGAGAGAATGGAGCGGCTAGGCTTGTACACTCTGGAGTTTAGAAGGATGAGAGGATATCTTATTGAAACATATTAGATTGTTAAGGGTTTGGAGGCAGGAAACATGTTCCCAATGTTGGGGGAGTCCAGAACCAGGGGCCACGGTATAAAAATAAGGGGCAAGCCATTTAGAACAGAGACGAGGAAACACTTTTTCTCACAGAGAGTTGTGAGTCTGTGGAATTCTCTGCCTCAGAGGGCGGTGGAGGCCAGTTCTCTGGATACTTTCAAGAGAGAGCTAGATAGGGCTCTTAAAGATAGCAGAGTCGGGGGATATGGGGAGAAGGCAGGAACGGGGTACTGATTAGGGATGATCAGCCATGATCACATTGAATGGTGTGCTGGTTCGAA
Source organism: Malacoraja senta (assembly GCA_038087875.1). Classification (NCBI taxonomy): domain Eukaryota; kingdom Metazoa; phylum Chordata; class Chondrichthyes; order Rajiformes; family Rajidae; genus Malacoraja; species Malacoraja senta. Next base: position 282,918,783 of record CM075977.1, on the reverse strand, counting down.
GGGCCGAATGGCCTGTTCCTGCACCTATTGTCTATTGTCTATTATCTCAGATAGTCCTGTTTGCACCCCTCCTCTGGCAGCCAGTCCCATACACCAACCATGCTGTGTGTGAAAAAGTCACCCCTCAAACTCCTATTAAATATTTTCCCCTTCACCTTCAACCTATGTCCTCTGGTCCTTGATTCACCTACTCTGGGCATGGGGTGACACGGTGGCGCAGCGGTAGAGTTGCTGCCTTACAGCGCTTGTAGCGCCGGGGATCCGGGCTCCATCCCGACTACGGGTGCTCCCAGTACGGAGTTTGTACGTTCTCCCCATGACCGCGTGGGTTTTCTCCGAGATCTTCGGTTTCCTCCCACACTCCAAAGACGGTACAGTTTTGCAGGATAATTGGCTTGGTGTATGTGCGAATTGTCCCTCGTGTGTGTAGGATAGTGTCAATATGCTGGTCGGCGTGAACTCGGTGGGCCGAAGAGCCTGTTCCCGCCCTGTACCTCTCAATGAAACTAAACTAAATCTACCCTCTAAATCTAAATCTAAACAATTCCTCTCATGATTTTATACATGATGCCAGACCATGTAGCAGCATGGACTTTCAACCTTACCTGAAACACGGAGGCCTGAGGATTCCTGAGGAGGTTTTTGTATGATCTCCTGATCACCCACTTCAATTGGTGGAAGAATGAAGTTGCGTAAGTGATCTTCCTAGAAACCAAAGAAGCCTCTCCAAGATCTTCTTGAGAAATGTTCCTTAATGTGGACATCATCTCGCTGTAGTAGCTGGATTTGTGAAACTCCTCCTCCAGGCTCTCAGCTATGGGATTTTCCCTATTTGAATCGGTTTCACCAGAGCCATTTCTTTGACGGGAGAAAAAAATTAAATCGTTTTTGTTGTTCAAAATCCAAACCTTCTTAAACACAACGTTCCGCGAGAAGCAAACACAGACATTTGAGTTGCATTATCCTGATCCATAAACAGAACTCTGGAGGACACAGAGTGCTGGAGTAACTCAGCGGGTCAGGCAGCATCTCTGGAGAACATGGACACAGAGTGCTGGAGTAACTCAGCGGGTCAGGCAGCATCTCTGGAGAACATGGACACAGAGTGCTGGAGTAACTCAGCGGGTCAGGCAGCATCTCTGGAGAACATGGACACAGAGTGCTGGAGTAACTCAGCGGGTCAGGCAGCATCTCTGGAGAACATGGATAGTTCATAAGTTCTAAGAGCAGTTAGGCCATTCGGCCCATCAAGTCTACTGCACCATTCAATCATGGCTGATCTATCTTTCCCTCTCAACCCCATTCTCCTGCCTTCTCCCCATAAACCCCGACATCCGTACTAATCACGAACCTGTCAATCTTCACCTTAAAAATATCCACTGACGGCCTCCACAGCCGTCTGGGGCAATAAATTCAACAGATTCAACACCCTCTGACTAAATAAATTCCTCCTCATATATCCTTTCGAAAGGTACATCCTTTTATTCTGAGGCAGTGGCCTCTGGTCCTGGACTCTCTGCACCCTTGGTCCTAGACTCTGCCACTTGTCATCATTTCACATCCAGGCCTTTCTTTATTTGATAAGTTTCAATGAGGTCTCCCCTCATCCTTCGAAACTCCAGCGAGTAGAGACAGGTGACGTCTCGGGTTGGGAGCCGACATCAGAATGGAAGTTCAACTGATCTAATTTGCATCTACATTATCCTTATCCCTCCATTCCCAGCACTTCCATGTGCCTGTCTAAAAGCCTCTTCAACACCACTATGTTATCTGCCTCCACCACCACCCCTGGCCACGCATACCAGGCACCAATCACCCACTGAATAAAAAACTCGCCCATTACACTTCACCCCCCTCACCTCATAGCCATGTCCTCTTGTGTTAGGCAATTCATCCTGGGAAGAAGTTTCTGACTGTCTACCCTATCTGTGCCGCTCATAAAGGGGCTGTCCCACTACGGCGACCTAATCTGCGAGTTTAGACGAGTTTGTCCTCCCTCGACTCAAGCTCGCAGCATGGTCGACACGTGGTCCTAGGAGGTCCTATGAGGTCAATGGAACTCTCCTTCATGCTCGAGGGAATTTCCCGCCTACTTGCGGCCTCACCTAGGTCGCGGAAAAATTTTCAGCATGTTGAAATATTTTCAGCGAGTAGAAATTGGTCGGCAGTGCATTGGAGTGGGGTCGCTATTTAGTTACAGGCAGTCAAGGGCAGCCGTAGGCAATCTCCTTCGCTGACCGGGCATTTTAATTGGCTCATTGGAGTTTTCAGGACCAAGGAAAACCGACCGGTAGGTAAAATGCCTGCTAAACTTTATTATAAGTTGTCTGACTTCTTAAAAGTGTCTCCACTCCTTCTCCCCCCATTCTCCTCCCTTCTCTCCCCTTCTCTTCCCCTCCCCCTCCGCGCTCTCTAAAGGACTTACCGTACACTGTGCCGCCGTCTTTTACCTTTCAGACAGCGCTCCCCCGCTTTCCCTGGCCCCGCTTTTGCGATGTGTTTGTGTGCGTGTGTGCGCGGTCGGTCGATGCAGCTCGCGGTTTCATCGCTGACGGTCGATCCAGCTCGAGGTTTTTCAGGCGAGTGCCCTCGAGCTTGAAGGTCAAAGACACTCTTCTGAACTGGCAGATTAGGTCGCCGCAGTGGGACAGCCCCTTAACTGTATATACCTCTGGCAAGAATCCCCTCAACCAGCAACATTCCAGAGAAAACAACCCAAGTTTGAAGGAGAGTCTCGACCTGAAACATCACCTATCCACTTTCTCCAGAGATGTTGCATGACTTGCTGAGTTACTCCAACACTTGGTGCTCTTCCAAGTTTATCAGACCTCTCCCTGTAGCTGAAACCCTCTCTAATCCAGGCATCACTCTGGTAAACCTCCTCTGCACCTTCTCCATAGCCCCCACATCCTTCCTGTAATGGGGCGACCAGAACTACACGCAATACTCCACATTTGAGTTTGGAGTATCGACAACTTAGTAACCCGGTACCCGGACAAGGCGCCGATGGACGAGAAGCCGAAGCAAAGAAGTGGAAGCCAAATAACTGAATGGAAACGAAGCCGAAACACCAAATAACCGAATGGAACCGAAGCTGAAACGCCAACTAACCGAATGGGTGGGACGCCTAAATGCAAACTAACCGAAAGGACAGGATGCCTGAAAGCCAACTAACCGAAAGGATGCGTCGCCTAAAAGCAAACTCACTGAATGGCCGCTCTGCCGAAATGCCACCTACATGAAAGGCGTCGTCGCCTACAGGCCAAAGGACCGACTGCCGCTCAACAGAAAAGTCAAATAACGGACATGACGTTGCCGGGGGGCGTGACTAGTCAGCGATTGGTCCAGACCCCCGCGTCCATCACATCACTGTGGAGGGATGAAAATTGTCCCACACCTCCGCTCCACCCGACCCACAGCCCCGCGGAGGGTGGCCATGGGAGAATGGGGGCTGTCCTGAGGGATGCGCACCTTCGGCCGCTTACAACTTGGTGCTTGGGTTCAGATTGCCCAGTCACCTATGGCTTGTGTGGGAAAATGACCCCCACCCTCCTGCCAGTGGAGACGGCATTCTGTTGAGCGGCATGCGGTTTGTTGGCTTGTAGGCGACGCTGCCTTTCAGGTAGGTGGCGTTTCGGCAGAGCGGCCATTCGGTGAGTTTGCTTTTAGGCGACGCAGCCATAGGTGACACCACACACACAACACATCAGCAATGTGGTGATAGAGTCAGAATCATACAGCATGGAAACAGGCCCTTCGGCCAAACTCAGTGTTGGAGGTAACCAGAGCACCTGGAGGAAACCCACCTGGTCACAGGGATAACATGCACACTCCACCAGACAGCACCCTGCAGTACACCACTAGCCACAAGCCTCCAAACTGAAAAGCATCTACCATCATCTGGGGCAAGTAAATATGGGCAGAGATACGTATAATCCCATGAATACATTAACATAGACATCGAAAATAGGTGCAGGAGGAGGCCATTCGGCCCTTCGAGCCAGCACCGCCATTCATTGTGATCATGGCTGATCGTCCCCAATCAATAACCCATGCCTGCCTTCTCCCCATATCCCTTGACTCCACTAGCCCCTAGAGGCTCTCTCTTAACTATCTCTTAACTCTCTCTTAAATCCATCCAGTGATTTGGCCTCCACTGCCCTCTGTGGCAGGGAATTCCACAAATTCACAACTCTCTGGGTGAAAACGTTTTTTCTCACCTCAGTCTTAAATGGCCTCCCCTTTATTCTAAGACTGTGGCCCCTGGTTCTGGACTCGCCCAACATTGGGAACATTTTTCCTGCATCTAGCTTGTCCAGTCCTTTTATAATTTTATATGTTTCTATAAGATCCCCCCCTCATCCTAAACTCCAGTGAATACAAGCCTAGTCTTTTCAATCTTTCCTCGTATGACAGTCCCGCCATCCCAGGGACCAATCTCGTGAACCTACGCTGCACTGCTTCAATCACAAGGATGTCCTTCCTCAAATTAGGAGAACAAAACTGGACACAATACTCCAGATGTGGTCTCACCAAAGCCCCATACAACTGCAGAAGAACCTCTCTACTCCTATACTGAAATCCTCTTGTTATGAAGGCCAACATTCCATTAGCTTTCTTCACTGCCTGCTGTACCTGCACGCCAACTTTCAGTGACCAGGTCTCGCTGTACCTCCCACTTACCTAACCTAACCCCATTGAGATAATAATCTGCCCCCTTGTTTTTGCCACCAAAGTGGATAACCTCACATTTATCTATATTATACTGCATCTGCCACGCATCTGCCCACTCACTCAACCTGTCCAGGTCACCCTGCAACCTCCTAACATCCTCTTCACAGTTCACACTGCCACCCAGCTTTGTGTCATCCGCAAACTTGCTAGTGTTGCTCCTAATTCCCTCTTCCAAATCGTTAATATATATGGTAAACAGTTGCGGCCCCAACATTATTTGTTAAATCTTGAAACCATGGAGAATTTCCAGCATTTTTTAATCTAATGAGATGGATGCTTCTTGGGATGGATGTGCCTCCAGACTTCAGTGAAGCCGTGTTGGAACAATGCATAGTTTGTGGGATTTTAACTATAAGACTCAGAAAATCAGGTTGCAGCTCTATAGGTCTTTGGTTAGGCTGCATTTGGAGTATTCCGGTCGCCTCACAACAGGAAGGATGTGGAGGCTTTAGAAAGGGGGGAGAGAGGTTTACCAGAACGCTGCCCGGATAATTAGAGGGTTTTAGCTACAGGGAGAGGTTGGACACACTTGGATTGTTTTCTCTGGAACGCCAGAAGTTGAGGGGAGACCTGATAGAAGTGTATAAAATGATGAGAGGCATAGATAGGGTGGACAGTCAGAACCTTTTTCCCCCAAGGGTAGAAATTTCAAAGACTAGATTATAACTTTAAGATGAGAGGGGCAGGTTTAAAGCGGATGTGCGGGGCAAGTTTTTTTTTTATACAGAGGGGGTCGGGGCAAACTTTTTTTCAATCTGTTTCTTGCCAGAGATGCGATTGTTTTCCGGATCGTATCTCCGGTCGCTCTGCAGCCTAACATCATGGAGCTGGAGGCCTTGCTCGGGAATGACTTTGAGCCCCACTGCGGGGACGTGGACTGCCATCAGAGCTGATCCCTTGCCTGGGATCGACGCTCCAACCGCGGCCTGCGGATTTCACCATCGAGGAGCTCGCAGTCTCGTGTAAAGACCAATGTCGGGAAGCTCCAAACGACGTGGAAGGTTTCGACCAGCCCCGACCCGGGGTCAGATCGCCCGGCACGGGAGAGCTGACATCCTCCTGATGCAGGAGCTTGATCGTCCGACGCGGAGGGCGCAAACGCCGTCGGCTACGGGAGTCAAGATCGCCCCGTCAACGGAGGGCTCGATGCCCCCGACCACAGGAGAACAAAGAAGGGAAGAGATTGAACTTGTTTTCGCCTTCCATCACAGTGAGGAATGTGGAGGAGTCACTGTGGTGGATATTTATGTTAAAATGTATTTTGTATGTTCCGTTGCTTTTTTTTGTTATGACTGTATGGCAAATGAAATTCCTCGTATGTTGCAAAACATACTTGACTAATAAAGTATGATTATGATTATGATATGAATTTTTTGAGATTAGTTTAACTTGGCATCATTAAGTTGGCATCATTGGTTTAATTAGTTTAACTTGGCATCATGCTTGGCAGGGACATTGTGGGCTGAAGGGCCTGCTCCTGGGCTGGTTTGTCAGCCCACCTTGCTGGTTTGTTCATTTTTCTTGTCGGCGAGAACTGTCTTCCAAAGTACACGAATTGGACGGGAAAAATCAGTGTTTAACATCTGCTTAGTGGGGGGGTGGGGGGGGGGGGGAGTTGAACCTTCAACTACGAGCTATTAATGTTTAAACTGCGCTATGAGGCACAGTGTATACCTGCATCCATCTCCATCACTTTCTGCATGTTCACCGCAGTTGAGTCTCCATTGATGATGTCCAGGAAAAAATCAGCTGGGTTGTTAAAAGCTTCACATGTGTATCCTGTTGAGCAAAGGGATAATAAAACAAGACAAAATATTAACCCAGAAAATAAAACTCTTCATTCAATCTGACTAGAACACTGACTGCAATTTATAGAAACATAGAAAATAGGTGCAGGAGGAGGCCATTCGGCCCTTCGAGCCAGCACCGCCATTCATTGTGATCATGGCTGATCGTCCCCAATCAATAATCCGTGCCTGCCTTCTCCCCATATCCCTTGATTCCATTAGCCCCTAGAGCTCTATCTAACTCACTTAAATCCATCCAGTGATTTGGCCTCCACTGCCCTCTGTGGCAGGGAATTCCACAAATTCACAACTCTCTGGGTGAAAAATCTTTTTCTCATCTCAGTCCTAAATGGCCTCCCCTTTATTCTGAGACTGTGGCCCCTGGTTCTGGACTCGCCCAACACTGGGAACATTTTTCCTGCATCTAGCTTGTCCAGTCCTTTTATAATTTTATATGTTTCTATAAGATCCCCCCTCATCCTTCTAAACTCCAGTGGGTACAAGCCTAGTCTTTTCAATCTTTCCTCATATGACAGTCCCGACATCCCTGGGGTCAATCTCGATATATTTCCCAATTAATAATAAAATTAGTCATTACTGATTAAAAAAGCTCAATATAAATATCAAAAAAATGAGTGAATATTTTTATTTATTAATTACTTGAATAATCAATTCATTTTTTAAACTAACTTATGTATTAAATTTATTAATCAATACATTGCATCAATCTATTAATTATTAATTGACAAGTATAAAATAATAAAAAATTAATGAAATGTAACCTGGTAATAAAAATTACTAATTAAAAGAATTGTGATTACTAATTTAAAAATCAGCTGGTTTGTTTATAACTTCTCAGGAGTATCCTGTTTAATATTGCAAAGGGAAAAATAAGATAAAATATAATATTAACCCAGAAAATTAAACTTTGTTTAATCTGACTAGAAAATTTAAGGCAATAACTATTTTCCAATTACTTATAGACCTGTGAACCATCAAATCACTGGTGATTTTTAATCCACAGGATTTCTCCTCCCAACTACAGATTGCTGGGGACACAAGGAACTGCAGATGTTGGAATCTTGCGCAAAACCCTAAGTGCTGGAAGACTTTAGCACTATCCTACTCCCTCAGGACAATTTACAACTTATAGAAGCCATTTAACCTACAAACCTGCACGTCTTTGGAGGAAACCGGAGCACCCGGAGCAAAGCCATTCCTTCTTTAGACTGATGGAATTGTCCCTTCCCCCCCCCCCCCCCCCCACCTCAAGCTCCCTTCCACCCATGTCCCTCCCTCTGGTTTTATATTTCACTCCTCTTTGCTCATTTATTTTGTCTCTATTTCACCTCTAGGCTTTTTCCTTTACTCCACGCATCTGCCAATCACCCCCCACCCCCCATCTGCATCTACCTATTTGTCCCACCCCCACCTCTCCTTTCCAGCTTTAGAAGACGAGTCCCGACCTGAAACGTCGCCTGTCCATTCCCTCCGCAGATGCTGTCTGACCCGCTGAGTTTCTCCAGCGTTCTGTAGTTTGCTCAAGATTCCAGCATGTGCAGTCTCCTGTGTTTCCAGTGAGATGCCATTTGTTTGAATAAGTTTGGGGCGGCACGGTGGTGCAGCAGTAGAGTTGCTGCCTTACATCGCCAGAGACCAGGGTTCCAACTTGACTATGGGTGGTGTCTGAACGGAGTTTGTACGTTCTCCCCGTGACCACGTGGCTTTTCTGCGGGTGCTCCAGTTTCCTCCCACACTCCAAACACGTGCAGGTTTGTAGGTTAAATGGCTTCTATAAATTGTAAATTGTCCCTATTGTGTAGGATAGCGCTAGTGTACGGGGTGATCACTGGTCAGCGCGGGCATGGTGGGCCGAAGGGCCTGTTTCAACGCTGTATCTCTAATCTAAAAGTCTAAAGTATCTGCCCTTTCAAGTCAAATCTCAGCAACAAAATACCGATTAATTCACAAACAACTCACCAATTGAAGAAAAATAGCTCAGTGCCTCTCTGGAGGGACCATGGAAAACCAGTTTCCCTTTGGCAAGAAGTGTCAAACTGCCAAACAGCTTAAAGATAGCATATCTTGGCTGATGAATTGAGAAGATAATGGTTCTACCTTGATTTGACATCCTGGTAAAAGTCAAAAGTGAACACCATCAGTACCTTATCCCTCCACAACAATGAGCAGTATCTACAAAACTCAAGCTGAAAAGGGTACAGAAAATATTCACGAGGATGTTGCCAGGACTAGAGGGTGTGAGCTATAGGGAGAGGTTGAGTAGGCTGAGACTATTCCTTGGAGCGCAGGATGATGAGGGGTGATCTTATAGAGGTGTAGGAAGTCATGAGAGGAATAGATCGGATAGATGAAGAGTCTCTTGCCCAGAGTAGGGGAATCGAGGACCAGAGGACATAGGTTTAAGGTGAAGGGGAAAAGATTTAATAGGAATCTGAGGGGTAACTTTTTCACACAAAGGGTGGTGGGTGCACAGAACAAGCTGCCAGAGGAGGCAGTTGAGGCTGGGACTATCCCAACATTTAAGAAACAGTTAGACAGGTACATGGATAGGACAGGTTTGGAGGGATATGGACCAAACGCAGGCAGTGTAGTGTAGATGGAACATGTTGGTCGGTGTGGGCAGGTTGGGTGGAAGGGCCTGTTTCCATGCTGTCTCTGTGACTCTCTGTAACTGTGCACGCTCTGCACGCTGTGTCGCCAGCGAAGCAATGGAAATCACAAATGCATAAGAGGGTCAATTTTGAGTTGTGCATGGAAGTTGGTGCAATACAGGGCGGAAGGAAATTGTAGAGAGGATGGTCTTTGCAGCATCCGGTAAAGGGCAAAAGATTTCTGACTATGTAAATGTCAAAGAGGCCAAACTCTGGAGGTGAGATGGGCAGAATTTAAAGGAGATGTGTGTGGCCAGTTGTTTTTTACACAAGGTGATGGATGCCTGGAACATGCTGCTGTGGGTGTTGGGGAAGGCAGATACAATAGTTGAGTTTAGCTTATCGTCACATTTACCGAGGTATTTTTGTTGCGTGCTAATCAGTAAGAAAATACATGATTACAAACGAGCCATTCACCGTGTACAGATACATGATAAAGGGAATAACGTTTAGTGCAAGATAATGTCCAGTAAAGTCCGATTAAAGATAGTCTGAGGGTCTCCAATGAGGTAGATAGGAGGTCAGGACCACTCTCTAGTTGGTGGTAGGATGGTTCAGTTGCCTGATAACAGCTGGGAAGAAACTGTCCCTGAATCTGGAGGTGTGCGTTTTCACACTTTTGTACCTCTTCCTGATGGGAGAGGAGAGAAGAGGGAGTGACCCGGGTGAGACTGGTCCTTGATTATGCTGCTGGCCTTGCCGAGGCAGCGTGAAGCGTAGATGGAGTCGATGGATGGTTTGTGTGATGGTCTGGGCTGCGTCCACAATTCTGCAATTTCTTGTGGCCTTGGATGGAGCTGTTGCCAAACCGTGCTGTGATGCATCCCGATATAATGCTTTCTACAGCAATGTTTAGTAAGTAATGGTGTTTAAGATGCTTTTAGATAGGCACGTGGATATGCAGGGAATGGAGGGATATGGATGACATGCAGGCAGAGATTAGTTTAATCTGGCACCATGTTCACATGGACACTGTGGGCCACAGGGCCTGTCGCCTGTCGCCTGCCACACTGCTCCATGTTGTATTTAAGTAATGAGACAATCTGAGAGCACCTTTGCAGCAGCATCAGGACAGCAAGGGCCGTGCTGGCGTCCAGCCCGGTGGTGGGTTCATCCAAGAACAAGACGGATGGATCAATGATCAGCTCCAGTCCAATGTTGGTCCTCTTCCTCTCTCCACCAGACACGCCCCGGATGAATGGCGTTCCAACCTGGTTAAAACACCACCACACGGTAAACCAACTGCAGACTCACGGCTTCCTACCTCAATGACAAATTCATCTCAAATAGAATGTTTAAGAAGGAAATGCAGACGCTGGAAAAATCGAAGGTAGACAAAAATGCTGGAGAATCTCAGCGCATGAGGCAGCATCTATGGACGTTTCGGGTCGAAACCTGAAGAAAGGTCTCGACCCGAAATGTCACCTATACCTTCGCACCATTGATGCTGCCTCACCTGCTGAGTTTCTCCAGCATTTTTGTCTACCTTCTAAAATAGAACATCTGTGGCGGCAACTGGGAATTACAACACAAGATATCTCACGTGAAAAGTGTGTAGAAAGGAAATGCCCAAATTTGCATTAGATCAGCCTCTTTAATGATGTCAAAGTACGAAACCTGACAGCGTTCAGCGCAAAGCAGCCATATGACCAACACTCCACAATGAGATAGAGTGGTCTCTTTTGAAGAAGAGCTTTTGGTACATTGCCTTCATCACTCAGGGTATTGCATGGCGAGGTTGGCATGTTATGTTCTACCAGTTGCACCACTCTGCCGCCCTTTATATTTGGCATCAAACTGTTTACTGTATAACTATGATCCACATCAAAAATTCTTCTGGCTGTTTACAACAAAGTACAAACTGTAGTAATATAGATCTTGGATTTGAGTCCTTCCAATGTTACTAGGAGTATTGGGTTCAGTTTTGGTCACCCTGCTATAGGAAGGATGGCGTTAAGCTGGAAAGAGTGCAGAGAAGATTTACGAAGATGCTGCCAGGTCTCGAGGGCCTGAGCTACAGGGAGAGGTTGGGCAGCCTAGGACATTATTGAGGGGTGATCTTATAGAGCTGAATAAAATCATGAGGGGAATAGATTTGGTGAATGCACAGTCTTTCTCTCAGGACAGAGGAACCAAGAACCAGAGGACATAGGTTTAAGGTGCGTGGGAAAGATTTAATAGGAACCCGAGGGGTAACTTTTTCACACACAGGGTGGTGGGTGAATGGGAAGAGCTGCCAGAGGAGGCAGTTGAGGCAAGGACTATAACGGCATTTGAAAGACATTTGGACAGGTGCGTGAATAGGAACGTTTTTGGGATATGGGCAAAACGCAGGCAAACTGGCTTAGATGGGCAACTTGTTTAAGAAAGAACTGCAGATGCTGGAAAAATCGAAGGTAGACAAAAATGCTGGAGAAACTCAGTGGGTGAGGCAGCATCTTTGGAACGAACGAATAGGTGACGTTTCGGTCGAGACCCGAAACGTCACCTATTCCTTCACTCTATAGATGCTGCCTCACCCGCTGAGCTTCCCCAGCATTTTTGTCCACCTTAGATGGGCAACTTGGTCAGCATGGATGATTTGGGCCGAAGGGCCTGTTCCCGTGCTGTATGACTATGACTATTAAAATACTAGATTATTTTCACAGGCTCTTTGAACCTTGCTCATAAAAACGGCAAAGAAAAATAACATTTCAGCAAAGGTGGCAAAAATGAGGCAAGACCTTGGAGTCGGCAACGTTGGTCAGGCCCAACTCTTTAATGACCTTGTCCACTCTTTCACTCTTCTCCTGGCTGTGGATAGTCCTCGGCAATCGCAGTGCGGCAGAAAACTGCAAGTTCTCCCTCACCGTGAGAGTGCCCATCACCACGTCATCCTGAAAGGCAGAGTTAGCGACCACAGTGAGCTTACAGGCACTGCTGGCTGAGCAGAGGGAAGGTCGGGAAGGGATCTTGGGGTCCAAGCCACACCTTCCATGAAAGTGGCCACACAAGCAGGTTGAGTGGTTAGTTCGGCATATGCTTGCCTTCATTGGTCGGGGCATTGAGTACAAGATGCAGCTTTGTCGGACTACAGGGCCTGTCCCACTCGATTGCCGGCATCATTGACTGACGTATCAGGTCACCGAAAAATTTGCGGCGTGATGCGACAGTGACGCGGCATGATGACGTATTGACGCGCGGTGAATTTCAAGTGTCGCAACATTTTTTTTTGGTGCCGCTGGATTTTGAAATGTTCAAATTCTTTTGGCGACACTGATATGACGCCGGCAGTCGCCGAAAAAAATCGTCAAGTGGGACAGGCCCTTAAATAGTCATGAATGATTCAACTTTAATCGGGCCTTGGTCAGGCAGCATTTGGAGTATTGCATGCAGTTCTGGTCTTCCTATTGCAGAATGGACGTGGAGGCTTTGGAGAGGGTGCAGAGGAGGTTTACCAGAATGCTGCCTGGATTAGAGGGGATTAGCTACAGCAAGGGTTCCCAACCTGGGGTAAATTTATGCCCAGGGGTTACATTTGTTGATTCTGGATTTGTACATATTTTTTCTCATTGACTGACTGTGTTAGGTTCTGTTCATCATTAGTTGTTCATAAATAAGTGAAATAACATTGTTATGTGCTTAAGAAGGAACTGCAGATGCTGGAAAATCGAAGGTAGACAAAAGTGCTGGAGAAACTCAGCGGGTGCAGCAGCATCTATGGAGCGAAGGAAATAGGCAACGTTTCGGGCCAAAATTCGGCCCGAAACGTTGCCTATTCCCTTCGCTCCATAGATGCTGCTGCACCCGCTGAGTTTCTCCAGCACTTTTGTCTACCATTGTTATGAGCTATTAAAGTTGCCAGGGGTAAACGGGACGAAAAAGGTTGGCAACCCCTGAGCTACAGGGAGAGGTTGCACAGACTTGGATTAATTTCTTTGGAGTGTCAGAAGTCGAGGAGAAAGCCGACAGATGTATATAACATTATGACAGGCATAGACAGGGTAGATAGTCACAAGATTTTTCCCAGGGTGGAAATTTCAAATATGAGGGCATAACTTTAAAGTGAAAGTTATAGGGTGATACAGTGTGGCGACAGGCCCTTTGACCCAATTTGCCCACACCTTAAATCTTTCCCCCCTCACCTTAAACAAATGTCCTCTGGTTCTCGATTCCCCCCCCCCCCCCCCCCCCCTCCCTCCACTCTGGACAAGAGACTGTGTGTCGATGCGATCTATTCCTCTCATGATTTTGTACACCTCTATAAGATCACCCCTCATCCTCCTGCGCTCCATGGAATAGAGACCCAGCCTGCGCAACCTCTCCCTATAGCTCACACCCTCTAGTCCTGGCAACATCCTCGTAAATCTTCTTTGCACCCTTTCCAGCTTGACAATATCTTTCCGAAAACATGGTGCTCAGAACTGAACACAATATTCTAAATGCGGCCTCACCAACGTCCTATACAACTGCAACATGACCTCCCAACTTCTATACTCAATACTCTGACTGATGAAGGTCAATGTGCCAAACGCCTTTTTTGACCACCTTATCTACCAGTGATGCCTAGGTAGATGCAGATGCATAGGAACTAATGTACAGCACCTGCACTCCTAGATCCCTCTGCTCTACAACACCACACAGAGTCCTGAAATTCACTGTGTAAGTCCTGACCATGTAAATGCTCCCAAAATGCAACAACCCACATTTCTCTGAGAGAGTCAAAGATTAAAGATACTCGGTCTACTTGTGAGAGGGGAATATTTATATGAATCTTAGGGGCAACTTGTTCACACAGAGGGTGGTTTATAAATGGGCCGAACTGTCGAAAGAGGTAGTTGAGGTACGTACGATAAACATTTAAAAGACATTTGGACAGGTACAGGGATAGGATAGATTTAGAAGGATATGGGACAAGGTGGATCTAGTATAGATGGGGCATCTTGGTCGACATGGACGAGTTGGGCCGAAGGGCCTGATTCCATGCTGTATGACTAACAGTGTAATCTCATTGTGTGGAACCGCATACTAGACACAAGGAACTGCAGATGCCGGTTTATGTATTAAAAAAACACAAAGTGCTGGAGTAACTCAGCGGGTCAGGCAGCATCTCTGGAGAACATGGACACAGAGTGCTGGAGTAACTCAGCGGGTCAGGCAGCATCTCTGGAGAACATGGATAGGGAACGTTTTGGGTGTGGACGTGTCTTTTTTTAAATTTATTTTTTAATTTTTTAATTTTTTTATTGGAGATAAATACATATCATATTAAAATCGTTACCAGTCTTTCATTTCTAAATTAATAATATTGTCAAACATTATTCACATTGTCTCCAATGATTTTTTCTTTTTTTTTTAAAGTAAGTAGAAATAAAAAGATAGATGAAAGAAAGAGAGAAAAGAGAGAAAAGAGAGAAAAGGAAAAAAAAAAAGAGACAATAAAGAAGAATGGAATAACTTACTAAGAAGAAAAACCTCATTCAAGATATATTCGTACATTTCAGAGTATAACATTTCATCTATTCCTTGGCTCGAGTGCTAGTCACGTTCCCGTGCTGAACCGTTCTGACCCTTTAGATAATCAATAAATGGAGACCATGTTCCAACAAATAATTCTTGTTTGTCCAACAGGACAAGTCTAATTCTTTCCAAGTGTAAGGTCTCCGTCATTTCTATAATCCACATTTTGATTGTGGGGGTTATAGGACCTTTCCAAAATTTTAGAATTAAGTTTTTCCTAGTTATTATACTATAATCAATAAAGTTTCTTTGAGTTGTTGTAAATATTTGATTTGGTTCTAATATTCCTAGTATTATTAATTTTGGATCCGGGTCCAATTGAGTGCTAGTAACTATAGATATTATTCTAAAAATATTTGCCCAGAATTTTTTAATTTTTATACAATTCACAAACGTACGAGTTAAGTTAGCTTCTAAATGTTGACATTTATCACATATAGGGGAAATATGTGGGAAGATTTTATTTAATTTTGTTTTAGAGTAATATAACCTATGTAGTACTTTGAATTGTATTAGAGAATGTCTGGCATTTAATGAACATTGGTGTATGTGTTGTAAACTTTCTTCCCAAGTATCTTTCGTTATTATTTGATTGTCTGAAGAAGGGTTCTGATTTAGCTCATAGGGCTAAAGGAATCAAGGATATGGGGAAAAAAGCAAGAACGGGGTACTGATTTTAGATGATCAGCCATGATCATATTGAATGGCGGTGCTGGCTCGAAGGGCCGAATGGCCTACTCCTGCACCTATTTTTCTATGTTCTATGTTTCTGACCCGAAACGCACATATCCATGTTTTCCAGAGATGCTGCCTGACCCAATGAGTTACTCCAGCACTTTTAGTTTAGTTTAGTTTAGAGATACAGCATGGAACAGGCCCTTCGGCCCACCAAGTCCACGCCGACCAGCGATCCCCACACATTAACACCATCCTACACGCACTAGGGACAATTTACATTTATAACAAGCCAATTAACCTACAAACCTGTACGTCTTTGGAGTGTGGAGGGAAAGGGAAGATCTTGGAGAAAACCTATGCAGGTCACGGGCAGAACGTACAAACCCCGCACAGACAGCACCCATAGTCAGGATGGAACCCGGGACTCCGGCGCTGCAAGCGCTGTGAGGCAGCAACTCTACCGCTGCACCACCGTGACCGCCCTTTGGATCACTGTTGGGTCTTTTTTTTCCCCTCCAAAATATATAAAACTCCAAACTTTTTTTCCCCAAAGGAGTCGTCCTCACCTGCACGACGTAGCCAGAGATGCACTTGAAATTAGCAGGCTGCGGAGCACCGTCGATCAGTACTTGTCCTTTTAAACCTGTCGGATCCTTTCTGGCAGCCAAAATATCCAATAAGCTGGGAAGCAACGTGCAAATGTTATTTCACAGAAAGAAACCTGCATAAACCAACGTTGGCTGTCTGATAGTTCTATGCACAGGAACCAGATCTGAATGCATCCTAGCCTTAATCGAGTGGATGTGGAGAGGATGTTTCCACTAGTGGGAGAGTCCAGGACCAGAGGCCACAGCCTCAGAATTAAAGGACCTTCCTTTGGGAAGGAGATGAGGAGGAAGTTCTTTACTCAGAGGGTGGTGAATCTGTGGAATTCATTGCCATGCATGGATATTTTTAAGGCAGAGATAGATAGATTCTTGATTAGAACTGGGTTATGGGGAGAAGCAGGAGAATGAGGTTGAGAGGGAAAGATGGATCAGCCATCATTGAACAGCGGAGTAGACTTGATGGGCCGAATGGCTTAATTCTGTTCCAATCACTTATGAACATGAAGGTCATATATGACCATGAAGGACTGGTCAGATTTGAAACTTACCGAATAGTGAAAGGCCAGTATAGAGTGGATGTGATGTTTCCACTAGTGGAAGAGTCTAGGACCAGAGGGCACAGCCTCGGAATAAAAGGACGTTCCTTTAGGAAGGAGATGAGGAGGAATTTCTTTAGTCAGAGGGTGGTGAATCTGTGGAATTCTTTGCCACAGACGGCTGTGGAGGCCGAGTCACTGGATATTTTTAAGGCAGAGATTGACAGGTTCTTGATTAGTACGGGTGTCAGGGGTTATGGGGAGAAGGCAGGAGAATGGGGTTAGGAGGGAGAGATAGATCAGCCATGATTGAATGCGCCGAATGGCCTAATTCTGCTATCAATTATGAACATAACTAAAACATAGGACAACACCACACAGGAACAGGTCCTTCAAAGTCTGTGCCGACTCTTAGCTGTCTGCACATAATCCATAGTTTAGTTTGGTTTATTATTGTCATGTGTACCGAGATAGTGAAAAGCTGTTGTTGTGTGCTATCAAGTCAAAATAAGAGACTATACGTCATTACAATCAAGCCGACTACAGTCTATATCCCCCCATTCCCTGCATATCCATGTGCCTACCCAAACGTTTCTTCAATGCCGCTGTCATATCTGCCTCCACCACCACCCACCGGCAGCGTGCTCATAAGTTCTAAGAGCAGAATAGGCCATTCAGCCCATCGAGTCTACTCCGCCATTCAATAATGGCTGATCTATCGTTCGCTCTCAACCCCATTCTCCTGCCTTCTCCCCATAACCCCTGACACTAACCCCGTACTAATCAAGAATCTGTCAATCTCCATCGTTAAAATATCCAATGACGGCCTCCACCGCCATTTGTGGCAATTAATTCCACAGATTCACTCCCCTCTGACTAGAGATATTCCTTCTCATCTCCTTTCTAAAGGTACGTTCTTTAAATCTGAGGCTGTGCCCTCTGATCCTAGACTCTCCCACTTGTGAAAACATCCTCTCCACATCCACTCTATCCGGGCCTTTCACTATTCAGTAAGTTTCAATGAGGTGTCCCCTCATTCTTCTAAACTCCAGCGAGTACAGGCCCAGTGCCGTCAAACGCTCATAATATGTTAACCCACACCTTCCTGGGATCATTCTCGTAAACCTCCTCTGGACCCTCTCCAATGCCAGCACATCCTTCCTCAGATATGGGCCCCACAAATGCTCACAATACTTCAAATGCGGTCTGAGCAGCGCCTTATAAAGCCTCAGACACCCACCCAAAATCTTTCCCCACACATCTATTTTAAACTTTCCCCCTCTCTTTGTAAAGTTAAAATGTTTTTATCTGGGGAAAAAGGTTCTGACTGTCTGCCCTATCTATGCCTTCCATAATTTTATTAGTTCTCCTCTCAACTTCCGATATTCCGATCAAAGTCTGTGCCTCTCTCTGTAGCCAATACTCCCTAGTCCAGGCATCACTCTGGTAAACCTCCTCTGCACCCTCTCCAAAGCCTCCACATCCTTCCTGGAATGGGGGCGACCAGAACTGCATGCAATACTCCACATGCAGCCTGACCAAAGTCCCATAAAGCTGCATCATGACTTCCTGACTCTTAAGCGCCTGTCCCACTTTGGCTATTTTTTAGGTGACTACAGGCGACTAGGCTGTCGCCACACGGTCGCAGGAGTGTCGCCTGTATGATCGTGAGTAGTCTCCTAAGTCGCCCAAAGAATCGTAGTGTGTTTCTGGTCGCCGCTGGATTTTGAAATGTTCAAAACTTTTTGGCGAGAGTTGGCGACGGTGGGCTTGTCGTAACTTGTCTTCTCCTGACGTAGGCGCTGTCGTAGGTTGTCGCCAAGATGGCGTAGTCAGCGACCTGCTATGACTGTGACAGTCGCTGGCAGTCGCCTAAAAAAAATCACCTATGTGGGACGGGCCCTTAATGCTCAATGCCCCAACCAATGAAGGCAAACATACCGGGAGGTCTCTTTACCACCCTCTCTACTGGTGTGGCCACTTTCAAGGAATCATGAAATTGGACTAAACTGGACTACACAATCAGTCTCAGAGCTACAAAGGACCCTCGTGAGGAGCATGGATAAGGTGAGCGCTCACAGTCTTTTTTCCCAGGAGAGGATTCTAAAACTAGAGGCCATAGTCTTAGGGTGAGAGGGGAGAGATTTAAGGGGGAGCTCAGGGACTCACTCAAAGGCTAGTCCATAGCTGGAACGAGCTGCCAAAGGAAGCTGTAGATAAAATGACAACTTTTAAAAGCTTTTGGACAAATAAACCGATAGGAATGGTTTAGAGAAATATGGGCCAGACACAGGACAATGCGTCTAATATGCCATCTTGGTCTGCATGAAGAAGGTGGGCTGAAGGGCCTGTGTCCGTGCTGTTCGGCTCTATAAACAGCTTTGGAATAATTGGATTGAAATCGTCAATGGGATGAATCAACAAAGATGGTCTGAAGCCAGATTGGAGGAGGAAGGTAGCGATGTTTACAAAACATCGACGATGACCCTGGAACGCTTTATGGATAATCAGAGTAAACAAAACACGCACACAGACCTGGGCTCACAACATTATCGATTTCTGTTGGTTTACTTTAGTTAAAGGGTTAAATTGTGAAATTAGGTATCTCACAACCAGTTAATGCATCTCCTGGTTGCTGACCATTTTAACTCCCCTTCCCATTCCCACACTGACCTTTCTGACCTGGGCCTCCTCCACTATATACTCCGGAGTTTAGAAGGATGAGAGGATATCTTATTGAAACATATAAGATTATTAAGGGTTTGGACATGCTAGAGGCAGGAAACATGTTCCCGATGTTGGGGGAGTCCAGAACCAGGGCCACAGTTTAAGAATAAAGAATAAGCCATTTAGAACGGAGATGAGGAAAAACTTTTTCACACAGAGAGTTGTGATTCTGTGAAATTCTCTGCCTCAGAGGGCGGTGGAGGCCGGTTCCCTGGATGCTTTCAAGAGAGAGCTAGATAGGGCTCTTAAAGATAGCGGAGTTGGGGGATATGGGGAGAAGGTAGGAACGGGGTACTGATTGTGGATGATCAGCCATGATCACGTTGAATGGCGGTGCTGGCTCGAAGGGCCGAATGGCCTACTCCTGCACCTATTGTTGTAACGGGTATAGCTTGGACCCGATAGCAGCACAGAATCAGGCAGGTATAGTTGGTAATGAACTTTATTCCGGTACTGTAACACAGGAATGGGTACACCGTACTCACACAGAGGCTCAGGATTGAGCGAGGGTTCCGAAGAGGGGCAGGCAGGTTCGAATCCGTGTAGGCAGTCGGGAAATCGCTGGAGAGTCTTGCATGAATGCTGAGAACAATCTGGCACTGTGGGAACGGTGAGGAGAGTCTATATACCGGATTAATTGGTGATCAGAGGCAACTGAGTGCCACAGGTGAGGAGAGTTGGGCTGATGAAAGGGGGGTGGCAGGCCGGCAGGAGAGGGCAGACTGTGACAGAACCCCCCCCCCCCCTCAAGGGACGGCTCCTGACGTCCCAAAACAAAAGGAAAAAAAACACAATAAAGAAAATAAACCCAATCCCACGCAGAGTTGGGTGGGAGGAGGGGGACCGGAGGAGGGCTAATATTCGTCCGAGACATCCATGTCCGCATCCTCCTCCATAGCATCAGAGGAAAGCTCCGTCTCGTCGTCACTGGGCACCTCAGACGGAAGAGGGGACAGAGTCTCAGGGGCGGCGACCCCTCTAGGAGTGGCGGACTTGGACGGCTGGTCGGGATGACGCCGGTGAAACTCCCTGATGAGGGAGGCGTCCAGGATGTGTCGAGCAGGAACCCAGGACCTCTCCTCTGGACCGTAACCCTCCCAATCGACCAAGTATTGGAGACACCTCCCGCGACGGCGGGAACGCAGGAGGCGGTGCACCGTAAAGGCGGGGCCTCCGTCGATGAGACGAGGAGGTGGAGGAGGAGGGACTGCGGGGACCAGGGCGCTCTCCCGGACTGGCTTTACTCTGCACACGTGGAACGTAGGATGGACCCGCATGGAACGAGGCAACTTGAGCCTCACAGCCACTGGGTTGATGACCTTCTGGATCTCAAAGGGACCGATGAACTTGGGTGGCAACTTCTTGGACTCCACCCTCAAGGGAAGGTCCCGGGTCGACAGCCACACCCTCTGGCCCGCGAGGTAGGTGGGGGCCTGGGTGCGGTGACGGTTGGCAGTCGTGGCGTAACGGGCCACAGAGCGGAGAAGAGCCGCCCTGGCTTGGGTCCACGTCCTGCGGCAGCGACGAATGAAGGCCTGGACGAATGGGCAGGAAATCTCTTTCTCCAGCGCCGGGAACAGTGGAGGCTGGAACCCGTAGGCACACTGGAAAGGGGAGAGCCCAGTGGCCGAGCTTGTCAGGGTGTTGTGGGCGTACTCCACCCACAACAACTGCTGGGACCAGGAGGAGGGATGCATGGACACCATACACCGCAGCGCCGTCTCCATCTCCTGATTCTTTCTTTCAGTTTGGCCGTTGGATTGGGGATGAAATCCGGACGTCAGACTCACGGTGGCCCCCACAAGCGTGCAGAACTCCCTCCAGAACACAGAGGCAAACTGGGGTCCTCGGTCGGAGACCACATCGACGGGGAGACCATGGAGCCTGAAGACGTGGAGTAACATGAGCTCAGCAGTTTCCTTGGCTGACGGAAGCTTTAGCCATCTTGCTAAATCTATCGACCACGGTCAGGATGGTGGTGTGACCCCTGGATGGGGGCAGGTCGGTAACGAAGTCCAGGGAGATGTGGGACCATGATCGATGGGGTACAGGCAGTGGAAGCAGATGTCCCGCAGGAGCTTGGTGTGAGACCTTGTGCTGGTTGCAAACGGGACAGGCGTTGACAAACGCCCGAGTGTCCTCCTCAAGCGATGCCCACCAGAACCTCCGTAGCACCATCTCCTTGGTCCGCTGAATGCCGGGATGACAGGTGAGTCGAGAGCTGTGGGCCCACTGAAGGACGTCGGACCGCAGGGCAGAGACCACAAACAGGCGATCAGGAGGGCATGTGCTGGGTCCCGGCTAGTTCTCCAAGGCCGCCTTGACCCTCTCCTCCACCTCCCAGGTGAGGGAGGCAACCCTGTGCGAGGACGGGAGGATGGTCTTGGGGCCAGAGGCAGACTCCTCCTTCGCCAAGAACTGTCGAGAGAGGGCATCGGGCTTCACGTTGCGGGACCCAGGTCGGTAGGAGAGGGAGAAGTTGAAGCGGGTGAGGAAGAGAGACCAGCGGGCCCGACGAGAGTTGAGCCTCTTGGCTGACTGGAGGTATTCAAGGTTCTTGTGGTCAGTCCAAACCAAGAAAGGCTGCTCGGTTCCCTCCAGCCAGTGACACCATTCCTCCAACGCCAACTTAACCGCCAACAGTTCTCGGTTGCCAATGTCATAATTCCTCTCAGCAGGGGTCAGGCGTCGGGAGAAGAAGGCGCATGGATGGAGCTTCTGGTCCCCGGCAGCCCGCTGGGACAGAACAGCTTCCACCCCCACGTCGGAGGCGTCCACCTCCACCACGAACTGTCTCTCGGAGGATGGGGGCCGATGTAAACCGTGTCTTGAGTGTCTGAAAAGCTTCGTCGGCCGCGGCAGACCACCGGAACGGAACCTTGGAGGAGGCGAGTGCCGTGAGGGGTGCGGCCACAGTACTGTAGCCACGGATGAACCGTCGGTAAAAATTGGCGAACCCCAGGAACCTTTGGAGCTGCTTGCGGGAGTCAGGAACGGGCCAGGTGGTGACAGCAGAGACCTTGGCGGGGTCCATCTTGATGTTCCCTTGGCCAACGATGTATCCTAGGAAGGAGACTGACGGGGAGTGAAACTCGCACTTCTCAGCTTTAACGAAGAGCGAGTTCGCCAGGAGCCGATGTAGAACTGCCTGGACGTGGTGTACGTGTTCTTCCTTGGTCCGTGAAAAGATGAGGATGTCATCAAGATAGACGAACACGTACTTGTTCAACATGTCTCTGAGAACGTCATTGACCAAAGCCTGGAAGAAGGCCGGGGCGTTGGTGAGGCCAAAGGGCATCACCCGGTATTCATAATGTCCCGTGGGAGTGTTGAAGGTGGTCTTCCACTCATCTCCCTCTTTGATGCGGACCAAGTGGTAGGCGTTGCGTAGATCCAGCTTTGAAAAGATGGTGGCCCCCTCCAGGAGCTCGAAAACAGAGATGAGTGGGAGAGGGTAGCGATTCTTCACCGTGATGCCGTTGAGCCCCCGGTAATCTATGCAGGGATGCAGAGATTTGTCCTTCTCCACAAAGAAGAACCCAGCCCCAGCAGGAGACGAGGAAGGACGGATGAGACCAGCAGCCAAGGAGTCGTTTATGTATTTCTCCATGGCGCCTCTCTCAGGGGCGGACAGGGAGTAAAGGCGACCCCTAGGAGGAGCGGAACCAGGCAGGAGGTCTATGGCGCAGTCATAGGGCCGATGAGGAGGAAGGAAGGTGGCCCTAGACTTGCTAAAAACCTCCCCAAAGTCATGGTACTCGGCTGGGACCCCCGTCAGATCTGGAGCAGCACTGGAGCAGGTGGCCGGTTGGGGAGCTGAGGCTTGCTTCAGGCACACTTGGTGGCAGGAAGGGCTCCAACCCAAGACGACCCCCGTCCTCCAGTCGATGTTGGGGTTGTGTCACTGAAGCCAGGGGTAACCCAGGATGAGGGGAAGACGGGGAGACTGCAGGATGTGGAACTGGATGGTCTCATGGTGATTACCAGACAGGAGCATGCGCACTGGGACCGTCCGGTGAGAAACAGTCTCCAGGCGATGGCCGTCGAGGGCGTCAGCGGGAACAGGTTCAGGCAGGGGAACACAACTGATGCCTAGCTGGCGGGCTAGTTCCTTGTCCATAAGATTAATGTCACAACCAGAGTCTATGAAGGTGGCGAGGGTGTGAGGACCATCAGACAACAGCAGACGGGAATGACAAGGAGGGCGTCGGGCAGAGGAACGTTCCCGTTCCTCGGGGGTGAGACTGGTGCGACCCACCTGCATGGGTTCGGGTTGCCTCGACGGTTGCCCCGACGAGGGTAGTCCAGTCTCCGGAGAAAAACGAGCTGGGGTGGAAAGCTGGCGGTCCGCCGGTCCGTCGCCTCTCCCGACGTCTCGCCAGGATGCGTCGGTCCAGACGGGTCGTTAGCTCGATAAGCCCATCCAGAGAAGAAGGAAGGTCGTGGGACACCAACTCATCCTTGATATAGTCATTCAAGCCCAGCAAGAAAGCGTCACACTGGGCCGGGCCGGGCGTTCCAATCACTCTCACGGGCCCTGGTGCGAAAGTCGATGGCGAAGTCAGCGACGCTCTGGTTCCCCTGGCTCAACCCCAGCAGACCTCCCGCAGCGTCCGGACCCATCGAACCCTTACCGAACACCTTGCGAAGCTCCGCGGCGAAGGCCTGGATAGAGGAGCAAGCCGGCGTGCGTCGCTCCCATTCAGCCGTTCCCCACAGCCAAGCTCTGCCAGTCAGGTGATTAATGGTAAACGCCACTCTCGCCGCTTCCTGGGCGAAGGTGTAGGGCTGTAGGGCGAAGAGAATGGAACAGTTCGTGATGACTGGGTTGCAGCCCTCCGGGTCTCCAGCGTAACGCTCCGGGGTTCCCACCCGGGGCTCAGGTGATGTTCCTGGCAGACCGGGAGCTGGTGCTGTCGGAGCCGGAGGCGAAGCATGGGGTGTAGCCTGGGCGAGGGTGGTCGTCAGCTGTTGGACCTGGGTGACTAGTGCAACCGATGCTTGTTCTTGGTTTGACAGCCTGTCGAATCTCAGAGTTGGAGGCAGTGACATAGCTTCGTGCTGCAGGAGCGTGTGCTCAATCCTTCCGAAGCGGTTTGACGGAGACGTAGTGTGCGCCGAGTCCATTGTTGGCCAGATTGTACTGTAACGGGGATGGCTTGGACCCGATAGCAGCACAGAATCAGGCAGGTATAGTTGGTACTGAACTTTATTCCGGTACTGTAACACAGGAATGGGTACACCGTACTCACACAGAGGCTCAGGATTGAGCGAGGGTTCCGAAGAGGGGCAGGCAGGTTCCAATCCGTGTAGGCAGTCTGGAAATCGCTGGAGAGTCTTGCATGAATGCTGAGAACAATCTGGCACTGTGGGAACGGTGAGGAGAGTCTATATACCGCATTAATTGGTGATCAGAGGCAACTGAGTGCCACAGGTGAGGAGAGTTGGGCTGATGAGAGGGGAGTGGCAGGCAGGCAGGCAGGAGAGGGCAGACTGTGACAATTGTCTATTGTCAGAGTGAGGCCACATGCAAACTGGAGGAACAGCACCTCATATTCCGCTTGGGTAGAGTACAGCCCAGCGGTATGAATGTTGAATTCTTCAATTTTGTTTAGTTTTAGAGCAGAGATATAGTGTGGAAACAGGCCCTTCGGCCCATCGAGTCCACGCTGACCAACGATTACCCCATACACTAGTTCTATCCTACACACCAAGGACCATTTTCAGAGGGCCAATTAACCTACAAACCCGCACATCTTTGAGATGTGGGAGGAAACCGGTGCACCCGGAGAGAACCCGCGTGGTCACAGGGAGAACATATAAACTCTATAAAGACAGCAGCTGGAGTTAGGATCGATCCTGGGCCTTGGGGGCCGTAACTGTCACTCTGCACCATTCCTCTCCTTTGTACACTCATTTCCCACCCAGAGTCCCGCAGTTCACTACTACCCCAAACGCCCTTCCACATATCCCTTCCTCTGGCTTTACATTTCACTCCTCTTTCCCCATCTGGCATTCCTAGGTTGAGGTTTATTGTTGTCAAGTGTAACGAGATACAGTGAAAGGCATTGTTATCCAATCAAATAGTACAATGTTCAAACTCCAGTACAATAGGTAGATACAGAGGAAGGTACAGGGGAAGATACAGAGTGCAGAATATAGTTCTCAGCATTGTAGCGCATCAGTTCCAGAGACAAAGTCCAATGTCCGCAATGGGGTAGAGGTGAATCGGACAGTACCCTAGCTTATGGAAGGACCGTTCAGAAGCCTGATAACAGAGGGGAAGAAGCTGTTCCGGAGTCTGGTGGTGCGCGCTTTCAAGCTTCTGTACCTTCTGCCGGATGGGAGCAGGGAAAAGAAGGAATGACCGGGGTGGGACAGGGACAAGTCTTTGATTGTGTCGGCTGCTTTCCCGAGGCAGCGTGAAGTGTAGATGGAGTCAATGGTGGGGAGTCTGGTCTGTGGGCTACGTCCACAACTCTCTGCAATTTCTTACGGCCTTGGACAGAGCTGTTCCCAAACCTTTTGACTCCTTTGTCACTCACTCCAACCATCTGCAAATCACCCGCTCCCCCAACTGTATCCACCTATCACTCCCCAGGCTCTGCCCTGTCCCCACCCCACAGTTTCCTCCACATCTCTACTACAATCAGTCTGGCAAAGCATCCCGACCCAAAACGTCGCCAGCCCATGCCCTCCAGATACGATGCCTGACCCGCTGAGTTCCTCCAGCACCTTGTGTTTTACAAATAGTTGAACTAATTAAGATTAGAAGACGAGCCATCCCATTCTACTGTCAAACACCAAGGAAGTACACTTAGTAAGTTCACAGATGACAAATACGTTGGTGGTGTTGATAGTGAAGAGCGGGATGATACTCACCTACCAAGCCACACCTTTCAAAGTTTCAATTCAGTTTATATTATTGTCACCTGTACCCAGGTACAATGAAAAGCATTTATTTGCGTGCTATCCAGTCAGTGGAAAGACTATACATGGGGGAGGTGGGACCAGTACAAACAGGACGGTCTGCACCTGGGCTGGAATGGAACCAATGTCCTTGGGGGAGTGTTTGCTAGTGCTGTTGGGGAGGATTTAAACTAATGTGGCAGGGGAATGGGAGCATGAGTAGAGAGACAGAGGGGTGTGAAATGAGGGTAGCAGCAATAGGTAGCAAGGTGAAAAGTAAAAGTGGTAGGCAGAAAAGTCCAGGGCAAAAATCAAAAAGGGCCACTTTTCAACATAATTGTATAAGGGGTAAGAGTGTTGTAAAAACAAGCCCGAAGGCTTTGTGTCTCAATGCAAGGAGCATTCGTAATAAGGTGGATGAGTTGAATGTGCAGATAGTTATTAATGAATATGATATAGTTGGGATCACGGAGACATGGCTCCAGGGTGACCAAGGCTGGGAGCTGAACATCCAGGGATATTCAATATTCAGGAGGGATAGACAGAAAGGAAAAGGAGGTGGCGTAGCGTTGCTGGTTAGAGAGGAGATTAACGCAATAGAAAGGAAGGACATTCGCTTGGAGGATGTGGAATCGATATGGGTAGAACTGCGAAACACTAAGGGGCAGAAAATGCTAGGAGTTGTGTATAGGCCACCTAACAGTAGTAGTGGAGTTGGGGATGGCATCAAACAGGAAATTAGAAATGCGTGCAACAAAGGTAAAACAGTTATAATGGGTGACTTCAATCTACAAATAGATTGGGTGAATCAAATTGGCAGGGGTGCTGAGGAAGAGGATTTCTTGGAATGTATGCAGGATAGTTTTCTAAACCAACATGTAGAGGAACCAACGAGAGAACAGGCTATTCTAGACTGGGTATTGAGTTATGAGGAAGGGTTGGTTAGCAGTCTTGTTGTGCGTGGCCCCTTGGGCAAGAATATGGTTGAGTTCTTCATTAGGATGGAGAGTGACATTGTTAATTCAGAAACAAGGGTTCTGAACTTAAAGAAGGGTAACTTTGAGGGTATGAGACGTGAATTGGCCAAGATAGACTGGCAAGTGATTCTTAAAGGGTTGACGGTGGATATGCAATGGAAGGCATTTAAAGACTGCATGGATGAACTACAACAATTGTTCATCCCAGTTTGGCAAAAGAATAAATCAGGGAAGGTAGCGCATCCGTGGATAAGAAGGGAAATGAGGGATAGTATCAAAACAAAAGATGAAGCATACAAATTAGCCAGAAAAAGCAGCCTACCAGAGGACTGGGAGGAAAGGGTAAATAGATTATGAAAAAAACTGGCAGGGAACATAAAAACTGACTGCAAAAGTTTTTATAGATATGTGAAGAGAAAAAGATTAGTTAAAACAAATGTAGGTCCCTTGCAGTCAGAAACTGGTGAATTGATCATGGGGAACAAGGATATGGCAGACCAATTGAATAACTACTTTGGTTCTGTCTTCACTAAGGAAGACATAAATAATCTGCCGGAAATAGCAGGGAACCGGGGGTCAAATGAGATGGAGGAACTGAGTGAAATCCCGGTTAGCCGGGAAGTGGTGTTAGGTAAATTGAATGGATTAAAGGCCGATAAATCCCCAGGGCCAGACAGGCTGCATCCCAGAATACTTAAGGAAGTAGCCACAGAAATAGTGGATGCATTAGTGATAATTTTTCAGAACTCTTTAGATTCTGGAGTAGTTCCTGAGGATTGGAGGGTAGCTAATGTAACCCCACTTTTTAAAAAGGGAGGGAGAGAGAAAACGGGGAATTACAGACCAGTTAGTCTAACATCGGTAGTGGGGGAAATGCTAGAGTCAGTTATTAAAGATGGGATAGCAGCACATTTGGGAAAGTGGTGAAATCATTGGACAAAGTCAGCATGGATTTATGAAAGGTAAATCATGTCTGACGAATCTTATAGAATTTTTCGAGGATGTAACTAGTAGAGTGGATAAGGGAGAACCAGTGGATGTGTTATATCTGGACTTTCAGAAGGCTTTCGACAAGGTCCCACATAAGAGATTAATATGCAAACTTAAAGCACACGGTATTGGGGGTTCAGTATTGATGTGGATAGAGAACTGGCTGGCAGACAGGAAGCAAAGAGTAGGAGTAAACGGGTCCTTTTCAGAATGGCAGGCAGTGACTAGTGGGGTACCGCAAGGTTCAGTGCTGGGACCCCAGCTATTTATAATATATATTAATGATCTGGATGAGGGAATTGAATGCAACATCTCCAAGTTTGTGGATGACACGAAGCTGGGGGGCAGTGTTAGCTGTAAGGAGGATGCTAGGAGGCTGCAAGGTGACTTGGATAGGTTGGGTGAGTGGGCAAGTGCATGGCAGATGCAGTATAATGTGGATAAATGTGAGGTTATCCACTTTGGTGGCAAAAACAGGAATAGACTATTATCTGAATGGTGGCCGATTAGGAAAAGGGGAGATGCAACGAGATCTGGGTGTCATGGTACACCAGTCATTGAAAGTAGGCATGCAGGTGCAGCAGGCAGTGAAGAAAGCAAATGGTATGTTAGCATTCATAGCAAAAGGATTTGAGTTATAAGAGCAGGGAGGTTCTACTGCAGTTGTACAGGGTCTTGGTGAGGCCACACCTGGAGTATTGCGTACAGTTTTTGGTCACCGAATCTGAGGAAAGACATTCTTGCCATAGAGGGAGTACAGAGAAGGTTCACCAGACTGATTCCTGGGATGGCAGGACTTTTATATGAAGAAAGACTGGATAGACTCGGCTTGTACACGCTAGAATTTAGAAGATTGAGGGGGGATCTTATAGAAACTTACAAGATTCTTAAGGGGTTGGACAGGCTAGATGCAGGAAGATTGTTCCCGTTGTTGGGGAAGTCCAGAACAAGGGGTCACAGTTTAAGGATAAGGGGGAAGTCTTTTAGGACCCAGATGAGAAAATCATTTTTCACACAGAGAGTGGTGAATCTGTGGAATTCTCTGCCACAGAAGGTAGTTGAGGCCAGTTCATTGGCTATATTTAAGAGGGAGTTAGATGTGGCCCTCGTGGCTAAAGGGATCAGGGGGTATGGAGAGAAGGCAGGTACAGGATACTGAGTTGGATGATCAGCCATGATCATATTGAATGGCGGTGCAGGCTCGAAGGGCCGAATGGCCTACTCCTGCACCTATTTTCTATGTTTCTATGTTTCTACAATCAAGCCGTCCACAGTGTACAGATACAGGATAAAGGGAATAACGTTTAGTGCAAGATAATGTCCAGTAAAGTCTGGTTAAAGATAGTCCGAGGGTCTCCAATGAGGTAGATGAGAGGTCAGGACCTCTCTCTAGTTGGTGATAGGATGATTCAGTTGCCTGGTGGGAAGAAACTTGTCCCTGAATCTGGAGGTATGCGTTTTCACACTTCTGTACCTCTTGCCTGATGGGAGAGGGGAGAAGAAGGAGTGACCGGGGTGAGACTGGTCCTTGATTATGCTGCTGGCCTTGCGAGGCAGCGTGAGGTATAAATGGAGTCAATGGAAGGGAGGTTGTTTGTGTGATGGTCTGGGCTGCATCCACAATTCTCTGCAATTTCTTGTGGTCTTGGATGGAGCTGTTCCCAATCCGTGCTGTGATGCATCCCGATAAAATGCTGTCTATGGCGCATCTGTACAATTTGGCCTTGCTAAAGTCCACATAGACATCGTCCGTTGCCGTTCCCTCATCAACCCTCTCGTTTACCCCTTCAAAAACTCTTCACCGATTTATGAAACGTGCACAAATTTCCCATGCACAAATCCATGCACTGATCAGTCGGGAAGTTTGCAAAACAACAGGAGATGGAATTTAATCGTGGTACGTTCAATGTGATGCATTTTAGATTTATTACTGTCACGTGTGTCAAATAAAAGCTTAGTTTTGCATGCAATCCAAACAGATTAGATATGCCATACAGTATATAAATACAATTAAGTCAAACTCCTGTACAATAGGTAGAGCAAAGGGGAAGATACAGAGCCATTTAGAACGGAGAAGAGGAAACACTTTTTCACACAGAAAGTTGTGAGTCTGTGGATTTCTCTGCCTCAGAGGGCGGTGGAGGCCGGTTCTCTGGATACTTTCGAGAGAGAATTAGATGGGGCTCTTAAAGATAGCGTAGTCAGGGGATATGGGGAGAAGGCAGGAAGGGGTACTGATTGGGGATGATCAGCCATGATCACATTGAATGGCGGTGCTGGCTCGAAGGGCCGAATGGCCTACTCCTGCACCTATTGTCTATTGTAAGGCAGCTCTACCCACTGCGCCACTGTGCCGCCTATCTACGTTACAGACCCGTACTGCCCAGTCCTGCACGTCTTTGGAGTGTGGGAGGAAACCTGAGCTCCCGGAGAAAACCCACGCGGTCACGGGGAAAACGTGCAAACTCCGTACAGACAGCACCCGTAGTCAGGATGGAACCCGGGTCTCTGGCGCTGTGTCTCCCATCTGTGCCTCCATCTGTGAAATACTGGCACAGCTTGCTTACTTTGTTTCCTCTCTTTGTTTTTCTTGAGTCGAGGCCTCAAGCTTTCACTGGTCTATTTTTGGAAGGGAACAGAAAATTGAGCGATGCTGGCTTGGAGAATCACAATGACAGGCCTGTGGGAGCTCGAGCCACCCTGTGCTGTTGGATAGTAAATCCATCAATGGAATAAAGGTGCTCCAATACCCGCTTCAACATGGAGTCCCATCGCGAGTGTGGATCACCAACCGTTCCTACATCCCATTCTGAGCTACGCCGGCATGGTGGCGCAGCGGTAGAGTTGCTACCTCACAGCGCCAGAGACCCAGGTTCCATCCCGACTATGGGTGCTGTCTGTATGGAGTTTGTATGTTCTCTCCGTGACCACGTTGGTTTTCTCCGGGTGCTCCGGTTTCCTCCCACACTCTAAAGACGTGCAGGTTTCTAGGTTAATTGGCTTCAGTAAATTGTCCCTAGTGTGTAGGATTGTGCTAGTGTACGGGCGGTGATTGTTGGTTGGCGTAGACTCGGTGGACCAAAGGTCCTGTTTCCACGCTGTATCTCTAAACTAAAGACAGAATCATTGAACTGTACTGCATGGAATCCTTCTCCGTGGATTGTCACCTTGTCGTGGTGGAGAAGCTTGTGTGGTCCTGAGATCCTGAGAGCGATGCCGTCTGGAGCTATGCTCCTGGTAGGGCCACCCATGGCGGTGAGGTCGAGGAGGAGGTCCTTAACAAAGAGCAATCCAACCAAGACCTCAACAGTGGAACAGGCGGAGGACGATGGCTGACCTTAGTGGAGTGTCACAACGGCTGGAAAGGCGGATGAAGGCTGCAGCAGAAAAGGGTCTCCGGTCGTCTTGGACTCCATGCCACTGGATCTTGACCTAGAACTGTCAAGGACTGTGTGGTGGCTGTCTGTGGACCAGTCTCCCCACGTTAAACAAAGTCACGCACTAGCGTCCTCCATAGAGAGGACAGTCATTATCGTTTCGAGTGACCGCCGATGAAGATGATTGCATGGAAACAGGCCCTACAGCCCACCTTGTCCATGCCTATCATAGAGTCGTACGGTCGATCTGAAAAAAGGTCCTGACCTGAGACACCACCTCTCCGCGATCTCCAGATATGTTGAGTCATACAGCATGGAAACAGGCCCTTCGACCTTCCTTGTCCATGCTGACCAAGTTGATATACTGGGCTTGTCCTATTTGCCTGCATTTCCAGACTGACAGATTCATACATCACTGAAACAGGCCCTTCAGCCCAACTTGTTCATGCTGACCAAGATGCTAGTCCCACCTGCCTGTGTTTGGCTCGTATCCCTCCAAACAGTTTCTATCTTTGTGCCTGTACGAATATTTTTAATTTGGCCCCTTAGTGCTCTAAACCCATCCTATCCATATTTGTCCAAATCTATATACTTTTAAAACTCTGTGTGTGTGTATGTCAGGTGTATGTCATTTTGATTTTGCCTTTGATTCGTTGGACCGCCAAAACCACATGCAAAAACTCCGAGATTTTTACCATTTCGCTAGCGATTTCACTTTTACATTTGCATATCCACTCCTCATTAAATTTCGTCATTTTTCTGTACACATTTTTAATAAAATCCTTCCCCCCCCCCACTCACTCATTTTTTCGCCTCCTGCTGGCCAGCGACCATAACGGCTGCTGCCGCCCGGCTCTCCTCCAAAAACGCTGACATTTTTCCCATTTCGCTAGCGACCGACATTTTCCCCATTTCGCTGGCGATTTTACTTCCTCCACTTCCCCCCCCCCCCCCCCCCCGGCCCGGCTCTGTCACGCTGGCCGAAGCCAAAGATCGCCTTCTCCCCCCGCTGCTTTTCGCCGTCCTCGCTGGCTTGCACTGTCCGAAAATCCTGCGCGTCAACGGCCTGTCGGCCCGCAGGTGCATTGAGGGCATACGCAGCGTCTCGACGGGCGTACGCACCGTCTCGACGTCGTACGCAGCGTCTTGATGGCGTATGCCTAGCGAGTGGCGTTGCGCGATGATGTCAGGCCGCCCCCTCCCCTTGCAACCGCGCGTTGCAGGAACAGACCCAACGGGTCTGCACTTGGTCTAGTGTCTTTTAAAAGTCGTAATTATATCTGGTTCTATAGCTTCCTCTGGCAGCTCGTTCCAGATACGGACTACCATTTGAGTGAAAAAGTTACCCGAGATCCTTCTTAAATTTCTGTCCTCTCACATTAAACCTGCGCCCTCTAGCTTTTGAATCCTAGGAAACTGAAGGGCCTGTCCGACTTAGGTGATTTTTTCGGTGACTGCCAACGACTATCATAATCGTAGCAGGTCGCCGAAAAACCGGCGACTGAACCTCACCCCTGCGACACTGTCTACGACAATGTCTACAACAACCTACCATCTACTCGATGTCAAGCTACGGCAAGCTACCGACAACCGGCGACCCATTAGGACGTCCACCTACGACCACACCTACGACAACCTACGTCCACCCGCGACAAGCTACGACAAGGTACGACAATTCAGTCGCCGGTTGACGTAGGTAGTCGCCAATGGAATTCAACAAAGTCAGCACCGGCGATAACCTACGCCATCCTGGTGACAACGTACGACAGCGCCTACGTCAGGCTCCGATCGTTGGTGTCAAGCCCACAGTCGCTGACTGTCGCCAAAAGGTTTTGAACATTTCAAAATCCAGCGGCGACCAGAAAAAAGGTATGACACTTTGGGCGACTGAGGAGACCATACAGGCAACACCCTGGCGTCTGCCAAGTCGCCTGTAGTCACCTAAAAATCGCCTAAGTGGGACAGGGGCATGACTGTGTGTTTGTTTGCAGGTTAATTATTCCTCTATAAATTGTCCCTAGTGTGTAGGGAGTGGATGAGAAAGTGGGATAGCATAGAACTAGTGTGAACGGGTGATCGATGGTCAACGTGGACTAGGTGGGCCGAAGGGCCTGTTTCCACGCTGTATCTCTAAACTATACATACAGTTAGAGACTAGGATGGTTAAGAAGTATATATGGAGTTAATGTTCAGATTCCATAGCCGTCATCCTGAAATATTTGGTTCTATACTAACTTGAATAACCAGTTATTGCAATTGTCGACCAGTGCAGAACACAAATACCAGCCTAGAGCAGATGTGCCAATTAGGGGTGGCAAGATGGTGCAGCGGTAGAGCTACTGCCTCACAGCGCCAGAGACCCGGGTTCGAACCTGACTACGGGCGCTGTCTATAGGGAGTATGTACGTTTCCTCCGGGTGCTCCGGTTTCCTCCCACATTCCAAAGACGTGCAGGTTTGTAGGTTAATTGGCTTTGGTAAAATTGTAAATTGTCCCTAGTGTGTGTAGGATAATGCTAGTGTACGGGGATCGCTGGTCGGCGCGGACTCGGTGGGCCGAAGGGCCTGTTTCCATGCTGTATCTCTAAGGTAAAAATGTAGCCCAGTCCATCACACAGACCAGACTCCCCACCATCGACTCAACCCACAGATCACACTGCCTCAGAAAAGCAGCCAACATAATCTCGAAACATTTATATCCCGGGCATTACCTCTTCTCCCCGCTCCCGTTAGGCAGAAGATAAAAAAGCCTTAAAGCGCGCAGCACCAGACTCAGCTAAGTCTGAAGATGAGTCTCAAACCAAAACGTCGCCCATTCCTTCTCTCCAGAGATGCTGCCTCACCCGCTGAGTTACTCCAGCATTTTGTGTCTACCAGACTCAGGAACAACTTCTTCCCCTCTGTTATCAGGCTTCTGAGCGGCCCTTCCATAAGCTAGGGTACTGTCCGATTCACCTCTAGCCCATTGCGGACATTGGACTTTGTCTCTGGAACTGATGCGCTACAATGCTGAGAACTATATTCTGCACTCTGTATCTTCCCCTTTGCCCTACCTATTGTACTGGAGTTTGGCGTGATTGTATTTGTGTATGGTATTATCTGTGGGCAGTGGGCAGGTGCTATGGACCTGCACGGGAAGGTAGACGCTCCTGCCCCCACTAGTCTCGGGC
This sequence comes from Malacoraja senta, assembly GCA_038087875.1. NCBI lineage: Eukaryota > Metazoa > Chordata > Chondrichthyes > Rajiformes > Rajidae > Malacoraja > Malacoraja senta. The sequence continues at coordinate 282,884,120 of CM075977.1, read as the reverse complement.
AGATGGGGCTCGTCAGCATGATTTAAAACCTCCACTGCCTTGTGGCCATATCCAGTCATGGAAAAGGCTCCTGGAGTAAACCTCAAGAAAATCCGGAGTCGGAGCCCCTTAGGCAGTTTGTCGTTGTGTGCAACCTCGCTCTGGCAGCTCCTGCGCTGGTGCCAAACTGTAATGGCCCTGCTGTTCCTTTGGATCGATCAGCGGCATGGAGAGGGGGGACGTGCTGCATGGGCAACAGCCTGTCCTCCATATGACACCGCCCAGGCTTGCATCCAACCACACATCATCGTAAGCGACGCTGCTCCAGCCGAGGTTTGGAGCAAGCAGCCAACAACTAGGATGCATCACCCATGGTCAGTCATGACCGAGGGGGGCCTACGATTATCTGATCTGATTGGATAGCGTGCAGAACAAAGCTTTTCACTGTACCTCAGTACAGGTGACAATAACAAACCTGAACCAGCGGTTGTGTTGTACGTTGGTCTTAATGACAATACTCACGAGGACTTTCCACTGCCGGTGGGGCCCATGATAGCATTCATACCAGGCTTCATGATGCCACTGCAAGATAAAACAGGGAAGAAGTCTTATGTAACTGCACTGAGTTGCAACTTGGGATGCTAATGATAGCAACAAACTACTAAATCGGCATTTACAAATCATGATTCATAGCTACAAAAACTGCGTAAAGAATCCGGATGTTACCTGGGCTCGTGGGCTTGAGTTATCGGGAGAGGCTAGATATCCAGAGGAGGTAGTTGAGGCTGGGACTATCCCAACGTTTAAGAAACAATTAGACAGGTACATGGATAGACAGGTTTGGAGGGATATGGACCAAACGCAGGCAGGTAAGATTCGTGTAGCTGGGACATTGTTGGCCGGGGTGGGTAAGTTGAGCCGAAGGGCCTGTTTCCACACTGTATCACTCTATCACTCTGTATACTGGGACTTCTCTCTTTGGATTGTAGGAGGCTGAGGGGTGACGTTAATTGATAGGAAGATACAGCGTAGAAACAGGCCCTTCATTCCACTGAGTACAGGCCAACCATTGATCACCCACTCGTCCACACTAGTTCTATGTTATCATACTTTCTCATCCACTCCCTACACACATGGGGGGGGGGCAATTTTACAGACTGATTAACCTACAAACCCGCACATCTTTGGAATGTGGAAGGAAACCGGAGCACCTGGTGAAATTCCACGCGGTCACAGGGAGAACGTGCAAACTCCGTATAGACAGCACCCAAGGTCAGGATCGAAACCGGGTCTGTGGCGCTGCCATCATAGAGGTGTACAGGATTGTGTAGGGCATGGATAAAGTGAACACCCGCAGTCCTTTTTGTCAGAGAGAGGATTCTAAACTAGAGGGCACAGGATTAAGGGTGAGAGGGAAGAGATTCAAGAGAGACCTCAGGGACAACTTTTTTCACCAAGAGGGTAGCCCGTATCTGGAACGAGCTGCCAGAGAAAGCTATAAAAACGGACAAAATGACAAGTTTTTTTTTTTTTGGGGAATAATATTTTTATTGGAGGCAAATACATATCATATTGAAAAAATTTCATGTATCTCATTTCTACATATCATATTGTAAACATTTCATGTATCTCATTTCTACATTACTAATATTATCAAACGTTATTCGTGTTGTCTCCAATAGTTTTTTTTTATATATAGATAGAAAATAAGAAAGTAGTGGAAAGAAAGAAAAGAAAAAAAAGAAGACAAAGAAAAAAAAAGAGATAATAAAGAAGAATGGAATAACTTACTAAAAGTACATCATTAGAGATATATTCGTACATTTCAAAGTATAACTTTTCATCTAATCCTTAGCTCGAGTTTTAGTCAGGTTCCCGTGTCGAACCAGTCTGACCCTTCAAATAATCAATAAATGGAGACCATGTTCTGATAAATAATTCTTGTTTGTCCATTAGGACAAATTCTTTCCAAATGTAAGGTCTCCGACATTTCTATGATCCACATTTTAATTGTGGGGGTTATAGGACCTTTCCAAAATTTTAGTATTAATTTTTTTCCAGTAATTATACTATAATCAATAAAGTTTCTTTGAGTTGTTGTAAATGTTTGATTTTGTTCTAATATTCCTAGTATTATTAATTTTGAATCAGGATCCAATTGAGTGTTGACAACTATAGATATTATTCTAAAAATATTTGCCCAGAATTTTTGACAACTTTTAATAGACGTTTGGACAGATATATGGCTAGGAAGGGTTTAGAGGACCAAATGCAGGCAAGTGGGACTAGCCCAGTATGCCAACTTGGTCGGCATGGATAAGGTGGGCCGAAGGGCCTGTTCCCATGCTGTACAGCTCTTAAGCTGTCAATACCTCACGAAGGGAAGAGAAATAAAGGCACATAGGTATGTGACTGAAGCAGAACAAAACAGAAAACGTGGTTTGTATTGGTTCTGGTTCAAAAGAAAAATGCTAACAGGAGTTTGAGTCACATCCTGAGGCTGGATGCTCAACCGTCACCTCACGAACAAATGCAACACTCTGTGTTCACATTGGAGACAAAATAAAGTGCTGGTGCACAGACAAATTAAAAATAAAGCTTCATTTATCAATCATTTTTCCCCGTCAATATATCCCACACTGGGGACCTTGATGTAATATAACAACCAAACTCTAAGGCTAAATCAATAAATATTTGAGTTCATCCACTTGCGTTATCCATTAGCCAAGCATGGTTAATAAATATACATGAGATCATCACCTTCATGTACCGCCATTACAAACACACCGATAAGAAAGTTCAAGGTATGATAATAACTCATTCCCCGTAAAATCCTTCACAGTAATCACGCACAAAGATTCTTAAACGATTTTTATCAGCAACTTATGGATTGCAGTCTTACAACTGCAATAAAGTCACGTATTTTGTAAAAGAAGAGCAGATGTATACGATTATTATGAGACAGATCAATGTTTCACGGCTTAAAGGTTCTTCATTGTCCCGTGCAAACGCTCAGTGCAATTATTTTCTTGCCTACAGTCCAGTAGAGTATTTCCTTGCCCAAGCACATCCCCGTTTAACAAAGTGTATAGAAATAGTCCATACAAGAAGGGTTTCGGCCCAAAACGTTGCCTATCTCCTTCGCTCCATAGATGCTGCTGCACCCGCTGAGTTTCTCCAGCATTTTTGTGTACCATCAATTTTCAAGCATCTGCAGTTCCTTCTTTAACAGTCCATACAAGATGCTTGGATGTTTGAATTAGAAGGTATTAGCCACAAGGAGAGACAAGGTATTAGCCACAAGGAGAAAAAAGGAACTGCAGTTGCTGGTTAACAAAAAAAAGAATCAGCCAAGATCTTGAATGGCATAAAAGGACACAGAGTGCTGGAGTAACTCAGCGGGTCAGGCAGCATCTCTGGAGAATACAGTGAGGTGACGTTTCGGATCGGGAACCTTTTCCGACTCCAGAGTGGTCCCAACCTGAAACATCACCTATCCGTATTCTCCAGAGATGCTGCCTGACCCACTGAGTTACTCCAGCACTCTGTGTCTATGTTCTCCAGAGATGCTGCCTGACCCGCTGAGTTATTCCAGCACTCTGTGTCCATGTTCTCCAGAGATGCTGCCTGACCCGCTGAGTTAATCCAGTACTTTTCTTCACTCCAAGAGGTTAGACACACTTGGATTGTGCTCTCTGGAATGCCAGAGGTTGAAGGGAGACTTGGTATCGACAGACCCAGGTTTGATCCTGACCTCATGTGGAGTTTGCACATTCTCCCTTAAAACTGCGTGGGTTTCCTCCAGGTGCTCTGGTTTCACCCACATCCCAAAGACAAGTGGGTTTGTGGGTTAATTGGCCTCTGTAAAAAAATCCCTCAATGTGTAGGCTGTGTGATAACACTGATCTAGTGTGATTGGGTGAAGGAAGGTTGGCGTGGACGCGGTGGGCCAAGTGCCTGTTTCGTGCTGGAACTCTAAACCAAACTAAAAGTGGAAGCACCTTCTCAAACACCGTGGTCCTTGTGAGGAAGATGTGCCGTTTCCATACTGGCTGGCTCTATGACTGTGGACCTATCACTCTGTTTTTAGCTGCTGATGTATTGCACAAGTTCCAGACAAGCAAGTTAAACCTGATTTGTAATTAAGAATTCATCCATTTTTAATGGCCTTTGACCGGTGGTGAAGAGTGCATTTTGTCTTACAGAAATCTCACAGAACTCGAGCCAAAACATTGGTGGGATATCCAAGAACGAGTTTCTTGGTCTTCAGCAGTCGTTGGGATCAGGGTGACGGATCTCCCATCTGGTATGGTTGCCGATGAGAACAGCACACCCTTCCACAGGTGGGCAGGTGATGGTCAGTGGGACGGGCAGGTGATAGTTAGTAGGTGGTCACAACATGAAGCATAATAGTCCAAAACCAAAGTCTGTAATGCAACCAGATGTCCATAGAAGATCACAGTCGCTGAGGTTAGTGTTGGGCAGTGTTCAAGAGCCTGATGGTTGTTGGGAAGAAGCTGTTCCTGAACTTGGAAGTCACAGTTTTCAGACTCCTCTACCTTCTTATTCACTGGAATTTAGAAGGATGAGAGGAAATCTTATAGAAACATATAAAATTCTAGATGCTAGATGCAGGAAAAATGTTCCCAATGTTTGGGGGAGTCCAGAACCAGGGGTCACAGTGTAAGAATAAGGGGTGAGATGAGGAAAAACATTTTCACCCAGAGAGTTGTGAATCTGTGGAATTCTCTGCCACAGAAGGCAGTGGAGGCCGATTCACAAGAGAGAGTTAGGTATAGCTCTTAGGGCTAACAGCATCAAGGGATTCTGTTAGCCCTAAGCAGGAACGAGGTACTGATTTTGGATGATCAGCCATGATCATATTGAATGGCGGTTAGGCTTGAAGGGCCAAATGGCCTACTCCTGCACCTATTTTCTACGTTTCTATGTTTCTTCCCGATGGTAGCAGCGAGATGAGAGTGTGGCCAGGGTGGTGTCGGTCTCGGATGATGCTGGCTGCCTTCTGAGGCAACGCCTCCTGTAGATCCCTTCGATGGTGGGGTGGTCAGTACCCGTGATGGACCGGGCAGTGTCCACCACTCTCTGTAGTCTCCTTCCTTCTGCAGTTGTACAGAGCCCTAGTGAGACCACACCTGGAGTATTGTGTGCAGTTTTGGTCCCCTAATTTGAGGAAGGACATTCTTGCTATTGAGGGAGTGCAACGTAGGTTTACAAGGTTAATTCCCAGGATGCCGGGTATGCTGAGAGCATGGAGCAGCTGGGCTTGTATGCTCTGGAGTTTAGAAGGATGAGAGGATATCTCATTGAAACATATAAGATTGTTAAGGGCTTGGACACGCTAGAGGCAGGAAACATGCTCCCGATGTTGGGGGAGTCCAGAACCAGGGGCCACAGTTTAAGAATAAGGAGTAAGCCATTTAGAACGGAGACAAGGAAACACTTTTTCTCACAGAGAGTGGTGCGTCTGTGGAATTCTCTGCCTCAGAGGGCGGTGGAGGCAGGTGCTCTGGATGCTTTCAAGAGAGAGCTAGATAGAGCTCTTAAAAATAGCAGAGTCAGGGGATATGGGGAGAAGGCAGGAACGGGGTACTGATTGGGGTTGATCAGCCATGATCACAATGAATGGCGGTGCTGGCTCGAAGGGCCAAATGGCCTACTCCTGCACCTATTGTCTATTGTCTATTCCTGGATGTTCGAGTTGTTGAACAAGACATGATGCAAGCATTCAGTGTGCTCTCTACCCTACACCCTTGGATGTTCGATAGAAAATTCATCGACATACCAAATCTCCGAAGGAAGTGATAAAGGGAGCGCCCCTCTTGGTCAGCAAAAGCATGCACCATCTTCACACATTATATAGAGAGTCATAGAGTCATACAGCATGGAAACAGGCCCCATCTACACTAGTCCCACCTGCCTGCATTTGGCCCGTATCCCTTTCAACCTTTCTTGTCCATTTCCCAAGTGCCATGTTCCAACTACCCCCACTGACCCATCGTATAGATGACCCTGGTGCCAGTTTATCACCAGGTCACCCCATCAAAGATACCGTCTCTGCCCTAGACATCTCTCCCCCACCCTCCATGCATCATTGTTTGATCTCCTTCCCAGTTCTTTGCCCCAAAGCCTTCAACTCTTGTTTCTTGCTAACTGACCTGGAAGGGTGTTTCCAACATTTTCAGTTCTTAATTCTGAATCATACAGCGTGGAAAAGGCCCTTCGGCCCAACTCATCCATGCCCCGGCTATGCTAGTCCCGCTTGGCTCCTTTTGGCCCACATCCCTCTAAACCTGTCCTATCCTGTCCATGTACCTGTCCAAATATCTCTTGCATGCTGTTATAGTACGTGCCTGGACCACCGCCATCTCGTTCCATTTACCCACCGCCCTATGTGTGATATCAATATCAGTAGTTGAAACAGTACAAAGAAATGGCCAGGGTCTGCAGCCAGCAAAGTCTGTGCCACTAGTTATATACGAACTGCAGAAAATGAAGTCACATTGTTAATCAGCACAGATTGCGGAGAGTTCATGATTCGTGTGCATCTGATAATGTTCCAAAAGCAACCTGGAATGGAACAACAATAAAGACGGCACGGTGGTGCAGCGGGTAGAGCCGCTGCCTCACAGAGCCAGAAACCTGGGTTCGATCCTGACCTCAGGTGCTGTCTGTGTGGAGTTTGCACGTTCCCTCTGTATCCACATGGGCCTCGTCCGGGTGCTCCCACATCTCAAAGACGTGCGGGTTTGTCGGTTAATTGGCCCCCTGTAAATTGCCCCTAGTGTCTAAGGCGTGGATGAGAAAGTGGGATAACAAAGAACTAGTGTGAAAGGGTGATTGGTGGACAGCCGACTCAGTGGGCCGAGGAGCCTCTTCCCTTGCTGTATCTCTAAACGCAAACCAATGTCACGGAATAATTGCCCACATTGCTGTGGTGGGCGTGTAAGTTTTACGTATAACTTTACTGTGATAAACCGAGATATTATAATTAACCTAAGGTAGACACAAGGTGCTGGAGTAACTCAGCGGGACAGGCAGCAGCTCTAAGAGAGAAGGAACGTTACCTTGCATTGGCTGGCCATCAGTCAAGGAGACCTCAGTCCTGAGATAATAAACTATTGACAAACTCATCAAGTTCCATTGGTTACTGCTCATCTGAAGAAGCATCTCAACCCAAAACATCGCCTGTCCATTCCCTCCACTGATGCCGTCTGACCCACTGAGTTCCCACGCACCTTGTTTTCTACATAGACAATAGACAATAGGTGCAGGAGTAGACCATTTTTGCCCTTCGAGCCAGCACCGCCATTTCAATATAATCATGGCTGATCATCCAGAATCAGTACCCCGTTCCTGCTTTCTCCCCATATCCCTTGATTCCGTTAACCCTAAGAGCTATATCGAACTCTCTCTTGAATACATCCAATGAATTGTCCTCCACTGCCTTTGGTGGCAGAGAATTCCACTTTTTTTGCCCAGGATTTCAACATCTGCAGTTCCTTGTGTGTCCTGACTACATTCAATATTGGATCTCAGTCATCCACAGAACAGCACAGAACAGGAACAGGCCCTTCGGCTCACAACGTCAGTGCCGAACAAGGTGGCCAGGCAGACGCGAGCGGCAGATGCCACCCAGGTGGCCGCGGAGAAGCCAGATGGCGGGTCCCCGCGACCGGACTCTGGGTCGGAGCCGCGGAGCCGTCAGGAGTGGACCCGGCAGTGGTCGAGGTCGAGTAAGGGGTCGGCGGTCAAGGGTGGTTGAGACCACGGGCGCTGGTGGTCAAGGACAGGTCGGTGGGTGCTGGAGGTCACACACGTCGCCGAGAACAAAGGAGGGGGGGGCATAAATGGAATACTTTGTGTTAAAAGGGAATATTCTGTAACTTTGTTAGCGCCCTTTTGGTGGTGACCCTTTGCATACCTCGCCCATTCCTTCTCTCCAGCAGTTACTCCAGAATTTTGACATTGACATTAAAACTTTGTCCATCTGACATTAAACTCACCTTAAAGTTAATCCCTCACATTTTTGACATTTCCAACCTGAGACAAGAGATTCTAATTATCCACCCAATCTATGCCTCTGATAATTCTATCGTCTCCCGTCAATCTACAATCCAAGTTTGTCCAGCCTCTCCCCGTAGCTAAAACTCTCGAATCCAGGCATGATCCTGGTCAAACTCCTGTGCACCCTCTCCAAAGCCCCCACAGAACACACATACACATGCATGCACACTCACAGACGTGTACACACATTTGTGTACACACACATGTAATCACACACACAAGTACATGCACATATGTACACATGCACTAACACGCATACACACACACATATACACATTAACACGCACACATGATAATATTGGCCATTTTAGTGTGTGACAAAATGGAGGATTTCTGCCTTTGCAAAACCTGCTTGGTGTAGCGGCACCTGCTGGTGCTCGTCAGTATCGAACCCTGCGGTCGGAAGCCACGCGCACGTGACTCTGGGAGGGGTCGTGTTTTCGCGCGGTTTCTGGGCTCTGCCTGTCAGTCGTTGTGAGACCACCGTTGTGGCCGGTTGCGTTTCAATGACAGAGTGTTTGATCGGTGAATCTGATTCTGAATAAATTTGATTCGAACCTACCGACTGTTGTCTTTGATCTGCCAAATTGGTGACCCCGACGAGTCTAACCGTTGTTAGACGTTGGATCATGCAGGATAATTATTTTCCCGCCGGCGCTCATCAGGACTCAGTGAGCCTCGGCTCCCTCCGTTTTGGCCTGATCAGACACAGGTTTGGTTTGCGCACGTCGAGGCCGACGAGACGCGGTATTTCCACGTGGTGGGGGCCCTGCCACAAGAATCGGCCTCCCGTTTGCTGCCTTACCTGAGGGACCCACCCGTGACGTCTAGTACGACGGCCTCAAGGCCCTGTTGCTGCACACCTTCAGACTCAGTCGTCGGGACCACGCAGCACGAATCCTGCACATGGATGGTTTGGGTGATCGAAGACCCTCCGCCCTGATGGCCCGGATGCTGGCCCTAATTGATGGACATTGGCCGTGCCTGTTTTTCGAGCAGGCTTTTCTCAAGCAGATGCCCGATGACGTCCGCCTCATGCTCGCTGGAGCTGATTTCAACGATCCCCAACAGCTCGCGGAGAGGGCCGACGAACTGTGGACCACGAGGCACCAGGAGGTCTGCGCCATCAGCCGTCCGGCTGCACCGGCTCGCCTACCGCCGTGGCGGCCACGGCCACGGCGGACCGTTAGCCAGTGCCCCATATTCAGGATTTTTCGGCGCACCTCGAGGACGCCACTTTCTATTCAAAAGTGGACCTGGTCCGGCGTTATAACCAGATCCCCGTCCACCCCGATGATGTCCCCAAGACGGCCACCATCACCCCGTTCGGCCTGTTCGAATGGCTCCGGATGCCATTCGACCTAAAGGACGCCGCTCAGGCATTCCAGCGGCTCATGGATCACGTTGGACGGGGTTTGCCTTTAGTCTTCATTTACTTAGATAACATCCTGGTGGCCATCAGTTCGCAGGCGGAACACGTTAGTCACCTTGGCCTTTTGTTTGAGCGCTTCCGCGACCATGGCCTGGTGATTAACCCTACGAAGTGCCAGTTCGGCCTGCTTCTTAGGGCACCGGGTTACCCCACAGGGCGCCGAGCCACTACCTGTGAAAGTCGACGCCATTCGCCAGTTCCCTCGGCCGCTCACTGTCAAGGGTCTGCAGGAGTTCATCGGGATGGTAAATTTTTACCACCGGTTCGTGCCGTCGGCCACCGCTGTCATGCGCCCCCTATTCCAGTGTCTAGCGGGCAAGCCACGGGACCTGGTGTGGTCAGACGAGGCCAACGCGGAGTTCGAAGGCTGCAATGGCAAATGCCACCATGCAGGTGCACCCGAGATCCGCTCCCACTGCGCTCACGGTCGACGATTCGGATATCGCTGTAGGTGCAGTTCTGGAGCAGCAGGTTGGTGACCGCTGGCAGCCGCTGGCATTTTTCAGCCGGCAGCTTCGGCTCCAGAATGCAAGTACAGCGCATTCGACAGGGAACTCCTCGCGCTCTACCAGGGGATCAGGCATTTCTGTTACTTCCTTGTGGGCCGAGCTTTCACTGGTTTCACAGACCACAAACCACGCACGTTTGCGTTGGGCAAAATCGCCGACCCGTGGTCCGCCAGGCAACAGCGGCACCTCGCCTACATTTCCGAGTTCACTACTGACATTCGGCATGTGGCGGGGAAGCTCAACGTCGTGGCCAACGCGTTGTCCCATCCGGCCATCCCGTTGGTCTCGGCTCTGGACCTGGGAGTCGAGTATGCTGAGCTGGCGGCGGCCCAACGTGCCGATGCTAGCATGGCGGGTTATCACACTGCTGAGTCGGGCCTTAAGCTAGCCGGTGCCTTGCGGCACGGCTGGGGTCAAGGTCCTCTGTGATGTCTCCACAGGTCGAGCCCGCCCGGTTATTCCAGTCAGTTGGAGGCGGCGGGTTATCGACGTGGTCCCCGGTTTGGCCCACCCGTTCATTCGTGCCACATCCGCCCTGGTAGCATCCACGTTCATCTGGCACGGGCTGCACAAGCAGGTGGCCGCCTGGGCCCGTGCTTGCATTCCGTACCAGACCTCTAAGGTTCAGCGACATGTGCGACCGCCCGTGCAGGATTTCGCTGTGCCTGACGGCAGGTTCCTACATATTCATGTGGACCTTGTCGGTCCTTGCCGTGTTCGCGGGGTGCCACACACCTGCTTACCGTAGTAGACAGGTTCACACGGTGGCCAGAGGCTATCCCGTTATCACATCCGCGGAGTCTTGCGCCCGTGCTATGGCGTCCAACTGGATCGCCCGTTTTGGGGTACCCTCCAACATCACCACAGACCACGGGGCCCAGTTCACCTCGTCTCTGTGGTCCACGCTGGCGCAGCTATACGGCGCCCGTCTGCACCAAACGACAGCTTATCAACCGGAGGCAAATGGGTTGGTTGAGAGATTCAATCGACACCTTAAGTCGGCATTGAAGGCCAGGCTCACCAGCTCCGATTGGGTGGACCAGTTGCCCTGGGTCCTCCTTGGCATCAGAACGACGCCTAATGTGGACCTAGACGCCTCCTCGGCGGAGCTCGTCTACAGCTCGGCCTTACGGGTGCCTGGGGATTTCCTGCCTGCCGCCCGCGGTCAGGAGGTTTCAGCTTCGGCGGTGCTAGCCGAGCTTCGTGAACGGGTGCGCGCGTTGGCTCCCGTCCCCACTTCCAGGCACGGGTCAGCCTCGGTGCAGGTGCCAGCGTCATTGCAGAATTGTGCTTATGTTTTCCTTTGCAGGGCCGCTCGCCACTGTAGCGGGTATATGAGGGGCCATTTTGGGGTGCTGCGAACCAGAATTGGCACCTCAAGCCCACTCACGTGGATGAGGACACCCCAGTGGTAGTGGCTACACCACAGCGTAGAGGTCGTCCGCCGGCCGTTCGGTTTTCCCCTGGCCTTACTGTTCCCGGCTCTGTTTCGCCGGCCCCTGTTGTTATGCCCGTCCCGTGTTTGAGGACCACGCGTTCAGGCCGTACCGTTCGGCTCCCGGTTCGTTTCCGTACCTCGGTTTCTGGGGGGGGCCATGTAGCGGCACCTCCTGGTGCTCGTCAGTATCGCACCCTGCAGTCGGAAGCCGCGCGCACGTGACTCTGGGAGGGGTCGTGTTTTCGCGCGGTTTCTGTGCTCTGCCCCTCAGTTGTTGTGAGACCACAGTTGTGGTCGGTTGCGTTTCAATGAGAGTGTTTGATCGGTGAATCTGATTCTGAATAAATTTGATTCAAATCTACCGACTGTTGTCTTGTACACACACACGTGTGTAACACACATGTAATCACACACACGCACGTACACGCATACACACACACATACATATAAACACGCACACATGATAATATTGTCCATTTTAGTGTGTGACAAAATTAAGGATTTCTGCCTTTGCAAAACCTGCTTGGCATCTTTTTGCAAAGACTGCAAAGACCATGAGGATCATGGCTCCAGAATGTCTGTGACCTGGGAGGAAGCTAAGTACAGGGTTTCCAGATGTCCTTTAATTGATAATGTGTATGAGGGTTTTGCAGAAGGAGCTGGGTCCTGCAGCAAATGCATGATCAGGATTGGTTGGGGAATGGTATGTTATAATCACGGCTCGAAATTAACGGTTGCCCGGGTGCCAATGACCACCCAAAGTGACGCCGGGCAACCTAAATGGCCGAGTCATTTTGCCCGGCTTGGCACTACAGATACTGGTTTATACCGAAGATAGACACAAAAAACTGGAGTAACTCAGCGGGTCAGGCAGCATCTCTGGAGAAAAGGAACATGACGTTTCGTGTCGGCGACGGCTGTATTGCGGGGCAAAGATACTAGATGCAGGGTGACGAAGGGTTGGAGCGAATGACGGGCCCCACACAGCGGCAGCAGAGGCCGTGACAGCGGCTCCATCTCCTCCTCCTCCCGCAACCCGCAGGCCCTGATAGCGGCCGCTGCCTGCCACTCTGCCAACGGCGCTTTCAAAACAAACCTTCCCGCACGCCGAGCCCGGGAGGAGGGAGGGAGGGGGAGGCCTCCTTCCGCCGTCTGAAGCAGCTGCTATGGGATCTTTGAGCTGCACCGCTCGGCCCCGCACCTTGCTGTTAGCTGGCGGAGGAGGGGAGGCGGTGGTGAGGAGATCCCAACCGCCTCCCCCTTTGGCGGCGGTACTTGGCGGGGCGATGTTGTCCGAGGAGCGCTGACCTTCCTTCCTCCCCACCTCCTCTGCCCCTTCCCTCTCTCTCTCTCTCTCTCTCTCTCTCTCTCTCTCTCTCTCTTTTGTACACCCCCCTCCACCCCCCCCCTTATCCTGAGACCCCTCCTCTCCATCCCGCACTGATCCCCATTCCCGGCTCTATTCAGTCCTCACTGACATAACCTGTGCTCCCCTCCCCATCTACCCCCCCCCCATCTATTCATCCTACGCTGATCACCCGATCCACCTCGCATTGATTCGTCTGCCACCCCCCCATCCATCCTACACCACGGTCCCCCAATTCATCCTGCACCGATCCCCCCGTCCATCCTGTAGTGATCTACCCATTCATCCTGTGTTGATCCCCCATTCATCCTATACTGATCCCCTCAGTCATCCTGTAGTGATCCCCCATTCATCTTTTACTGATCCCCCGTCCATCTTTTACTGATCCCCCATTCATCCTGTACTGATCCCCTCATTCATCCTGTAGTGATCCCCCATTCATCCTGCACAGACCCTCCGATCTACACTGTACTGACCCCCCACCCCCCCCATTCATCCTGTGCTGATCCCCCCCCATTCATCCTGCGCTGATCCCCCCATTCATCCTGTACTGATCCCCCCATTCATCCTGCGCTGATCCCCCCATCCATTCTGTACTGATCCCCCCCATTCATCCTGTACTGACCCCCCATTCATCTGTACTGACCCTCCCATTCATCCTGTACTGATCCCGCCGATCCACCCCGTACTGACCCCCCCATTCAACACCACTGACATCCCCCGTGCTCTCCCCTCACAATTTTACATACTCCAACCAACACGTACACCTGCCTCAATCCATCCATTCCGCACCGATTACCTTCTCAAACCCAATGTACTGTAGTTATTAATGAGCAACATTCACAACTATACGTTGGATTTATCCAGGTTTTACTTCCACAGTCAGTCATATACATCATTAATTTGGAGATATTTCAGTTGAAATTTTAACGTTAATTCTGAAGTGGGAATGATGGAAACAGCGTTTATCAATACTTTTTTTAAATCTAGTGTGTACAAACTGGGTATCTTCATGCTGTTCACAACACGTACATCTAATCTGAATGTACGGTAATGTGGCGTTTTGACACCTTTAAACATATTACCAAAAGAACATTTGCTGCAGTTAGGTCCTTTGGCCATCTCTTGTCAGTTAGTGTAATGTGTAATACCTGTCAGATGGGTATAGTCGGTTTTAACAGCTACTAGACCAAGTGCAGACCCGTTGGGTCTGTTCCCCCAACGTGCGGTTGCGGGGAGGGGGGGGGAGCATGCGGCGCCACACACACTAACTACCCACCCCCCCCCACACACACGCTAACTACCCCCTTGATATTATATTGATATTATTAATTTGCTCCTTTTACCCCATAACGGCCCTATCTACTGACGCATAGCCCCCAACTCGCAGGCGCTTCTAGAGAGGGGGGGGGCAGGTAGAGAATAAGGGCAGAAAGTGAAGGGGCAGAGACAGAGAGAGAGGGGTAGAGATAGAGAGAGGGGTAAGAGACAGAGGGGTGGAGGGGAGGAGAGGGAGGGTGGGAAGGGAGAGGTGGGGGGAAGGGAGGGGAGAGGTGGGGGGAAGGGAGGGGGAGAGGTGGGGGGAAGGGAGGGGTGAGAGGGGGGAGAGGGGGGAGGGGGGAGGGGGGAGGGGGGGAGAGGGGGAGGGGTGAGAGGGGGGTATGGATGGGAGGAGCAAAGGGGTGAGGGGGAGAGAGGGGGGAGAAGAAGGGGGGGTGGAGAAGGGGGGGGAAAAGGGGGGGAGGAGAGGGGGGCTTGTTACCGAACTGAACTCACTGTGGAATGAATCCATTAACGGAGCCACTCTGCTGCTGGATTCTAAGTTGTCCCTGCCTTCCCTCTGGAAGCCTCCTCGTCCCCATCAGATGCCGAGTTCCTGGAGCCCTGGTTAAACGCGGGGGCCGCTCACGGTTAAGTCTGTGAAAGCGGCCCCATCAGAGACTGTGAGCAGCAGTCTCCCCTGAAGCAGGTCGGTCGGGCACCGTTGCCAGAAGCTGAAAACTAAATATTGCTGCGGGTAAACTGCGGTTCTGGCAACAGCCGGCGTTCTGCTCTGTCTGGGGGGAGAGGGCGAGTGGGTGTGAAGTGGGGGTGAAGGGGGGGGAGAGGAGGGGGAGAGGAAGGGGAGGATGGGGGAGAGAGGTGAAGTGGGGGAGGTTGGAGTGAGCGGGCAGGCAGGCGTTGGAGTCCAGCTGCGGGAGGCGTGGCCCGAGCGTACTTGGAGGCATACTGGAGGCAGGTGGACCTGGATTGGTCGGCATGTGGGCATTGTGACGTCAGCAGCTGCTGTTTGCATGAAAACAGTAAGTTTTATGAAGGATTGTATTAAAGATGTGTACAGAAAAATGACCAAATTTAATGAGGAGTGGATATGCAAATGTAAAAGTAAAATCACTAGCGAAATGGTAAAAAATCTCGGAGTTTTTGCTTCTGGTTTTCGCGGACTAACGAATCAAAGGCAAAAATCAAAGGCAAAAAAAATGCACCAATAAAAAACAAAAAAAAAAAAAAAAAAAAAAAACACACGCGCACGCTCACGCACGATACGCGCGCGCGCGCGCGCACACACACACACACACACACGCACACGCACACGTATAGGGAGTGTGTTCGTGTTTGTGAAATAAAGTTAGTTGATCCAGTGCTTGACTGAGTGTTTTACTGATCCAGACTAACGGGGTGAGAATAGGAGCAGAATTACACACACACATGCACAAACACACGGGTCCTGACCTGAAACATTCCCTCCACAGATACTGCCTGACTCGCTCAGCTCCTCCAGCACTTGGCATAGTGTTCATCACGGGCTGCGGGTCTGCGGCGCCGACTTTAACATCGGGAGCCTCGTGGCTCCAAATCGGCGCGGCCCTGTCGGCTTCAGGTGCCATCGACTCCGCTGGGAAACCGGCCGTTCCAGCCGCTGCGAGGACTCTCCCGACGGCCAGGAACATCGGGCCTCCGTAGAGGCAACTATTGCTGCCTCGATGGGCCTGACTCTGGGGAGAACTGGGTTGGGGACTGGACATTGTGCCTTCCCCCACAGTAACCATTGTGGGGGGATGATTTTGTGTGTAGTGTTAAGTGTCTGTGTTAGTCTGTGTTAGTCTATGTCCAACATGGCGGTCGGAATGGAGAGTGTACGCTGGCGCGGTTTGGCTGCCGCTGCTCTCCCTTCATGTTGTGTTTTCTGAATTTTGTTGTTGTCCTTTTTGGATCAAATTTCTGTTTTTAATTTATGTATTGGTGTTGTCTTTATGACTTATTTTACTGATTATATGTTTATATGTTTCTTAAATTGTAAGGTGTCCTAGAGACCTCGGTATTAGGCGCCCTTAAAATAAAATCTATTATTATTATTATTATTATAGGCCAAAGGGCCTTTTCCTGTGGTGTAGCTCGGAAGAAGGCCTTGACCCGAAACGTCACCCATCCTTTTTCTCTGGAGATGCAGCCTGACCCACAGAGTTACTCCAGCACTTTGTGTCTATCTTTGGTAGAAACCAGCACCTGCAGCACTTTGTTTCTGCTGTATGTCCCGTCCCGCCCCCTCTCACCCCCCTCCCCTTCTCTTCAGCACCACTGCTGGGGCTAAACATTCTCAGTCAATGTCCCAGCTACATTTTAATGCAGTACCTCAGCGGCTCTACAGATGGCAGTATATCATGGTAGCCACCGATGGAGGTACAGGGTTACCAACAACCCCCCAGTCATGCTGGTAGCGGGCTCGTCCTCCACACCCTGCACTTCCTCGCCCTGGTCCACTGTCCGGACACCATGTGGCGGTCGATATTGCCTTCCGGTCGTGAGGGGGCTGCCGGTGGGGGTCCCTCTACGCAGGGATTCTCCCCCCCCCTACATCGGGTCCTGGGGTGGAGGGTACAGCACCGAGGAGTTCCCTGCAACCTGTTTCTCTCGCAGTTCACAGACTCGCCAGCCGTCTGCCACTTTTGCGGGCTTTCCTTTTTAAGACCAAAGGCTTGACGGGATGGGGGTCCTTTGATCCCCGGCACTTGCGCATCATCGAACAAGACCCACGTGGACAACAGACAATAGACAATAGGTGCAGGAGTAGGCCATTTGGCCCTTCAAGCCAGCACAGCCATTCAATGTGATCATGGCTGATCATCCCCAATCAGTACCCCATTCCTGCCTTCTCCCCATATCCCCTGACTCCGCTATCTTCAAGAACCCTATCTAGCTCTCTCTTGAAAGTATCCAGAGAACCGGCCTCCACTGCCCTCTGAGGCAGAGAATTCCACAGACTCACAACTCTCTGTGAGAAAAAGTGTTTCCTCATCTCCGTTCTAAATGGCTTACCCCTTATTCTTAAACTGTGGCCCCTGGTTCTGGACTCCCCCAACATTGGGAACATGTTTCCTGCCTCTAGCATGTACAAACCTTTAATAATCGTATATATTTCAATAAGATCCCCTCTCATCCCTCTAAATTCCAGAGTGTACAAGCCCAGCCGCTCCATTCTCTCAGCAAATGACAGTCCCGCCATCCCGGGAATTAACCTTGTAAACCTTGTGGACAGGTCATGGAAATAGGCTGCCAATCGTGCGATGACCTGTTCAGGTCTGAGATGGTGACTATTCAAGCAACACATCTACACCCGACCAGAGACTATACCTACTTGATGTTACAGAGGATTTTCTTCACCACGGTCTGGCGTTTCCATAGAAACCCCCGCTTGACTTTAACCTTGTAGCAGATGTTGTTGAAGCTGACGGTGGAGCCACTGAACATTTCGTGGTTGGACAACTCGGAAGACCTGTGAGTCGGGATGGTATGTACATTATTCGGCCACAAGTTACGGTGGTGATCGGCATGTTCCATCTTGTTACCATCACTGTGTAGAGAAACAGAACAGATTGTGAGCAGGATTGGGACCATATCTGAGGAAGGAAGTTTAAGAAAGAACTGCAGATGCTGGAAAAAAGCGAAGGTCGACAAAATTGCTGGAGAAACTCAGCGGGTGAAGCAGCATCTATGGAGAGAAGGAATAGGCGACGTTTCAGGTGTACGAGAATGTTCCCAGGGATGAGTGGGGTAATGTATGATGAGCGTTTGACGGCACTGGGCCTGTACTCGCTGGAGTTTAGAAGGATGAAGGGGAACCTCATTGAAACTTACAGAATAGTGAAAGGCCTGGATAGAGTGGATGTGGAGAGGATGTTTCCACTAGTGGGAGAGTCTGGGACCAGAGGGCACAGCCTCAGAATAACAGGACTTTCCTTTAGGAAGGAGATGAGGAGGAAGTTCTTCACTCAAAGGATGGTGAATCTGTGGAATTCATTGCCATTCATGGATATTTTTAAGGCAGTGATAGACAGATTCTTGATTAGAACGGGGTTATGGGGAGAAGGCAGGAGAATGGGGTTGAAAGATGGATCAGCCATGATTGAATGGCAGCGTAGACTTGATGGGCCGAATGGCCTAATTCTGCTCCAATCACTTATCAACATGAAGGACTGGTCAGATGTTACAGCTTAACAATGAATCCCTCTCATTTACAATGTAACATAGATAGGGTGGTCATGAAGGCTATGGAATGCTTGCCTTCATTGAGGGGCATTGAATATAAAAGTCATGACTCTATAGGACTTCTACAGATTTGGCACTGTGGACAGTTCGATTGTAATACATAGATACATAGAAAATAGGTGCAGGAGTAGGCCATTCGGCCCTTCGAGCCTGCACCGCCATTCAATATGATCATGGCTGATCATCCAACTCAGTATCCCGTACCTGCCTTCTCTCCATACCCCCCGATCCCTTTAGCCACAAGGGCCACATCTAACTCCCTCTTAAATATAGCCAATGAACTAGCGTCAACTACCCTCTGTGGCAGAGAGTTCCATAGATTCACCACTCTCTGTGTGAAAAGGTTTTTCCTCATCTCGGTCTTAAAGGATTTCCCCCTTATCCTTAAGCTGTGACCCCTTGTCCTGGACTTCCCCATCATCGGGAACAATCTTCCTGCATCTAGCCTGTCCAACCCCATAAGAATTTTGTACGTTTCTATAAGATCCCCTCTCAATCTCCTAAATTCTAGCGAGTATAAGCCAAGTCTATCCAGTCTTTCTTCATATGAAAGTCCTGACATCCCAGGAATCAGTCTGGTGAACCTTCTCTGCACTCCCTCTATGGCTATAATGTCCTTCCTCAGATTTGGAGACCAAAACTGTACGCAATACTCCAGGTGTGGTCTCACCAAGACCCTGTACAACTGCAGTAGAACCTCCCTGCTCCTATACTCAAATCCTCTTGCTATGAAGGCCAACATACCATTCGCTTTCTTCACTGCCTGCTGCACCTGCATGCCTACTTTCAATGACTGGTGTACCATGACACCCAGGTCTCGCTGCACCTCCCCATTTCCTAATCGGCCACCATTTAGATAATAGTCTGCCTTCCCGTTTTTGCCACCAAAGTGGATAACCTCACATTTATCCACATTATACTGCATCTGCCAAACATTTGCCCACTCCCCCAGCCTATCCAAGTCACCTTGCAGTCTCCTAGCATCCTCCTCACAGCTAACACTGCCCCCCAGCTTCGTGTCATCCGCAAACTTGGAGATGTTGCTTTCAATTCCCTCGTCCAGATCATTAATATAAATTGTAAATAGCTGGGGTCCCAGCACTGAGCCTTGCGGTACCCCACTAGTCACTGCCTGCCATTGTGAAAAGGACCCGTTTACTCCTACACTTTGCTTCCTGTTTGCCAGCCAGTTCTCTATCCACATCAATACTGAACCCCCAATACCGTGTGATTTAAGCTTGTATCCTAATCTCTTATGTGGTACCTTGTCGAAAGCCTTCTGAAAGTCCAGATACAACACATCCACTGGTTCTCCCCTATCCACTCTACTAGTTACATCCTCGAAAAATTCTATAAGATTCGTCAGACACGATTTACCTTTCGTAAATCCATGCTGACTTTGTCCAATGATTTCACCACTTTCCAAATGTGCTGCTATCCCAACTTTAATAACTGACTCTAGCAGTTTCCCCACTAATTCCCCGTTTTCTCTCTCCCTCCCTTCTTAAAAAGTGGGGTTACGTTTGCTACCCTCCAATCCTCAGGAACTACTCCAGAATCTAAAGAATTTTGAAAAATTATCACTAATGCATCCACTATTTCTGGAGCTACTTCCTTAAGTACTCTGGGATGCAGCCTATCTGGCCCTGGTGATTTATCGGCCTTTAATCCATTCAATTTACCCAACACCACTTCCCGACTAACCTGGATTTCACTCAGTTCCTCCATCTCCTTTGACCCGCGGCCCCCTGCTATTTCCGGCAGATTATTTATGTCTTCCTTAGTGAAGACGGAACCAAAGTAGTTATTCAATTGGTCCGCCATATCCTTGTTCCCCATGATCAATTCACCTGTTTCTGACTGCAAGGGACCTACATTTGTTTTAACTAATCTCTTTCTCTTCACATATCTATAAAAACTTTTGCAGTCAGTTTTTATGTTCCCTGCCAGTTTCCTTTCATAATCTATTTTCCCTTTCCTAATTAAGCCCTTTGTCCTCCTCTGCTGGTCTCTGAATTTCTCCCAGTCCTCTGGTATGCTGCTTTTTCTGGCTAATTTGTACGCAACATCTTTTGCTTTGATACTATCCCTGATTTCCCTTGTTATCCACGGATGCACTACCTTCCCTGATTTATTCTTTTGCCAAACTGGGATGAACATTTTTTGTAGTTCATCCATGCAGTCTTTAAATGCCTTCCATTGCATATCCACCGTCAACCCTTTTAGAACTAATTGCCAGTCAATCTTGGCCAATTCACGTCTCATATCCTCAAAGTTACCTTTCTTTAAGTTCAGAACCGTTGTTTCTGAATTAACAATGTCACTCTCCATCCTAATGAAGAACTCAACCATATTATGGTCACTCTTGCCCAAGGGGGCACGCACAACAAGTCTGCTAACTAACCCTTCCTCATTACTCAAATCCCAGTCTAGAATAGCCTGCTCTCTCGTTGGTTCCTCTACATGTTGGTTTAGATAACTATCCCTCATACATTCCAAGAAATCCTCTTCCTCAGCACCCCTGCCAATTTGATTCACCCAATCTATATGTAGATTGAAGTCACCCATTATAACTGTTTTGCCTTTGTTGCACGCATTTCTAATTTCCTGTTTGATGCCATCCCCAACTTCACTACTACTGCTAGGTGGCCTGTACACAACACCCACCAGCGTTTTCTGCCCCTTAGTATTTCGTAGCTCTACCCATACCGATTCCACATCCTCCAAGCTAATGTCCTTCCTTTCCACTGCGTTAATCTCCTCTCTAACCAGCAACGCTACCCCACCTCCTTTTCCTTTCTCTCTATCCCTCCTGAATATTGAATATTTCTGGATGTTCAGCTCCCAGCCTTGGTCACCCTGGAGCCATGTCTCCGTGATCCCAACTATATCATAATCATTAATTGCTATCTGCACGTTCAACTCATCGACCTTATTACGAATGCTCCTTGCATTGAGACACAAAGCCTTCAGGCTTGTTTTTACAACGCTCTTACCCCTTATACAATTATGTTGGAAAGTGGCTCTTTTTGATTTTTGCCCTGGATTTGTCTGCCTGCCACTTTTACTTTTCACCTTGCTACCTATTGCTTCCGCCCGCATTTTGCACCCCTCTGTTTCTCTGCTCACCCATTTAAGAACCCCACCACTTCTTATTCTCTGTTTATTATTGTTTTCTTCTTTCCCCCCTACATGTTGGGTCTGAGTGCTTTCCTTCTCTGCCTCCTGCCTCACACACTGTCTGATAGCATTCTCTATTTGAGTCCCTCCCCCAACCATTCTAGTTTAAAGTCTCCCCAGTAGCCTTTGCAGATCTCCCCGCCAGGATATCGGTCCCCCTCAGGTGCAAGTGCAACCCATCCTTTTTGTACAGGTCGTACCTTCCACAAAAGAGGTCCCAATGATCCAGAAATTTGAATCCAGTAATCATGTATAGGCTTTCCACTGACTGGTTAGCACGCTACAAAAAAGTTTTTCACTGTATCTCGGTCCACGTGACAATAAACAACTATATTTTTGTTTTAGAAAGAACTGCAGAAGCTGGAAAAATCGAAGGTAGACAAAAATGCTGGAGAAACTCAACGGGTGAGGCAGCATCTATGGAGCGAAGGAATAGGCAACGTTTCGTGTCGACACCCTTCAGGCAGATGTGAGGGGGGGGGGGGGCGAAAGGAAGAGGCGGAGACAGTGGGCTGTGGGAGAGCTGGGGAGGGGAGGGGAAGGAGGGAGAAAGCAAGGACTACCTGAAATTGGAGGTCAACTAAACATTTGGAGTATTGCATGAAGTTCTAGTCACCCCATTACAGGAAAGATGTGGAGGATTTAGCTCGGGTGCGGAAGAGGTTTATTAGAATGCTGCCTGGATTAGAGGGTTTCAAACACTTACAGGCTGGGTAGACTTAGATAGTTTTTTTCTGGAATGTCGGAGGTTGAGGAGAAACTAGATAGAAGTGTTTAAAATTATGGGAGGCATAGATAGGGTAGACAGTCTGAACCTTTTACCCAGCATGGAAATATCCAACACTATAGTGTTGTATATAGTAAGAGGGGAACATTTTGATGGAGATTTACGGGGCAGATTTTCTTTTACGTGGAGTGGTGGAGGCCTGGAAAACATTGTCAGGGCTGGAGGTGGAGGTATATAGACAATAGGTGCAGGAGTAGGCCATTCGGCCCTTCAGGCCAGCACCGCCATTCAATGTGATTATGGCTGATCATCCACAATCAGTACCCCGTTCCTGCCTTCTCCCCATATCCCCTGACTCCGCTACCTTTAAGAGCCCTATCTAGCTCTCTCTTGAAAGTATCCAGAGAACCGGCCTCTGAGGCAGAGAATTCCACAGACTCACAACTCTCTGTGTGAAAAAGAATACTCCTTATTCTTAAACTGCAGCCCCTGGTTCTGGACTGCCCCAACATCGGGAACATGTTTCCTGCCTCTAGCGTGTCCAAACCCTTAATAATCTTATATGTTTCAATAAGATCCCCTCTCATTCTTCTAAACTCCAGAGTGTACAAGCCCAGCCGCTCCATTCTCTCAGCATATGACAGTCCCACCATCCTGGGAATTAACCTCGTAAACCTACGCTGCACTCCCTCAATAGCAAGAATGTCCTTCCTCAAATTTGGAGACCAAAACTTCACACATGGCATATAACTATACGATGGCACTTAAGAGGCTTTCAGACAGGCACATGGAAGTGCAGGGAATAGCGGGATATGGATCATGTACAGGCAGATGACATTAGTTTAACTTGCCATCATGTCCGGCACGGACATTATGCACCGGAAGGGCCAGTTCCTGTGCTGTACTTTTCTATATTCTAAAGGCCTATATAGAGTAGACGTGGAGAGGATGTTTCCAATAGTGCGAGAGTCTAGGACCAGAGGACACAGCCTCAAAATTAAAGGACATACCTTTAGAATGGTGATGAGGAGGAATTTCTTTAGTCAGAGGGTGGTGAATGTGTGGAATTCATTGCCACAGACGGTGGTGGAGGCCAAGTCTTTGGGTATCTTTAAAGCAGAGATTGACAGGTACTTGATTAGGAAGGGTGTGAGAGATTACAGGGAGAAGGCCGGAGAATGGGGTTGAGAGGGAAAGATAGATCAGCCATGATTGAATGGTGGAGTGGACACGTTGGGCTAAATGGCCTTACTCTCTTCCTATACCTAATGGTATGAACATTTAATTCCCCAATTCTAGGTAACTAACCCCCATATTGTGTCTGAAGAAGAGTTCCGACGCAAAATGTCACTTATCCCACTTTCTCCAGAGATGATGCCTGACCCACTAAGCACTCAATATTCCCATTTATAGAAACATAGAAAATAGGTGCAGGAGCAGGTCATTCGGCCCTTCAAGCCAGCACCGCCATTCAATATGATCATGGCTGATCATCCCCAATCAGTACCCCATTCCTGCCTTCCCATATCCCTTGACTCTACTATCTTTAAGAGCCCTATCTAACTCTCCCTTGAAATCATCCAGAGAACCAGCCTCCACCGCCCTCAGAGAATTCCACAGATTCACAACTCTCTGTGTGAAAAAGTATTTCCTCATCTCCGTTCTAAATGGCTTACCCCTTATTCTTAAACTGTGGCCCCTGGTTCTGGACTTCCCCAACATCGGGAACATGTTTCCTGCCTCTAGCGTGTCCAAACCCTTAATAATCGTATATGTTTCAATAAGATTCAATCTCATCCTTCTAAATTCCAGAGTGTACAAGCCCAGCCGCTCCATTCTCTCAACATATAACAATCCCTTAATTCCATTAATCATCCCTTGATTCCGTTAGCCCTAAGAGCTAAATCTAAATCTCACTTGAAAACATCCTGTGAATTGGCCTCCACTGCCTTCTGTGGCAGAGAATTCCACAGATTCACAACTCTCTGGGTGAAAAACGTTTTTCTTCATCTCAGTCCTAAATGTCCTTATTCCTAAACTGTGACCCCTAGTTCTGGACTCCCCCAACACAGGGAACAATTTTCCTGCAACTAGCCTGTCCAATCCCTTAAGAATTGTATATGTTTCCATAAGATCCCCTCTCATCCTAAATTCCAGTGAATACAAACCCAGTCAAACCATTCTTTACTTGCCAACTTACCATCCAACTTGCCAGTATCATTTCATGATCCCTTCTGAACTTCCTAGTTGAGTTCTTTCCTGCTTTCTTTACATTTATTAAAGACACTGTCTGATTTAATCTTCCTGAACGTTACGTTTAGTTGAGTTTATTGTCACGTGCATTGAGGTACGGTGAAAAGCTGTTGTTGCGTGCTAACCAGACAGCGGGACAACAATACATGATTACAGTCCAGCCATTCACAGTGTATAGATACATGATAAGGGAATAAAGTTTAGTGCAAGATAAAACCAGTAAAGTCCGATCAAAGATAGTCCGAGGTTCTCCAAATGAGCTGGATAGTAGTTCAGCACTACTCTTTAGTTGTGGTAGGATGATTCAGTTGCCTGGTAACAGCTGGGAAGAAACTGTCTGTGAATCTGGAGGTGTGCATTGTCACACTTCTGTACCTCTTGCCCGATGGGAGAGGGGGGAGGAGGGAGTGTCCGGGGTGAGACTGGTCCTTGATTATGCTGCTGCCCTTGCCGAGGCAGCGTGAGGTATAAATGGAGTCAATGGAAGGGAGGTGGTTTCGTGTGATGGTCTGGGCTGCGTCCACAATTCTCTGCAATCTCTTGCGGTCTTGGATGGAGCTGTTAAATATGCTTCCTCTTTCATATGCTTCCTTTTGAACCACATTTGCATCCTCTCGTGTCATCCAAGGATCCTTAGACTCGGCTCATCTTGCTGTTTGAGCTCCTTAACCCTCCTCCTCACTGAGACATGCGGTCCTGAACTCTGATCAGCTGCTCTTTAAACAACTCCCACCTGTCAGATGTGGACTCCCAATTTACACTTCCTAGCTCCCTATAAAAGTTTTAGTTTGACCTCTCCCAACTTAGTACAGCCCCTATCCCCGAGAGACATCCTTATTCATAACTATCCTAAAACCAATGCAGTTGGGACCGCTGTTCTGAAATTCCTCTCCCACTGAAACATCAGTACCCTGGCCAGGCTCGTTTACAAACACAAAGTCCGGTATGGTCCTTCCTCTAATTGGACTGCCCACATACTGTTTCAATCGGAATAATTGTGAATAAGGGCACCAATCATCAACGTCACCATTCCATGTTCCCCAGAGATGCTGCCTGACCCGCTGAGTTACTCCAGCACTCTGTGTCCATGTTCTCCAGAGATGCTGCCTGACCCGCTGAGTTACTCCAGCACTCTGTGTCCATGTTCTCCAGAGATGCTGCCTGACCCACTGAGTTACTCCAGCACTCTGTGTCCATGTTCTCCAGAGATGCTGCCTGACCCGCTGAGTTACTCCAGCACTTTCCTTGGTAAACCGGCATCTGCATTTCCTTGTTTCTACTGTTTCAAGAAACCTTCTTGAAAACGCCTAACAAGTTCTGCCCCATCTTAGCCTCTTGCACCCAGTCACTATTGGGGAAGTCATCCACTACAACCATTCTGTTGCCATCAGCATTATCTTTTATTGAAGACTCACTAAATATACCACAACAAACACATATCATGTTCTATGCGATTCTGCTCTAACTTCGCCCAGCAACATTAACAATAAGCAATTCAATCATTTGCAATAATAAATAATAGTTTAGTTTATTGTCGCGTGTACCGAGTTATACAGTGAAAAGCTTTTGTTGCGTGCTAACCAGTCAGCGGAAAGACAATACATGATTACAATCGAGCCATTTACAGTGTAGATACATGATCAGGAAATAACGTCTAGTACAAGGTAGAGTCAACAAAGTCCGATCAAGGATAGTCCGAGGGTCTCCAATGAGGTAGATAGTAGTTCAGCACTGCTCTCTGGTTGTGGTCGGATGATTCAGTTGCCTGATAACAGCTGGGAAGAAACTGTCTCTAAATCTGGAGGTGTGTGTTTTCACACCTATACCTTTTGCCTGATGGGAGAGGGGAGAAGAGGGAGCGACTGGTCCTAAAGGTCAGTCAGAAGAAGGGTCCTGACCTGAAACGTCACCTATTCCTTCTCTCCAGAGATGCTGTCTGACCCGCTGAGTTACTCCAGCTTTTTTGTGTCTACCTTCAGTGTAAACCACATTTGCAGTTCCTTCCTACTCCATAATTTCAATGTTGTATTCAAATGTTCACAGTTCCTCCCAAAATCTCTCCATCCAGCTCACCCTCCACCAGGGTTTTTCCTCCAAGATTTTGATGGTCTATCCCACTGTCTATCTTCCTGCAGAGATGGACTGGGGCAGGGATGTTTGATTCAAACCCACAGCTACCCAGTTCCTGTGGACAGTCCACCAAGGCCACAAAGTGCTGGAGTAACTCCGTATTCCATGTTCTCCAGAGATGCTGCCTGAGTTACTCCAGCAATTTGTGTCCTTTTATTGCAAACCAGTGTCTTCAGTTCCCTGTTTAGTTTTGTTTAGTGATACTGTGCGGAAATAGACCCCTTCGGCCCACCGAGTCCATGCTAACCAGCGATCGCCCCATACACCAGCACTATCCCACACGCCAGGGACAATTTACAATTTTACCAAAGCCAATCAACCTACAAACCAGTACGTCTTTGGAGTGAGGGAGGAAACCGGAGCACCCGGAGAAAACCCACACAGTCACAGGGAGAACGTACAAAAGCAGTAGACAGCACCCATAGTCGAGATTGAAGTCCAGGCCTCTGGCGCTGTGAGGCAGCAATTCTACTGCTGTGCCACCATGCTGCCCTGTTCCTGAACATAGAAACATAGAAAATAGGTGCAGGAGGAGGCCATTCGGCCCTTTGAGCCAGCATCGCCATTCAATATGATCATGGCTGATCATCCAAAATCAGTACCCCGTTCCGGCTTTTTCCCCATATCCCTTGATTCCCTTATCCCTAAAAGCTCAATCTAACTCTCTCTTGAAAACATAAAAACAGAGGTGACAGAGGAGTGTGCGCAGACGGTCAGACTCCAAGCATTTAGCGCTGGTGAATGATTTTAGTTCAGTTTTGTCTATTGTCAAGTGTACCGAGGTACAGTGAAAAACATTTGTTGCGTGCTGACCAGTCAGCAGAAAGACCTTACAAGATTACAATCGAGCCGCTCACAGTGTATACATACAGGATACGGGACTAACGTTTAATGCAAGGTAGTGCCAGCAAAGTCTGGTCAAGGATAGTCCGAGGGTCACCAATGAGTTAGTGCAAGGTAGAGGTAGTGAGAGTGCAAGGAAACTGAGCTGTGGATAAAATAAGTTGGCACTGTGGCATCTACAATCACACATTGCAGTCGCTCCGCACTCTTAAACCTCTACTCCTACAGAAACATTTATTCCCTTGGACTCTTTGATTGGAATTTGCTAGCTTTACCTTGCACTAAACGTTATCATGTATCTATACACTGTAAACGGCTCAATTATATATTGTCTTTACGCTGACCGGATAGCGGGCAACAAAAGCTTTTCACCTGCACCTCGGTACAGGTGACAATGAACTAAACCTGAAACCGCTGCCTCACAGCGTCAGAGATTCAGGTTCAATCCTGACCTCAGGTGCTGTCTGTGTGGAGTTGGTATGTTTTCCCTGTGACCGCATGGGTTTCCTCTGGGTGCTCCGGAGTTTCCTCCCACATCCCAAAGACCTGCAGGTTTGTAAGTAAATTGTCCCAGTGTGTAGGGAGTGGATGAGAAAGTGGGATAACATAGAACTAGTGTGAACGGGCGATTGCTGGTCAACGTGGACACAGTGGGCCGAAGGGCCTGTTTCCACACAGTATCTTTCAATCAATGAACAAAAAATAGTTTTCTTTTCAGTTCAAGCACCACAATAACACATGACTAATTGAATAGATTCATATAATATATGTATAGTGAAAGGGCTGGATAGAGTGGATGTGGAGAGGATGTTTCCACTAGTGGAAGAGTCTGGGACCTGAGGGCACAGCCTCTAAATAAAAGGATGTTCCTTTAGGAAGGAGATGAGGAGGGATTTCTTTAGTCAGAAGCTGGTGAATCTGTGGAATTCATTGCCACAGATGGCTATGGAGGCAAATTCAGTGAATATTTTTAAGGCAGGGATAGACAGATTCTTGATTAGTGCGGGTGTCAGGGGTCATGAGGAGAAGGCAGGAGAATGGGGTTGAGAGGGAGAGTTGGATCACCCACGGTGGAGTAGACTTGATGGGCCGAATAGCCTAATTCTGCTCCTATCACTTGTGAACATGAACCTGAGTTCAGTCAGCATCAGCGGAGGAACATGGGCATGGACAGATGCTACCTGACCCACTACTCCAGCACTTTGTTTCTTGTACCAAATTATTACTTATTATCTAAAAGAGGTTAATCCCAACAGTGTAGGAAGGAACTGCAGATGCTGGTTTAAACCGAAGATAGACTCAAAAAGCTGGAGTTAAGGGCCTGTCCAACTTGGGCTATTTTTTAGGTGACTACAGGCGACTAGGCGTTTAAGAAGGAACTGCAGATGCTGGAAAATCGAAAGTAGACAAAAATGTTGGAGAAGCTCAGCGGGTGAGGCAGCATCTATGGAGCGAAGGAAATGGCGACAACATACATCATCCAGGTGACAATCTACAACAGTACCTACGTCAGGAGAAGTCAAGCTACGCTCATGGACGTCAAGCCCACTGTCGGCGAAAAATTTTTTGGAGCGAAGGTCGAGACCCTGAAGGGTCTCGACCCGAAACATTGCCTATTTCCTTCGCTCCATAGATGCTGCCTCACCTGCTGAGTTTCTCCAGCATTTTTGTCTACAGGCGACTAGGCTGTCGCCACGTGGTCGCCGGGGTGTCGCCTGTATGGTCGTGAGTAGTCTCCTCAGTCGCCCAAAGAGTCGTAGCGTCTTTCTGGTCGCCGCTGGATTTTCAACATGTTCAAAAAATGTTGCCGACAGTCAGCGACAGTGGGCTTGACGCCAATGAGCCTAGCTTGACTTCTCCTGACATAGGTGCTGTCGTAGATTGTCGCCAGGATGACGCAGGTTGTCGCCGGTGCTGACTTTGGTGAATTCCTTTGGCGACTACCTACGTCAGCCTACGTCAACCGGCGACAGGTACCGGCGACTGAATTGTCTTCAGTTGTCGCCGACAGGGTCGTTGCTTGTCAAAGCTTGTCGCGGGTGGAAGTAGGTTGTCGTAGGTGTGGTCATAGCTTGCCCGTAGCTTGTTGTCGACTATGTGGTAGGTTGTCGTAGACATTGTCGTAGACATTGTCGTGGACATCATCGTAGGGGGGTCCAGTCGCCGGCAGTCGCCTAAAAAATCCCCTAAGTGGGACAGGCCCTTAACTCAGTGGGACAGGCAGCATCTCTGGAGAGAAGGAATGGGTGATCCCAACAGTGCAGCACTTCCTCATCACGGGATTGAATTACATAGAATAGCGCAGGAACAGACCCTTCAGGCACAATGTCTGTGATAAACACGATGCCAATTTAACCTGCACATCTGTCTGCTAGAGAGAGGTCCTGACTTCCCATCCACCTAACTGTAAACTACGTTTAATCAGACTTTACTGGACTTTATCTTGCATTAAATGTTATTCCCTGCAGCGAATCGTCTGATCAGCAGAGAAGGTTATTGGCTGCAACCTTCGCTCCATTGACGAACTTTGCACTGCAAGGGCCAGGAAGCGAGCGGGCAAGATCATCTCTGACCCCTCTCACCCTGGCCACAAACTCTTTGAATCATTTCCCTCTGGAAGGCAACTCCGCATTGTCAAAGCTGCCACAGCCAGACATAAAAACAGTTTTTATCCACGAGTAGTTGCTCTACTCAACAGCCAAAAATCTGTAGCCTCCCTTTGATCTGGTATTTTGTTGGTTCACATGCTTGATCAATGGTGTTTTATCATTAATGTTTTATTATTATTAATGTTTAGTGTTTTCTGGGTCATTCGTAACTGTCACTGTATATCATGTTGTTACTTGTGGGCAGAGCACCAAGGCAAATTCCTTGTATGTGAATACTTGGCCAATAAACTTACTTACTTTATCCTGTATCTGTGCACTGTGGACGGCTTGATTGTAATCATGTATAGTCTTTCTGCTGACTGGATAGCTCGCAACAAAAAAGCTTTTTACTGTACCTCGGTACACATGGCAATAAACTAAACTATACACCATCCTTGGCAGTGCATTCCGGGCCCTCACCACTCATTGTAAAAAAACTTGTCCACACATCTCCTTTAAACTTTTCCCCTCTCATCTTAATGGGCCTGTCCCACTTGGCAATTTTTTAGCCAACTGCCGGCGACGGTCATAGTCGTAGCAGGTTGCCGAAAAACCAGCGACAGCCTACGTCATCCTGGCGACGACCTATGACAGCACAACGTCAGGAGAAGTCAAGCTACACTCATTGGCGTCAAACCCACTGCCGCCGAACATTTTACGACATGTTGAAAATTTAGCGGCAACCAGAAAGACGCTACGACTTTTTGGGCGACTGAGGAGACGACTCCCAGCAACCACCGGCGAACATGTGGCGACAAACTAGTCGCCTGTAGTTGCCTAAAAATTCACCTAGGTGGGACAGGCCATAAGGCTATGCCCTCCAGTCTTTGACATTCCCACCCTGGGAAAAAGGTTCTGACTGTCTACCCTATCTATGTCTCATAACTTTATACACTTTCATCAGGTCTCCCCTCTGACGCTCCAGAGACAGCAATCCACCTTTGTCCAACCTCTCCCTGTAGCTGAAACCCTCTAATGCAGGCAATAGACAATAGACAATAGACAATAGGCGCAGGAGTAGGCCATTCGGCCCTTCCAGTCAGCACTGCCATTCAAAGTGATCATGGCTGATCATCCACAATTGGTACCCCGTTCCTGCCTTCTCCCCATATCCCTTAACTCCACTATCCCTAAGAGCTTTATCTAGCTCTGTCTTGAACGTATCCAGAGAACCAGCCTCCACTGCCTTCTGAGGCAGAGAATTCCACAGACTCACAACTCTCTGTGCGAAAAAGTTTTTCCTAATCTCCGTTCTATATGGCTTACCACTTATTCTTAAACTGTGGCCCCTGGTTCTGGACTCCCCCAACATCAGGAACATGTTTCCTGCCTCTGGCGTGTCCAAACCCATAATAATCTTATGTTTTAATAAGATACCCTCTCATCCTTCTAAATTCCAGAGTATACAAGCCCAGCCGCTCCAATCTATCAACATATGACAGTCCCGCCATCCCGGGAATTAACCTCGTGAACCTACGCTGCACTTCCTCAATAGCAAGAATGTCCTTCCTCAAATTTGGAGACAAAAACTGCACACAAAACTCCAGGTGTGGTCTCACTAGGGCCCTATACAACCGCAGAAGGACATCTTTGCTCCTTTACTCAACTCCTCGTGGAATGAAGGCCATCATGCCATTCGCTTTCTTCACTGCCTGCTGTACCTGCATGCCTACTTTGAACCAGGACTCCCAGATCCGTTGTACTTCCCCTTTTCCAAACTTGACACCATTTAGATAATAACCTACCTTCCTGTTTTTGCCACCAATGTGGATAACCTCACATTTATCCACATTAAACTACATCTGCCATGCATCTGCCCACTTACCCAACCTCTCCAAGTCACCCTGCATCCTCATAGCATCCTCCTCACAGTTCACACTGCCACCCAACTTTGTGTAATCTGTAAATTTGCTAATGTTACTTTTAATCCCTTCATCCAAATCATTAATGTATATTGTAAATAGCTGCGGTCCCAGCACATGAGTTACCCCACTCTTTGTTTCCTGTCTGCCAACCAATTTTCCATCCATGTCAGCACTCTACCCCCAATACCATGTGCCCTAATTTTGCCCACTAATCTCCTATGTGGGACCTTATCAAATGCTTTCTGATAGTCCAGATACACCACATCCACTGGCTCTCCCTTGTCCATTATCCTGGTAACATTCTCAAAAAATTCCAGAAGATTAGTCAAGCATGATTTCCCCTTCGTAAATCCATGCTGACTCGGACCGATCCTGTTACTGCTATCCAACGGTCTGGTAAAGCTCCTCTCCACCCTCCCCCATGCCTCCACATCCTTCCTGCAATGGAGCGATTAGAACTGCACGCAATACTCCAAATGCCGTCGAATCCAACTTTTATAAAAATGCAGCATGACTTCCTGACTCTTGAGGCCCTGCCCCACTTGGCAATTTTTTTCGGCAACTGCCGGCTACATTGACCGACATATCAGGTCACCGAAAAAGTCACGGCGTGACGCGGCGTGACGACATATTGACGCACGGTGTTTCCTCAAGTGTCGCAACATTTTTTTTGTCGCCCCTGGATTGTGAAATGTTCAAAAACTTTCGGCGACCCTGATACATCAGTCAATGACGCCGGCAGTATGCCGACTCAATATGCCGACGGAAGGCAAGCATGCCATTAGGTTCCTTTACCATTCTATCTACTTTCAGGGAGCTATGGACTTGGACCACAAGATTCCTCTACACATCAATGCTGTTAAGGGCCCTACCATTAGGGCCAATGGTATACTTTCTCTTTACATTTAAAAACTCGTAATATAAAATGATGAGAATCTTGATAATAACAAATTATGAGAGACATAGATAGGGCAGACAGTCAGAACAGTTTTCCCAGGGTCAAAGTGTCCAACACTAGAGGGCTTGGTTATAGGGTCAGAGGAGGAAATGGAGACGTGCGGGGCAAGCTTTTTTTTTTTACACACAACAGTGGAGAAGGCCTGGAACGCGCTGCCAGGGGTGGTGGTGGAGGCAGAAAATGGCGTCCAGCAGGCTTTTGGAGAGGCACATGAAATGCAGGGAATAGAGGGATATGGATCATATGCAGGCGGATGAGATCAGTTTAACTGGGCATCATGTTTAGCCAAACATTGTGGGCCGAAGGGCCCGTTCCTGTGCTGTTATTGTTCTATGAGTTTGTGTTCTGTTTCACCAGGATGTGAAGTAACACACCTTTCATTAGCAAGGCCAAGATGGATTAATTTGAACCAAATTTACCACTGAGCTACAGGTTGGCAAAGATGATCAAAATCTTGATGGTGGAAGAAACCTAATGTTATAGAGTCATACAACGTGGAAACAGGTCCTTTGGCCCAATTGGCCCACACCGACCAACCAACCCATGGGGAGAGAGCTGATGGATGTATATAAAATGATCAGAGACACAGATAGGGTAGATAGTCACATGATCTTTCCCAGCATGGAAATGTCAAATATGAGAGGGCATAACTTTAAGATGTGAGTCACAGAGTGATACAGTGTGGAAACAGGCCCTTCGGCCCAACTTGCCCACACTGGCCAACAATGTCCCAGCTACACTAGTCCCACCTGTCTGCGTTTGGTCCATATCCCTCTAAACCTGTCCTATTCATGTACCTGTCCAATTGTTTTTTAAACGTTGGGATAGTCCCTGCCTCAACTACCTCCTCTGGCAGCTTGTTCCACACACCCACCACCCTTTGTGTGAAAGGTCACCCCTCAGTTGAATATTAAATATTTCCCCTTAATCCTCACCTTAAACCTATGTCCCCCAGAGGACATAGAAATGTTGAGGAGCACCTACAGCGGAGGGTGAGATGGATGCAGAGATTTTGGGAAGAACTGTGAACTTATGAATATGACGTTGAAATTATTGAATTGAATTGCTTAGCCCAGCAACTTGTGGTTGGTGGGCTAAGTTAGAGCAGGATCGCACAGAAAATGGAATGTGTTCGTTGTGGTATATTCAGTGAACCCACAGTAAGGGTGCAGAATAAGGGCAACAGAATGGCCATGGATCTGCAGATGCTGGTTTAAACTAAAGATGGACACAGAGTTCTGGAGTAACTCAGCGGGTCAGGCAGCATCTCTGGAGAACATGGACACAGAGTGCTGGAGTAACTCAGCGGGTCAGGCAGCATCTCTGGAGAACATGGACACAGAGTGCTGGAGTAACTCAGCGGGTCAGGCAGCATCTCTGGAGAAAAAGGATGTGACGTTTCGGGTCGGAGTCTGAAGAAGGGTCCCGACTTATCGAAAAATACCAATTGATGGTCTCTACAGCCGTCTGTCGCAAAGAATTCCACAGATTCACCACCCTCTGACGAAATAAATTCCTCCTCATTTAGTTTTAGAGATACAGTGAGATACAACTAAGAAACGCACTGTACAAAGTGTGGCTGAGCTGATTAGTAGGTGTGTGGATGACCCGAAACGTCACCTATTCCTATTGTCCTGTAGAACAGTACAACACAAGAGCCAGCCTCTTTGGCCCACAATGTCTGTGCTGAACACAATACCAAATTAATATCAAACGTCAGTAACACCGCCATCCTGGAGCTTCAGTACGCGGACGACTGTGCCATTGCTGCACACTCTGCAGAAGACCTTCAGGGCATCCTGAATGCCTTTGCCAAGGCATACAGAGCCATGGGCCTAGCCTTGAACATCAAGAAGACCCAGGTCCTACATCAACCTCCACCCAACCAGCCATCTACCCAGCCCACTATAAAAGTGGACGACACCACTCTTGAAAACGTTGACCACTTCCCCTATCTTGGCAGCATTCTTTCCTCAAAAGCTGACATCGACTCTTGAGGTCAACCATTGCCTGAGTTGTGCCAGTGGAGCCTACGCCAGACTCAGGAAAAGAGTCTTTGAAGACCGAGACCTAAAGGCTCAAACAAAGCTGCTGGTCTGCAGAGCCGTTGTCCTCCCCACCCTGTTGTATGGAGCCAAGTCATGGACCACCTACAGCAGGCACCTGAGAGCCCTGGAACAACACCATCAAAGATCCTTACAAAAGATTCTGAGGATCAGCTGGGAGGACAAACGCACCAACATCAGCGTTTTGGAGGAAGCCAACATGACCAGCATCACCACCACAATAATGCAGCACCAACTTCGATGGACTGGCCAGGTCATCCGCATGTCCAACACACGTCTCCCTAAACAAATCCTGTTACTCTCAATTGAAGGAAGGTGGGCGAGCCCCCGGCCGTCCAAAGAAACGCTTCAAGGACAACGTCAAGAACAGTGAAGAAATTCTGCATCACATCGAGCAACTGGGAGCACATTGCACTGGACAGGCTCTCCTGGAGGAAATCCGTGCAGGAAGGAGCTGTGCGTCACGAAATGGAACGACGCCGTGTCGCAGAGACAAAGCGACAGCACCGTAAGGAGAGAGAGAAGGGGGCTCGACAACTACCAACCACCGCCAGCCTCCACTGCCCACGTTGCACCAAGGTGTGTGGGTCGCGGATCGGCCTCTACAGACATCTGCAGACCCACAAGTAGACGACCCTATGGGGAGGAGAGGACAGTCATACTCGTTCCGAGTGATCTCCGCCGACCAAATTAACACGATCTCATCTGCCTGCACACCATCCATATCCCTAACTAAACTATTAGCCTGTATTTTGTTTCTCTGGCAGGAAGCTAACACGAATACGATGGGCCGAGCGGCCTTCTCCTTGGCTGTGGCCTTACTACAATTTTGGGGCTTTGACCCACAACCCTTGAATTTGGGCCGAAGGCTGCAATCCAATGACACACTTCTCAAATATGCAAGTTACATAAAGGTTACACAACGTGAAGATGTAATCACGGCTCTCGTTCAGTTCACAATCCTCACTCCGACAAGAGAAACTTCCTTGGAGTGTTTTACTCTGAGCCGGGTTATAGTGTGGGTACTGGCTGTTGTAGACTGGACAACAGCACTGCCCCAAAACCCAGCAGATCAGATTCAGATTCAGATTCAGATTCAACTTTATTGTCATTGTGCAGTGTACAGTACAGAGACAACGAAATGCACTTAGCATCTCCCTAGAAGAACGACATAAATATGAGCAGTAAATAAATAAATCTAATAAATCCTGGTGGGAGGAGTGTGTGAGGTGGGGGGTGATTGGCAGTCTTCACCCACCACTGCACCACCCCATCCATCTACACCCTCTTCACCCCTCTACTGGACTTCCTCACACCACCCCCCCCAACAACTATTGTCACTTTCCCTCTCTCTCCCACGGTATTAACCTCACTCTCCCCGGACTCACTCTCCCCCCCCCCCCCGTGACATTAACCTTCGTCAGGAGTTGCCCTCAGCTCCCCCGGTTCCATTATCCCCCAGTTCATAAATCCACCCCCACCCCTCACTCCTCACTCTCTCCCCCCCCCTCCCCCCGTTACACTCAGCTTCCTCCAGCAATGCCCCCGCATGGAGCTCCCGCACCGTTCCCGTGTAACGGACGGAGCCCGCGTCTCCCCGCCGCCCCGACCCGACCCGACCCGACACGCCGCCCCCTCACCTCTCGGCGCCGCCGCTCCGTCCGTCTGTCCGCTCCCTCTCCTCTCCCTCCTTCTCCCTCCCTGTCTCTATCCCTTTCCGCTCCCCCCCTCTCTCTCTCTCCCTCTCTCTCCTTCTCCCTCTCTCAACCCCTCTGTCTCTTTCTCCCTCTCCTTCTCCTCCTTCTCCCTCTGTCTCTATCCCTGTCCGCCCCACCTCTCTCTCTCCCTCTCTCCTTCTCCCTCTCTCTCCCTCTCTCACCCCTCTCCTTCTCCCTCTCTCTCTCACCCCCTCCCTCTCTCTCCGCTCCGGCTGATCCCCGCCCCCTGACGCGCGGCACTGCCTCTCAGCACCCAGGAGAATGAGCTCACACTCACTCACTACCGGCACAGTGAACACTCACTACTGGCTCAGTGAACACTCACTACTGGCACAGTGAACACTCACTACTGGCACAGTGAACACTCACTACTGGCTCAGCTCACACTCACTACTGGCTCAGCTCACACTCACTACCGGCACAGTGAACACTCACTACTGGCACAGTGAACACTCACTACTGGCACAGTGAACACTCACTACTGGCACAGTGAACACTCACTACTGGCTCAGCTCACACTCACTACTGGCTCAGCTCACACTCACTACCGGCACAGTGAACACTCACTACTGGCACAGTGAACACTCACTACTGGCTCAGCTCACACTCACTACTGGCTCAGCTCACACTCACTACTGGCTCAGTGAACACTCACTACCGGCACAGTGAACACTCACTACTGGCACAGTGAACACTCACTCACTACTGGCACAGTGAACACTCACTCACTACTGGCACAGTGAACACTCACTACCGGCACAGTGAACACTCACTCACTACTGGCACAGTGAACACTCACTACTGGCACAGTGAACACTCACTCAGCTCACACCTGGCACATTCAACATTGTTCAGCTCACACTCACTACTGGCTCAGCTCACACTCGCTCAGCTCACACTCACCACTGGCACATTGAACACTTGCTCAGCTCACACTCACTACTGACTGTGAACACACACTACGGACACAGTGTGAACAATCACTAAGCTCACACTCACAACTGACACAGTGTGAACACTCACTGGGCTCACACTCACGGCTGATAATGTGAACAATCACTGAGCTCACTCACCGCTGACCCAGTGTGAACACTCACACTCACCACAGACACCATGTGAATTTTCACACACTGTGCTCACTCTCACTACTGACCCAGTGTGAATACTCACACTCACCACAGACACAATGTATCTCGGTACACGTGACAATAAACTAAAACAAAACACACGCCAGGGTGATACTCACTACTAACCCAGAGTGTGAACTCACACTGACAGGTCACAGGGAGAACCTGCAAACTCCACACGGACAGCAGAATGGAGATGAGGAGGAATTTCAATGAGGGAGGTGAATCTGTGGAATTCTCTGCCACAGACGGCTGTGGAGGCCAAGTCAATGGATATTTTTAAGGTGAAGATTGACAGATTCTTGATTAGTACAGATGTCGGGGGTTATGGGGAGAAGGCAGGAGAATGGGGTTGAGAGGGAAAGATAGATCAGCCATGATTGAATGGTGGAGTAGATTTGATGGGCCAAATGGCCTAATTCTGCTCCCTGATGACTTACGGCTTGAGTCCCTACTGTATCTCTCGATGTCCAATCACCGCTGCACATAAATCAGGCGTCACCACCACCCACCTGGACAATCATTGACGGAAACACCTTGTCCTTGTTGACCATCTCTGCTGGAATACCCCCAATCTTCTTGCAGTTGGAAGGTTCATGCAAGTAAGAGAAAGATCATCATTTAGTGTGGAGCCACAGCATGGAAACAGTCCCGTCGGCCCACCGAGTCCACGCCGACCATCGATCACCATGGCAGCACAGTGGCGCAGGGGTGGAGTTGCTGCCTTATGGCGCTTACAGCGCCAGAGACCAGGGATCGATCCTGACTATGGGCGCTGTCTGTACGGAGCTTGCACGTTCTCCCTGTGACCGCATGGGTTTTCTCCGGGTGCTCCGGCTTCCTCCCACACTCCAAAGATGTACAGGTTAATGGGGGGGGGGGGGGGGGGAGGAGGTAGGCGGGGAGAGGGGTAGGAAGTGGAGGGAGGGGGGGAGAAGGAAAGGGAGAGAAGAGGAGGGATGGAAGGAGAGGGGAGCGGTGGATGGAAGGGGGAGGGTGGAGGGTAGGGGGCGGGGAGGGAGAGGATCGAACCCGGGTCTCTGGCGCTGTAAGACAGCAACTCTACCCGCTGCGTCACCGTGCCGTCTGCAACGGCTCCTCCTTTAACTAGAGAAGGGGAGTCGAGAACCAGAGGACATAGGTTTAAGGTGAGGAGGGAAAGATTTAATAGGAATCTAAGGGGCAACTTATTCCACACAGAGGGTGCGGGGTGTACGGAGCTAGCTGCCTGACAAGGTGGTTGAGTCAAGCACCGTCACAAAGTTTAAAGACCATTTGAACAGGTAGATGGATAGGATAGGTTTGGAGGGATATGGGCCAAATGCAGGCAGGTGGGACTAGTGTAAATAGGGAATGTTGGTTAGCATGGGCAAGGTGGGCCGAAGGACCTGTTTCCACGCTGACTCTATGCTTGGATCTTGAGAAAAACACAAAGTGCTGGAAAAACTCAGCAGATCAGGCAACATCTGTGGAGGGAACGGACAGATGATGTTTCGGGTCGGGACCCTGCCTTACAGACCCAACCCAGAAGGTCCAGAGATGCTGCCTGACCCGCTGAGTTACTCCAGCACTCTGTGTCCATGTTCTCCAGAGATGCTGCCTGACCCGCTGAGTTACTCCAGCACTCTGTGTCCATGTTCTCCAGAGATGCTGCCTGACCCGCTGAGTTACTCCAGCACTCTGTGTCCATGTTCTCCAGAGATGCTGCCTGACCTGCTGAGTTACTCCAGCACTCTGTGTCCATGTTCTCCAGAGATGCTGCCTGACCCGCTGAGTTACTCCAGCACTCTGTGTCCATGTTCTCCAGAGATGCTGCCTGACCTGCTGAGTTACTCCAGCACTCTGTGTTCTACAATAGTTCGTTAGAGCTCATCTCCAAACATTCTTAAGACTTCAAACTTGGAATTCCAACCCCTTCAACGTTCAGAGACCAAATTAACCTCCTCCCCCTCAGCACTCTGTGTCCACAGTGCTTTTGGGAGGGGTGGGGATAGGTTTTCTCTCCCTCACCTTCACGGGTTCTTTGAGCAGTTACATATCATAGATTCTGGTTCCTTGTTCGACGCCAGCCCTCATATCTCAGGAGCGAGCTCTTTCAAATCTGCAACGGGAGATGTAGGGTGTGTAACAATGCTGATAAATAGCGATTGTTACCCTAGACGGTGTCATGAGTGTATGTACCTGTTCCTGGCAATGCAACAATCTTCACCAGACTTCACCAGAGACATTTAGTCCAGCTTATTGTCACGTGTGCCGGGGTACAGTGAGAAGCCTTTTCTCACTTGGGCGAGACCCTGTGTGAAGGGACTTTGGGGACCCTCGTGAAGGCAGGAAGAAGATGCTGGGAATTCTTGGCAGGCCTGCCAGCGTCTGTAGAGACAGGATGGTTCACATCTTGGCTTTAAGGTGAGAGGGGCAAAGTTTAAAGGAGAAGTGCAGGGCAAGTTTTTTCATACAGAGAGTTGTGGGTGCGTGGAACGCGCTGCCGGGGGTGGTGGTGGAGGCAGATACGATAGTGGTGTTTAAGAGGCTTTTAGACAGGCGCATGGATAGGCAGAGAGAAGGATATGGATCATGTTCAGAGGAGGTTAATTTAACTAGGCATCGTGTTTGGCACGGGCGTTGTGGGCCGAAGGGCCTGTTCCTGTGCTGTTCTGTCCTGTGTGAGGGCTGAGGTGAATGGAAGGCCCAGCAGAAAACCGTATGGAAGCTGGTGTTATGGACAGAGAAAATACAGCTGGAGATACTCAGCGGGTCAGCCAGCATCTGTGGAGGCAATGGACAGACGACACCCTTCTTCACACTCCCACTCCCAACATGCAAGGACCCCCTTAAGAATAAAGGGTAGGCCATTTAGAACGGAGATGAGGAAAACCTTTTCACCCACAGAGTTGTGAATCTGTGGAATTCTCTGCCTCAGAAGGCAGTGGAGGCCAATTCTCTGGATGCTTTCAAGGGAGAGTTAGATAGAGCTCTTAAAGATACCGGAGTTAAGTGATATGGAGAGAAGGCAGGAATGGGGTACTGATTGTGGATGATCCGCCATGATCACAGTGAATGGCGGGCTGAATGGCCTACTCCTGCACCTGTTGTCTATTGTCTATTGACTGGAATGGAATATTGACTCAAACATAATTCTGACACACAAGGAACAGCAGATGCTGGAACCTTGAGCAAGACTTAGTGTTGGAGGAACTCAGCGGGTCAGGCAGCATCTCTGGAAGTCATGGATAGGTGACGTTTCAGGTCGAAAGATTCCAGCATATGCTGTTCATTTGTCAGCAGCTGTAGAGGGAATGGACACATGATGTTTTGGGATCAGGACCAAATATAATTCAGTCCTCTTCATACAGCCAGAGATAATTAGTCTTGCACCTAGACTTGTTTGGCAGCTTCACAAAATTGATCTAGGAGCAGGGTTAGGCCATTCGGCCCATCAAGTCTACTCCACCAGTCAATCATGCCTGATCTATCTCTCCCTCCTAACCCCATTCTCCTGCCTTCTCCCCATAACCCCTGATACCCGTACTAATCAAGAATCTATCTATCTCCGCTTTAAAAATACCCATTGACTTGGCCTCCGCAGCCGTCTGTGGCAATGAATTCCACAGATTCACCACCTTCTGACTAAAGAAATTCCTCCTCATCTCTTTTCTAAAGGGACGTCCTCGTATTCTGGGGCTGTGCCCTCTGCTCCTAGACTTTCCCACTGGTGGAAACATCCTCTCCACATCCACTCTATCCAGGCCTATCCACAGTCACTGAAAGTTGGCGTCAGATATATAAAAATAATCATTTTATTGTGCGGGTTTGTTGAAAACAAATCATCCATTATACACCTTGTGAATTGTTTTATGCGCTGGCAGGCTGACAAGATAAATAGTCGTTTCCTCTCGGGAGATAAAGCACAAGTGTGCAAAATGCCAAACGATGAAGTGTGAATTTATCACAGCTTGAACAAGTTCACACCAGCTGAGTTTGCAACTTACATCATGCCAAAACCATCAACGAACCCCGAAAAATCTCCCAATTAATCTTCCGCTCCAAGAACCGATGAGACTTTTGATTGGGAAACGCGTTGTGGAATTGAAGTGTTTTTTTACACAAAGGGTGGCGGGTGCCTGGAACATGCAGCCCCGGGGGTGGTGGTGGAGGCAGATACGATAGTGGTGTTTAAGAGGCTATTAGACAGGCTCATAGATATGCAGGGAATGGAGCGATATGGATCAGGTGCAGATAGTTCAACTTGGCATTATGTTCAGCATTGACAATAGACAATAGGTGCAGGAGTAGGCCATTCGGCCCTTCGAGCCAGCACAGGGTCTAAGGGCCTGATCCTGTGCTGTAAATGTTCTAAATTCTATAGGTGTGCACAAAATTGTCCATGGGGGTCACTGGAATTGGAGACCAGTAGATATTGGATTTGTATAAATAGGTACTTCACGATGTAGCTTTATAGGATTATGGTTAGGCCATATTTTGAGTATTGTGTGCAGTTCTGGTCTCCCTATTCCAAGAAGGATGTGGAGGCTTTAGAAGAGGTTTACCAGAATGCTGCCTGGATTAGACGGTTTCAGCTACAGGGAGAGGTTGGACACACTTGGATTGTTTTCTCTGGAACGCAGGAGATTGAGGGGAGACGGGAAAGACATGGATAAAATGATGAGATGGGTGGATAAGGTAGACAGTCAGAACCTTTTCCCCATGGTGGTAAATCAAAGACTAGCAGGCATTACTTTCAGGTGGGAGAGGCAAAGTTTAAAGGAGATGTGCGGGGCAAGTTTATTTTATACAGGGAATGGTGGGGGCATGGAACGTGCAGGCAGAGGAGATTAGTTTAATTTGGCATCATGTTTGGCACAGACATTGTGGGCCGAAGGGCCTGTTCCTGTGTTCTACAACGGTACGAATGGACACAGAGGTCCGATGGGTCTGTCTCTGTGCTGTGTGACTACATAGGGTCATCAGGATCTCTCAAAGGCTGTCCCGCAGAAGGAAGAAGGCTCATTTCGTTCCAAAGGCCTTGAATGTGGTTCACAGCGAGGTCAAACTAAAATGGGTCAAGTGCTCAAAAAGGCAGCCAGCACCCTGGCCACGCTCTCATCTCGCTGCTACCATCGGGAAGAAGGTACAAGAGCCTGAAAACTGTGACCTCCAGGTTCAAGAACAGCTTCTTCCCAACAACCATCAGGCTCTTGAACACTGCCCAACACTGACCTCAGCGACTGTGATCTTCTATGGACTGTGTCTGTGGTTGCACGACAGACTTTGGGTTTTGTTGAATGAGCATTATGGTTATGAGTTTTTTGAAGTTCTTTTTTATATATATCTATGATTATTGTGTTTACGGGCCTATTATGCTGTAAGTAAGCATGCCATTGTTCTGTTATCGGTACATATGACAGTTATCTCTCCTTTAACTCTTGGAGTGGCGATATAAAGTTCTACCAATCTTTGTCTCTTTCATACACAAACATGTCACGGTGGCGCAGCGGTAGAGTTGCTGCCTCATAGCGCCAGAGACCCGGGTTTAACCCCGACTACGGGTGCTGTCTGTACCGAGTTTGTACGTTCTCCCCGTGACCTGCGTGGGTTTTCTCCGGGTGCTTCGGTTTCCTCCCACACTCCAAAGACGTGCAGGTTTGTACGTTAATTGGCTTTGGTAAAATTGTAAATTGTCCCTAGTGTGTGCAGGATAATGTTAGTGTACGGGGTAATCGCTGGTCGGCACGGACTCGGTGGGCCGAAG
Organism: Malacoraja senta; assembly: GCA_038087875.1. Lineage (NCBI taxonomy): Eukaryota > Metazoa > Chordata > Chondrichthyes > Rajiformes > Rajidae > Malacoraja > Malacoraja senta. Next base: position 282,840,500 of record CM075977.1, on the reverse strand, counting down.
GGCCTGTTTTGCAGTGTATCTCTAAACCTAAATACAGGTTGAAACGATGTCAGTTTATCACTAGGTACACAAAAATGCTGGAGAAACTCAGCGGGTGCAGCAGCATCTATGGAGCGAAGGAAATAGGCAACGTTTCGGCCCATAGTCAATGGCTCCTCAATACCACGAGAGGCCTTCATCATAAAGCAGCAACTGGTGCGTATTATATCAGGTCCCATACTTTAAAACATGTTCTGCCAAAAAGATAGAAAACCCCTGTCCACAGGCTTGAACAAGACGTTGCCTCTAAAAACCCTTGTCACGAGATGGAAATGTCAAAAACCAGCTCTAAGGTGAGAGGGGCAAAGTTTAAAGGAGATGGCTCAAAGGGCCGAATGGCCTCCTCCTGCACCTATTTTCTATGTTTCTATGTGCGGGGCAGGTTTAGTTTACACAGAGGGTGGTGCATTCCTGGAACGTGCTGCCGGAGGTGGTGGTGGAGGCAGATACGATAGTGGTGTTTAAGAGGCTTTCAGATAAGCACATGGGTATGCAGGGAATGGAGGGATATGGATCACGTGCAGGCAGATCAGTGTAACTTGGCATTATATTCAGCACGGACATTGTGGGCCGAAGGGCCTGTTCCTGTACTGTGCTCTTCTGTGTCAGGGATGAAGTAAATGGAAGACCTACCAGAAACCATATGCCCAGAGAAAATACACAGGAACTCAGTGGGTCAGCCAGCCTCTGTGGAAGCAATAAACACACTATGTCGTGTCCAGTACGGGCCGAAGAGCCTGTTCCTGTGCTGCACTGCTCCATGCTGTATGCAACTCAAAGCATTTAATGCTTTAAATGTAAGAATTTAGTTGCATTGAATAGTTTTTACATTGCATAACTGCTTCAATGTGAAGCCTGCTGATAATTCCCATCACACACAGCACTGTTGCTGAACCTTGAAGAAATGTTAACAGAAGCCATATCTCGTCGGGACAGAATTCAATGTTTCCATGAGATCAGGCCCATGTCTCTTCAAATAACGGATCAGTTCATAAGGTCACAGGAGCAGAATTACGCCACTTGGCCCGGCGAGGCTACTCCGCCTTTCAATCATGGCTGATCTATCACTCCCTCTCAACCCCATTCTCCTGCCTTCTCCCCGTAACCCCTGACACCCGCACTCATCAAGAATCTGTCAATCTCTGCTTTAAAAATATCCAGTGACTTGGCCTCCACAGCCGTCTGTGGCAATGAATTCCACAGATTCACCATCCTCTGGCTAAAGAAATTCCTCCTCATCTACTTTCTTAAGTTACGTCCTTTAATTCTGAGGCTGTGCCCTCTGGTCCTAGACTGGTGGTGTTGTGTGTAACTATATCGAAACAGAACAAGCTGGATGAATAAATGGCAATGCATTTGGGCGTAAAATTTACCAAAATCTCGGCATTTGTAATAAAACTCACTTTAAATAATTTATTTGTTTTCACACAGGTAATTCCATTGACGCAGAGTCTGGAAATCAGTTTAAAAGAAAATGCTCATTAATATAACATAAACAGGACATAAACAGCCCTTCACACAGTAGAAACACAAGGAACTGCAGATGCTGGAATCTTAAGCAAAATGCAAAAGTGCTGGAGTAGCTTAACGGAACCAGGCAGCATCTGTGGAGGGAATGAGCAGGTGACGTTTCTGGTTGGGACCCTTCTTCAGACTTACTGGGGAACTGATAGAGCCTTTGTTCAGGACTGTATTCAAGCACCAGGGCTAACCATCGATCAGAGACACAAAAAGCTGGAGTAACTCAGCGGGTCAGGCAGCATCTCTGGATAAAATGGACACAAGAGTGCTGGAGTAACTCAGCGGGTCAGGCAGCATCTCTGGAGAAAAGGAATAGGTGACGTTTCGGGTCGAGACCCTTCTTCAGAGTGACCATCGATCACCCATTCACACTAGTTCTAGGTTATCCCACTTTCTCACACTAGAACAATTTACAGAGGGCCAATTAACCTATGAACCCGCCCGTCTTTGAGATATGGGAGGAAACCGGAGTACAGGGAAAACGTGCAAACTCCACACAGACAGTGCCCAAGGTCAGGATCGAACCCGGCTCTACCAGCTGCACCACCATGCCAACCTTCAAGAGAAGCAAACAAATCAGTCTTATAGAGCTGAATGGTCTGTCCATTCCCTCCACAGACAGTGTCTGGCCAACTGAGTTCCTCCGGGCACTTGTGATTTCCTCGAGAATGTCGTGGCTATCTGTCCATTTCAGAGGCCAGTTAAGAGTCATCACATTGCCTTGCCTTAGTCACACAGAGACTAGACTGGAATCACACAAATACATTTCCTAAGGGTCATCGGTATAACGAGTGTGCTTGTACTGATCACCATGCTTCCATAGGTGTAGACTGTTAAATTAGAGACTCATTTAGAGTCATAGTCATACAGTGTGGACACAGGCCCTTCAGCCCAATCTGCCCACACCGACCAACATTCCCATCTACACTAGTCCCACCTGCTTGCGTTTGGCCCATATCCCTCTAAACCTGCCCTATCCACGTACCTGACCAAATATTTTTTAAACATTGTAATAGATTTACTTAACATAATTTTTTTCATGCGTGGGTCGGCGGTGGGATTGGAACCTGTGCCTCCAGATAGAGTTCAGCATTATGGAGAAACATCTAGTCCAGAGAACTGTTCTGACCCGATGCGTCCACCAATCCATGTTCTCCAGAGATGCTGCCTGACCCACTGAGTTACTCCAGCACTCTGTGTCCATGTTCTCCAGAGATGCTGCCTGACCCGCTGAGTTACTCCAGCACTCTGTGTCCATGTTCTCCAGAGATGCTGCCTGACCCGCTGAGTTACTCCAGCACTCTGTGTCCATGTTCTCCAGAGATGCTGCCTGACCCGTTGTCCTTACGGGTTAGTTGTAAGGTAACTATTGCTGGAAGACCATACCTGTAATGGGGCAACCACAACAGTACGCAATACTCCAAATGCAGACCAACCAAAGGTTTTTTAAACTTCACCATGACTTCCTGACTCTTATACTCAACACCTCGACTGATGAAGGCATGCATGCAGTACGCCTTCTTTACCAACAATTAGTTCACCAACAATTATCGTTCAGTTTAGTTTATTGTCACGTGTACCGAGGTACAGTGAAAAGCTTTTGTTGCGTGCTATCCAGTCAGCAGAAAGACAATACATGAATACAATCAAGCCGTCCACTGTGTACGGATACAGGATGAAATTGTGTTCAGTGCGAGATAAAGCCAGTAAAGTCTGATCAAAGTCCAAGGGTCTCTTAATGTGAATTAATTATGACATTGGAGAATGAGGATGTGTGGACAGTATTCCCAATTCCAGTACGGCTGTAAGATATTGGAGCAAGGTAGGCCCAATGCCTCTGCTTTGAACTAAATGTGAATGGATGTTGATGATTTTACTTCCCGTCTGTTTGTCAACGGCCCCGCAAGTACATGAGAGATCACCTTCATTGATTCTACCTGTGGTGTCTGCAGGCGGTTTGTTAAAATTAAAATTTGATTCTGCGATCCCAGTCGATCGTATTCTGCAAGAGGTCGGAAATACTCCCGACAGATGAATCAAGTTCCCGATCATTGCCCCCGAGGGAAGGCTGTGAGTGTTATTGAGCAATTCACAAGGAGCTCAGCAGGTCAGGCAGCATCCGTGTGGAGAGAATGGACAGATGATGTTTCAGGTCAGGACCCTTCTTCACACTCTCCACAGTTTGAGTTTAGTTTATTGTCACGTGTACCGAGGTACTGTGAAAAACTTTTGTTGCGTGCTAACCAGTCAGTGGAAAGACAACACATGATTACAATCAAGCCATCCACAGTGTACAGATACATGATAAAGGGAATAACATTTAATGCAAGATAAAGTCCAGTAAATCTGATTAAAGACCAATGAGGTAGATAGTAGTTCAGGACTACTCTTTTGTTGGTGGTAGGATGATTCAGTTGCCTGATAACAGCTGGGAAGAAACTGTCCCTGAATCTGGAGGTGTGCGTTTCCACACTTCTGTGCCTCTTGCCCGATGGGAGAGGGGAGAAGAGGGAGTGGCCAGGGTGAGACTGGTCCTCGATTATGCTGCTGGCCTTGCTGAGGCAGCGTGAAGTGTAGATGGAGTCAATGGAAGGGGGGTTGGTTTGTGTGATGGTCTGGGCTGCGTCCACAATTCTCTGCAATTTCTTGCAGTCTTCGATGGAGCTGTTCCCAAAACAAGCTGTGATGCATCCTGATAAAATGCTTTCTATGGCGCATCTGTAGAAGTTGGTGATAGATGTAGGGGACATGCCGAACCTCTTAAGCCTTTTAAGGAAGTAGAGTAGTATATTTAATGCGGGGCACAGAGGGAGAACTGTCACGAGAAGCGGTGGACGGAGAGAGTAGGTGTCTTAGATCCTGTTGGGCCCAAACAGATGGGCCTGGAGCCAGAGCTGGGAGGCACAAGACACAAGATGGCGGTGTCGGCAAGCGTTGAGGAAACACACGTGGCTGTGGTAGTGAATCCGGGTCAGAACAGTGAGGGAGGGTCTCACAGAACTCCCGTCAGAGAGAGGAGGAGAACCTCTTCAGGGTGGGCGTACCTCGAGGTGATTTTGCAGTAAAATGGAGAAACAAGGAAAGATCTGGAGGAAGTCAGAAGGTTCAGGCAGCATCTGTGGAGGGAATGGACAGATGACCTTGCAAGTCGGGGTGCTTCAGGCAAGAGGGAATGCACAATGTTATTGTGGCTTTCATGAATTCCCTGGTGCTATGGTTAGATAAGATGTTTGTGCTGAGAGATTGTTGAAGCACCCTGTTACTCTACAAACATGCCACATATATCTGTTTGCTAAGCAGGTGGATGAATCGTAACAATAACACTGGTCACAGTGAAGCCCCTGTCCCACTGTACGAGGTAATTCAAGAGTTCTCCCGCGTTTTCCCGATTCGAACTCGGAGAATGTCCGTAGCGGGTCCGTAGGAGTTTGTGGATGTCTCGTAGCGGCTCGTACGAGTAAAAAGTAACCATTTTTTTCATCACGAGTATTTATTTTACTCGTGGACATTTTTTTGCAGGGATGAAAAAACGTCACAAGTTACCGGATTTCCCGAGTACCTACCGTTAGCATTACGAGCCGCTACGGGACATCCACGAACTCCTACGGACCCGCTACGGACATTCTCCAAGTTCGAATCGGGAAAACTCGGGAGAACTCTTGAATTACCTCGTACAGTGGGACAGGGGCTTAAGCAGTATAGCAACGCACCAACTATGAACTTTACTAAGCTAAGCAGTGCTCTTTGACCCAACCCAAAACATCGTATGTCCATTTCCTCCACAGCTGTTGCCTGACCCATTGAGTTCCTCCAGCACTTATATGTTTTGCTTAAGATTCCAACATCCCCAGTTCCTGGCGCCTACTTTCAAGGGAAGGAAACTAAACAGTGCCCACAATGAATGAAAACAGGCTGCAGTCTTTGGCTTCCACTTCCACGATAGTCATTGAAATGCGATTAGCAAAAGAGTTCTTCAATATTCTGGATCATGTGCAAGCTCTCTGTAGCTCTTAAATTAATGTATACCTTCATATCTCAAGACATTTTAGTTTAAAAAGTCTCTACTCCACAGGAGCATGTTCAATAGCAACATCTAGATCATGTGCTGTCACAATCTGGATCATTGCAGTCATATCCTTCATTGGTTTACACACACACACACACACACGCATGCACCCATACAGGTGCACGCGCGCATACACTCACACATGCACACGTGCGCGCGCACACGCATGCACACATGCACCCATATAGGTGCACGCACACCGCATACACTCACACATGCGCGCGCGCACACACACACATGTGCACACACACACACGCATGCACACATGCACCCATACAGGTGTAAGTGCTCTCACACACATACGTGTGCACATGCATGCATCCATACAGGTGTATGCACACACACACACACACACACGTGTACATGCACTCACATCGATGGGTCTGGCTCCTTCAACTCAATGCCAGAGACCATCAGAGCAGCCACATGGTCCTGTGTTTCCATCCATGAAACTCGAGAGGTTTCCACGAGTGCAGGGTTCAGGCGTAAGACATTCTTCCCAAGTAGTTAGCAGGGACATAGCCTCGCTTGCCATTGACTTCAGCCAGCCACCAGTCTCTGTTGCCGCTCAGATCACTGGACTTCACTATCTTCACTCGCTCATACTCTTGAAGGCTCAGTTCATGCTCGTTCCTCGCTTGGAAGGGGTACACTGCGTAGAATACCTGGAAAACAGAAGCAGTGGGCTCTAGTCAGAATGCAGCCGTGGCACTGCAGAGGAAATGCCCCTCTTCACGTTGTCGCCTTGTTTGATATCATCAATGGACGTTGGTGTGGGTGATGGTTTAAAGCTTTGCACTGCACATGACAATAACCTAAACTAACTAACTAACTTGGTCAGCATGATGGTGCAGCGGTAGAGTTGCCGCCTTCACTGGATGAATTTAATGGAGGCCAATTCACTGGATGAATTTAAAAGAGAGTTAGATAGAGCACCAGGGGCTAGCGGAACCAAGGGGTATGGGGAGAAGGCAGGCATGGGTTACTGATTGTGGATGATCAACCATGATCACAATGAATGGCGGTGCTGGCCCGAAGGGCCGAATGGCTGCTTCCTGCACCTATTTTTTATGTTTCTATGTTTACATCGCCAGAAACCTAGGTTCAATCCTGACTACGGATGCTGTCTGTACGGAGTTTGTACGTTCTTCCCGTGACCGCGTGGGTTTTCTCCGGGATATTTAGTTTCCTCCCACACTCCCAAGTTGTGCAGGTTTGTAGGTTAATTGTCCCTAGCGTGTGTAGGATAGCGTTAGTGTGCGGGGATCGCTGATCAGCATGGACTGACCAGTGGGCAATAGGCCCTGTTTCCATGCTGTATCTCTAAACTAAACCAACACTTATTATTATCACCTGAATTGATACTGTGATAGCTTTGTTTTACCTGGTAACCAAATCAAATCAGGTTTCATTTAGGTTTGGAGATACAGCACGGAAACAGGCCCTTCGGCCCATCGAGTCCACGCTGACCCATTCCCACTAGTTCTATGTTTTCCCACTTTCACATCCACTCCCTACACACTTTACAGAGGGCCGATTAACATACAAACCCGCACGTCTTTGGGAAGGTGGGGGAAACCAGAGCAAACCCACGCGGTCACAGGGAGAACGTGCAAACTGCACACAGACATCAGCCACAGTCAGGATCAAACCCGGGTCTCCGACACTGAGGCAGCAACAGAACTGCTGCGTCACCGTGCCGACCTTTAATATTCTAAGATACGACTCTACACGAGTCCTGACACCAACATGCACCATGGTCCAGGCCATTCCTCCCTCACTCTGCCCATCTCTCTCTCTCCCCCCGTCTCTCCCTCTCTTTGTCGCTCTCTCTCTGTCTCTCTCCCTCTCCCTGTCTCTTTCTCCATCTCCCTCCCATCTCTCAGTCTGTCCGTCTCTCTCCCTGTCCTTCTTCCAGTCCGTCTATCTCTCTTTGTCTGTTTCTCCCTCCCCCAAAAAGTGAAGTCTTTTCTTCCCTGCTCAGTCAAAGCATACACTTATCTAATAAAATAAGCTTGTGTTGCTGCCTTCAGTTAATCTCATGACCTTGCGATTTACTGGTCCCTCCAAGTCAGCCTAAGCATTCGTCCAAAATATCGACTTGTTTTGATGAGCAGGGTGGTGCTGCTAATGTAGCCGACAACCTTTTATCTGAAGATCAACACAAAATGCTGAAGTAACTCTGCGAGACAGGCAGCATCTCTGGAGAGAAAGAATGGGTGACGTTTCTGGTCTAGTCCATTTAAATCTCCAAAGACTCTCCAAAGTGGAGAGGATGTTTCCACCAGTTGGAGAGTGTAGGACCTGAGGTCGTAGCCTCAGTATTAAAGGACGTTCTTTTAGGAAGGAGACGAGGAGGAATTTCTTTAGTCAGAGGGTGGTGAATCTGTGGAATTCTTTGCCACAGAAGGCTGTGGAGGCCAATGTATATTTTTTAGGCAGAGATAGATAGATTCGTGATTAGTATGGATGTCAGGGGAAGGCAGGAGAATAAGGTTAAGAGGGGGAGATAGATCAGCCATATTGAATGGCGGAGTAGACTTGATGAGCCGAATGGCCTAATTCTGCTCTCAGAACTGATGAACTAATGACACAACATCCTTCCTGTGATGGAGGCGACGAGAACTGCTCTCCGTCAGTGGCATTCTGGACTGGATTATAGTATAGGGGTCAGATGTTCTATAGCTCAGCTCAGGGCCACATCCCACTGAGAATAGCACACCCTGCCACAAGCGACACATGTCCAACCACCTGTTCCTGTCTGAGCCTGACCGTGGCACCTGCTACAACCACTGAGCAGGTGGACACAGTCTTGCATCTCAACCAGCACGGCATCTCTCCTCATAGGTCATCTTGGGCGAGACCGCAGAGAGTGGTGGACACTGCCCGGTCCATCACAGTACTGACCTCCCCACCATCGAAGGTCCATCACAGTACTGACCTCCCCACCATCGAAGGTCCATTACAGATACTGACCTCCCCACCATCGAAGGTCCATCACAGGTACTGACCTCCCCACCATCGAAGGTCCATCACAGGTACTGACCTCCCCACCATCGAAGGTCCATCACAGGTACTGACCTCCCCACCATCGAAAGGATCTATCAGTTTAGTTTATTACTAGTGTCACGTGTACTGAGGTGCAGTGAAAAGCTTTTGTTGCGAGCTATCCAGTCAGCAGAAAGACTACACATGATTACAATCGAGCCGTCCACAGTGTACAGATACAGGATAAAGGGAATAACATTCGGTGCAAGATAAACTCCAGTGAAGTCCGATTCAAGATAGTCCGAGGGTCTCCAATGAGGTAGATGAGTGGTCAAGACCATGCTACAGGGAGTGCTGCCTCAAAAAGGCAGCCAATATCATCAGAGACGCACACCACCCTGGCCACGCTCTCATCTCACTGCTATCATTGAGAGGAATAGTTTAGTTTAGTTTGTTAGTGTAACGTGTGCAGAGGTACAGTGAAAAGCTTTTTTGTGGTGTGCTAATTAGTCAGTGGAAAGACTGTACACGATTACAATCCAGCCGTCCACAGTGTACAGATACAGGATAAAGGGAATAACGTTTAGTGCAAGATAAAGTCCAGTAACTTGGGCAGTTTACAATCCAGCGATATGAATATTGATTTCTCTAACTTCAAGTAACTCTTGCTTTCCCTCTCTCTGTCCCTCCTCCACCCTAGTTCCCCGACTAGTTTCACTGTCCACTTGATTCATTTTACTGTTTGTATGCCTCGTTGTCACCTTCCCCTCAGCCAACAATGAACCATTCTACTGGCAGACCCATTGTTTCTGCTTGTACTTGTCCCACCAAACCTATTTCCACATAACTCGACTCCATCCTATCCCACCCTGGTCATATCTCTCCCAACCTATGTCCAAGACACCGCACACGCTCTTCGTCTCCTCCATGACTTCCGTTTTCCAGGCCCCCACTCCCTCATCTTCACCATGGATGTCCAGTCACTCTACACCTCCATCCCCCACCACGAGGATTTCAAAGCCCTCCGTTTCTTCCTCGACCGGAGAACCCACCAATCCCCGTCTACAGATACTCTCCTCCACCTAGCAGAGCTGCTCCATACCCTCAACAACTTTTCCTTTGACTCCTCCCATTTCCTCCAAATCCAAGGCATAGCTATGGGCACGCGCATGGGCCCCAGCTACCCCTGCCTCTTTGTAGGGTACGCCAAACAATCCTTGTTCGAGGCATACCGTGGCCCTATCCCCGACCTCTACCTCCGCTACATCGACGATTGCATTGGTGCTACCTCCTGCACCCATGCAGAACTCACTGACTTCATCCATTTCACCACTAACTTCCATCCGGCACTCAAATACACCTGGACCATTTCCGACACTTCCCTACCGTTTCTAGACCTCACTATCTCCATCGCAGGTAACAGACTACTGACCGACATCTACTACAAACCCACTGACTCCCATGGCTATCTGGACTACACTTCTTCCCACCCTGCTTCCTGTAAGGACTATATTCCCATCTCCCAATTCCTCCATCTACGCCGCATCTGCTCCCAGGATGAGGTGATCCACACCAGGGCATCGGAGATGTCCTCATTCTTTACGGAACGGGGGTTCCCCTCTTCTACCATAGATGAGGCTCTCACCAGGGTCTCTTCTATACCCCGTAACTCTGCTCTCACTCCCCATCCCCCCACTCGTAACAAGGACAGAGTCCCCCTTGTCCTCACCTTCCACCCTAGCACCCGTCACATGCAACAGATAATCCTCCGACATTTTCGCCACCTCCAACGGGATCCCACCACTAGCCACATCTTTCCATCTCCTCCCCTTTCGTCTTTCCGCAGAGACCGTTCCCACCGTAACTCCCTGGTTAATTCGTCCCTTTCCATCCAAACCAACCCCTCCCCTGGTAATTTCCCTTGCAACCGCAGGAAATGCTACACTTGTCGCTTTACCTTCCCCCCCTCGACTCCATCTAAGGACCCAAGCAGTCTTTCCAGGTGAGGTAGAGGTTCACCTGCACCTCCTCCAACCTCATCTATTGCATCCGCTGCTCTAGGTGTCAGCTGCTCTACATCGGTGAGACCAAGCGTAGGCTTGGCGATCGCTTCGCCCAGCACCTCCACACAGTTCGTAATAACCAACCTGATCTCCCGGTGGCTCAGCACTTCAACTCCCCCTCCCATTTCCAATCTGACCTTTCTGTCCTGGGCCTCCTCCATGGCCAGAGTGAGTCCCACTGCAAATTGGAGGAGCAGCACCTCATATTTCGCTCTGGCAGTTTACACCCCAGTGGTATGAACATTGACTTCTCCAATTTCAGGTAGTCCTTGCTTAAAGATAGTTTGAAGGTACAGGAGCCCAGAACCGTGACCTCCAGGTTCACGGGCAGCTTCTTCACAGGTGCTTGGAGTTTGTACATTCTCCCCGTGACTGCGTGGGTTTCCTCCGGGTGCTCCGGTTTCCTCCCAAATCCCAAAGACGTGCAGGTTTGTAGGTTAACTGATTTCTGTACATTGTCCCTAGTGTGTAGGATAGAGCTAGTGTACGGGGTGATCGCTGGTTGGAGGTGGACTCACTGGGCCGAAGGGCCTGTTTCCGTGCTGTATCTCTAAACTACCAAGTAAACTAAACAACACTAACCTCAACACTAACTCGACACTGATCTGCTACAGACTTTGTATAACGTTGCACCATCTACACTAGTTTGCACAGGTTTTTTTTAATTTTTAATTTTTTTAATTGTTTTTTTAAACCAAAAATAATTGAATCAATTATGAACAATAATATTTACAGTACACAATAAAACAAACCAGAACCCACCACCACAATACAAGACAAACAAATATACTAAATGAACTACTATACAACTATGTTACACTCCTTGTCAAGGATGTATTCAACCCCCCGCGGTGCCCAGCGGTCCCGGAAATCTCCCAGGGTGCCCGTGGACAGCGAGTAGTCCCTCTCTAACACCACCCGGTCACGGACGTAACCCCAGAAAAGGGGCAGGCAGCCGGCTCGGGTACAGCCCTCTTCCGCCTGGTGCCATGACTCGCGGATGGCCAGCTTGGCCAGGACCAGCAGCAACCCATCCAGGACATCCTTGGCCCCCTACCCTCTCCCCTACGCACAGGGTGTCCGAAGATGAGGATGGTGGGTGAAACATAGAAACATAGAAAATAGGTGCAGGAGGAGGCCATTCGGCCCCTCGAGCCAGCACCGCCATTCATTGTGATCATGGCTGATCGTCCCCAATCAATAACCCGTGCCTGCCTTCTCCCCATATCCCTTGATTCCACCAGCCCCGAGAGCTCTATCTAACTCTCTCTTAAATCCATCAGTGATTTGGCTTCCACTGCCCTCTGTGGCAGGGAATTCCACAAAACCTTTAGTTTTTAACTCCATGGGGACACCATCATCTACCTGCTCCATCATTCCTATGCTCACCTGGATAAGCATGGTTACAAGATTACAAGGTTAATTCCCGGGATGTCGGGACTGTCATATGCTGTGGGAATGGAGCAGCTGGGCTTGTGCACCCTGGAGTTAAGAAGGGTGAGAGGGATCTCATTGAAACATATAAGATTATTAAGGGTTTGGACACGCTAGAGGCAGGAAACATGTTCCCGACGTTGGGGGAGTCCAGAACTAGACTCCAGAGTCCAGAACCAGACCAGAAAGTGCAGCCAGAAGGCAAGGAGCAGCTCCTTTAGGTATTCAAACAGTGGCTGCAGCCTCACGCACTCCATATACACGTGGTACACAGACTCTTCCAGCCCGCAAAAGTGGCAGGCGGCAGGCGAGTCTGTGAACCGCGAGAGAAACAGGTTGCAGGGAACACCTCGATGCAACACCCTCCACCCCAGGTCCCCAATGTAGAGGGGGAGAATCCCAGCGTAGAGGGACCCCCCCTCACGACCGGATGGCAACACCAACCGCCACTTGGTGTCCGGACGGTGGACCAGGGCGAGGAAGTGCAGGGTGTGGAGGAGGAGCCCGTACAGGTCACGCCTCCTTGCGTCTCGGAGAGAGATGAAGGGTGTCGAGGAAAGGCGGCTCAAATTGTGTGGGACCGGCTCCCGGGATGGATTACGGCGCCTGGGTCCGAGGAATACTTCCGGCTGAGCGGGTGTTTGCTCAACCACAAGTACTTCACATGTTTGAGCCCCCCCGACACCCGGTGGGGCAGACAAGGGCCGGCCGCTCTCACGCCCTCGGTGGTTTGCACTGTTATGGTCTGGTTAGCTTGTATAACATAATTTATTGTATATTGACCTGTTGCGTTGCATTCGTATGCCCGTAAAGATGCAAGTAAGAATTTCATAATCCCTGTCCCCGCTGTATATGACAACAAACACTCTTGGCTCTTAATAATGTGGTTCACCTTCAGTGCTAGCCTGATAGGTCTGATCGGATTAGTGGTCATCGAATTCTAGGGTCATACAACGTGGAAACAGACCCTTTGGACCAACTTGCCCATACCGACCAACATGCCCCATCTACACTAGTCCCACCTCGCCCCATATCCCTCTTAACCTGTCCTATCTGTGCACCTGCCTAACTGTTTCTTAAACATTGCGATAGCCCCTGCCTCAATTACCTCCTCTGGCAGCTCATTCCATACACCCACCACACTTTGTATGAAAAAGTTACTCCTCAGGTTTCCATTAAATTTCCCCCCCCCCCCCCCCCCCCGCCTTAAACCCACTTCCTCCGATTCTCGATTACTCTACTCTGGGCAAAAGAAGCCGAGCTATTCCTTTCATGGTTTTGTACTCCTCTATAAGATCACCCCTCATTCTCCATCGCTCCAAGGATTAAAGTCCTAGTATGCTCAACCTCTCCCTCTAGCTCTGGGCCTCAAGTCCAGGAATCAGTGGGTTAGCGTTTGATCAGCGTTTGATGGCACAGGGCCTCTACCCGCTGGAGTTTACAAGGTTGAGGGGGGACCTCATTGAAACTTACAGAATAATGAAAGGCATAGATAGAGTGGATGCAGAAAGGATGTTTCCAATGGTGGGAGAGTCTAGGACCAGAGGTCACAGCCTCAGAAATAAAGGGCGCTCTTTTAGAAAGGAGATTTTATCTGTGGAACTCATTGCTACAGAGGACTGTGGAGGCCAAGACAGTGGATATTTTTAAAGCAGGGATAGACAAATTCTTGATTAGAACAGACATCAAGGGTTATGGGGAGAAGGCAGGAAATGGGATTAGGAGGCAGAGATCAGCCATGATTGAAGGTCAAGACTCTTCTTCAAACTTCAGCCTCCGAAATATCACCTATCCATGTTCTCCAGAGATGCTGCCTGACCCGCTGAGTTACTCCAGCACTCTGTGTCCATGTTCTCCACAGATGCTGCCTGACCCGCTGAGTTACTCCAGCACTCTGTGTCCATGTTCTCCAGAGATGCTGCCTGACCCGCTGAGTTACTCCAGCACTTCAGGACGTTTTGTTTTCAGACTGTCTCCCGTGTTGTTGAGGCCAGGTGGACTGGGAGGTCGGGGTGAGACCTTACCTGCTGCTCTCCGACCTCGCTCGAGTTGTCGTCGCTGCCGCTGATTGACGCCGTGTCCGGGCTGCAGAGACTCGTCTCCTGGGAACTGTTGAGCGTGGTGTCGCTGGCGCCGGGGCTGAGGTGCGGAGACTTTGCCAGGCCGGGCTCTCCCGATTGCGGCGTGGCAAAAAGGGTGAAGTCGTCAAAGTGGCCGTCCACCGCGGAGCTGTCGGGCAGCGAGCCGTTGTGGCCGGCGGTGGGGTTATAGGGCTTCAGGAACGAGGAGTACACATAGCCCTGTGTCACTGTGGGGACCAAAGCAGAGGCACCCGTTTAATACCACATCAATACACATGCAACTTTGAATACAGTCGATACAACCAAGTCTAAAGAAGGGTCCCGAGATGAAACGTCGCCTGTCCAGTTTAGTTTATTGTCACGTGTACCGAGGTACAGTGGAAAGCTTTTCTGTTGCGTGCTATCCAGTCAGCGGAAAGACTCAACTTCTCTTCATTGGCGAGACCAAGTGCAGGCTCGGTGATTGTTTCGCTGAACACCTCCGCTCAGTCCGTCTTAACCTACCTGATCTCCCGGTGACTCAGCACTTCAACCCCCCCTCCCATTCCCACACTGACCTTTCTGTCCTGGGTCTCCTCCATTGTCAGAGTGAGGCCCAGCGCAAAATGGAGAAACAGCACCTCATATTTTGCTTGGGTAGTTTACACCCCAGCAGTATGAACATTGACTTCTCTAACTTCAGATAGCCCTTGCTTTCTCTCTTCATCCCCTTCCCCTTCCCAGTTCTCCCACTAGTCTTACTCTCCGCCTACATTCTATCTTTATCCCGCCCCTTCCCCTGACATCAGTCTGAAGAAGGGTCTTGTAGATTGATGATGCATGTGAATCAATCACACTTAGCTAGCATCACTAACTCCACCCCATTATAACATTTATACTAACGCCCATTCCCAGCACCGTTAGTTGAAGCAGCTAGGATGAACTGACAACACCTCGTTTTGTAATGCTGCCAAGTTACTGTGCTGATTAAAGATGTGTGTAAATCTTATACGGTTTGGTGTGATTTACATGGCGTCAGAGGGCTGATTTCCTTTGATAAAACTGTCCACAAACTGCAAGTTTCCTTTGATCCAATGAATGAATTCCCTGGTCTTTTCGACAACAACCTAGGCAAGTTGCCTGTGTCCTACAAGATTATTACTGACCCCGATGTGACACCCGTAATCCGAGCCCCGCACCGATTGTCATTTGCCATGACTGACAGGGTTCACTCTATGCTGGAGGACATGGTCTCCAAAGGTGTAATTGAAGCAGTCAGCGACCCCACTGACTGGGTCTCGACCATGATTGCCACAGTCAAGAAGGGAAAGGATGAAATCCGCCTGTGCATTAATCCCAAAGACCTGAACACTGCCATTAAGCGCCCACACCATCCCACTTCTGACACCATGTAAATCACATCAAACTGTATAAGATTTACACACATCTTTAATCAACACAGTAACTTGGCAGCATTACAAAACGAGGTGTTGTCAGTTCATCCTGGCTGCTTCAACTAACGGTGCTGGGAATGGGCGTTAGTATAAATGTTATAATGGGGTGGAGTTAGTGATGCTGGCTAAGTGTGATTGATTCACATGCATCATCAATCTACAGGTCTCGACCCGAAACATCGCCCATTCCTTCTCTCCAGAGACGCTGCCTGACCCGCTGAGTTACTCCAGCACTTTGTGTCTACCAGCGGAAAGACAATGTCTATTCACCTCCATAGATGCTGCCTGATCTGCTTAGATCTTCCAGTACTTCCAGAAGGAACACCACCTCTTTTTGCAGCTTACAACACAGCGGCTTGAATAGTGAATTCTCCACTTTTAGGTAATGACTAACTTATAAATACCTCCCCTCCCTTATTCACCCACATTCCATCTGCATTCCTTCCTCTGGCTTCACATTTGATGCCTCTTCTAGCCAGATCTTACCACAGAGTGCTGGAGTAACTCAGCGGGTCAGGCAGCATCTCTGGAGAACATGGACACAGAGTGCTGGAGTAACTCAGCAGGTCAGGCAGCATCTCTGGAGAACATGGAACAGAGATGTTCTCCAGAGATGCTGCTTGACCCACTGAGTTACTCCAGCACTCTGTGTCTTGTTTTGTAAACCAGCAGCTGCAGTTGCTTACATCTACCCCCCTCTAACAGTTTGTTATTTTGCTCCAGATTGCTTCATCTGCAGTCTCTCTCGAGTGTCCTCCTGCCTCACAGCTGTGTCCTTGGATTGAATCCAACCCCCAGCCCACCTCCAGCAGTACAATGAAGCACAGCGCTGGCCGTTTGCTAAAGAGTACAGAGAGAGCAACACAAACCTCCATTGTCGACAAGCCACCTGCTCGTACTGCCCATCGGGTCCTGCTTTTCAAGAACGGCTACAATTTCACCCTCGTGCAGAGACATGTCGAGCTCCTGGGCGGCATTGAACTTCCGCTTGGCTTGAAACACCTTCTCAGGACTGTGCGTCGACAGGAGCTTCGTCCTGTGGTCTTGGGTCTGATGAGGAGCTGGTGGCTTCATGGAAACAAAGATTGAGATAAGATCATAAGAGAGAGGAGCAGAATGAGGCCAATTCAATCATGGCTGATCTATCTCTCCCTCCTAACCCCATTCTCCTGCCTTCTCCCCATAACCTCTGACACCTGCATTAATCAAGAATCTTTCTATCTCTGCCGTAAAAATATCCATTGACTTGGCCTCCACAGCCTTTTGTGGCAATGAATTCCACAGACTCACCATCCTATGACTAAAGAAATTTCTCCTCATCTCCCTCAGAAATGAACGTCCTTTTATTCTGAGGCTGTGACCTCTAGTCCTAGACACTCCCACTAGTGGAAACATCCTCTCCACATCCACTCTATCCAGGCCTTTCACTATTCGGTAAGTTTCAATGAGGTCCCTTCTCATCCTTCTAAACTCCAGCGCCTACAGACCCAGTGCGGCCAAAAAGCTCATCATACGTTAACCCACTCATACCTGTGATAATTTCCGTAAGCCTTCTCTCGACAGGTTTGGGGGGTCTTGGGCCAAATGCGGGCAAGTTGGGCCAAAGGGCCTGTTTCCAAGCTGTATCACTATGACTCTCTGACCCTCTCCAGTGCCAGCCCATCCTTCTTCAGATACATATGGGGCCCCAAGATGTTAATATGTAGGGTATATGTTATGTAATGTGCTACAGAGGGTGGTGCCATGTTCACCCCCCGGCAGTAGGCCCGGCTCACCCATCAACGACCAAGGTAACCCGTCAGCAAGAGCGAGCGGCCTAGTCCCGCCCTGCCAACCCCCGAGGGCCGGACAGGAGGTTTAGTTTAGTTTAGAGATACAGCACGGACCGACCAGCGATCACCCCGTTCACCACACACTATCCTACACACAGTGGCAGTGGTTCTTAACCTGGGGGTCGGGGCCCCCATGGGAGGGTCGTTTGGGGCTTTACCGGGGGCCATGAAGGGGTCATAAATAACGTATCCATTTGTTGAGCCCATGTTTTAGGAACCTAACAAAGGTACATACCACACACAGTGTTTTGTTCGCATATGCGTGTACGTATGCCAAAAAGGTTAAGAAACACTGCACTAGGGACAATTTACAGAGGCAAATTAACTTACAAACCTGCACGTCTTTGGAGTGTGGGAGGAAACCAGAACACCCAGAGAAAACCCACGCGGTCACAGGGAGAAAGTGCACATTCCATACAGACAGCACCCGTAGTCAGGATCGAACCCGGGTCTCTGGCGCTGTGAGGTGGCAACTCTACCGCTGGGCCAACGTGCATCCCCTGAAGAGGTGAATAGATTCAAGATGGCGGCAGCGGCGGACGCAAGGGACAGAGGTGCCGGTGAGCAAATCGGCTGTGGGAGGGAGTGCACGGCCTCGACGGGGGAGTGGGCCGCTGGAGGTCCTGAGGCTCGCCTGCACCGGGCCGCTGCTCAAAGAGGCCGAGCATGTGGACTGCAAGCGGCCTTCAGCCCATCTAAATGCCTTTGAAATGCCATTGTATCTGCCTCCTCCACTGGAAATATCCTTTCCACATCCACTCTACCCAGGCCTTGAGGAACATCCAACCATTAGAAATATAAGTCAACAGCTGAAGTGAAACCAGAAAAGGAGAAGTTGTCCTTGAGAACCAAAGAGCAAATCTGAATTTCATGCACATGACTGCTCCCTGACTCAATTCCTTTTCTTTTTGGGGTCACACGACATGGAAGTTTCTGGAAGGTCAGCAATTACTGCCCATGCTGGATTGGCTCAGAATAAAAGGAGGTCCACCACGTGAGCAAAGCACAAAGTGCAGGAGGAACTCAGCTGGTCAGGCAGCATCTGTGGAGGGGATGGACAGGCGACATTTCGGGTTGGGACACCACAGATGGAGGTCGGACCTTGCAACGATGTCAATGAATGATGTCCTATAGTGCAGTGAACAGTGGCGCAGTGGTAGGGTTGCTGCCTCACAGCTCCAGTGACCCGGGATCCATCCCGACTACGGGCGCTGTCTGTACGGAGTTTGTACATTCTCCCCGTGACCTGCGTGGGTTTTCTCCGAGATTTTCGATTTCCTCCCACACTCCAAAGTCGTACAAGTTTGCAGGATAATTGGCTTGGTAAATGTAAAAATTGTCCCTAGTGGGTGTAGGATGGTGTTAATCTGAGGGATCGCTGGTCGGCGCGGACCCGGTGGGCCGAAGGGCCTGTTTCCCGCGCTGTATATCTAAACTAAACTAAAAACAGCTCTGCCCAAGACCACAAGAAATTGCAGAGTTGTGGACGTAGCCCAGTCCAGCACACAGACCAGACTCCCCACCATTGGCTCCATCTACACTTCACGCTGCCTCGGGAAAGCAGCCGATATAATGAAAGATTTAATTTAAATGCTTTACAACATAAAACATAATTTAAATACTAAATCTAAAGGACATACATCTCGGGTGAAACAGGGAAAAGTTTAAAGGAGTAGGAAGGAACTGCAAACGCTAGTTTAAACTGAAGAGACACAAATTGCTGGAGTCACTCAGTGGGTCAGACAGCATCTCTGGAGAGAAAGGAATAGGTGACGTTTCGGGTTGAGACCCTTTCTCTCCAGAGATGCTGTCTGACCTGCTGAGTTACTCCAGCAATTCGTGTCAATCAAGAGTTTAAAGGAGATGTGCGGGGCAGGTTGTTTTACACAGAGGATGGTGGGTACCTGGAACGCACTGCCACGGGTGGTGGTGGTGGAGGCAGATATGATAGTGGTGTTTAAGAGGCTTTTAGACAGGCACGTGGATATGCAGGGAATGGAGGAATATCAATGACGTGCAGTCAGACGAGATGAGTTTAACTCGGTTTCGTGTCCAGCACGGACATTGTGGGCTGAAGGGCCTGTTCCCGTGCTGTGTATAATTAAAAATCACACCCGTGGCCCTAATGAATGGGCACCAAGTTGTCACTGACCATGAAGCCTGGTGATCTTTTCTTTGATCTTTCTTCCGAGCTGTTCCTCCTCTCCATCACTCGCTGAGCTCCACTGCTGAATTCCTTCCCAAAAGACAATTTATAAATGTCCTCGATGACTTGCTTTTGCTTCCCTTGGACGTTTCTTGCAGGGGAAACCTAGAAAGGTCAAACCAATTATGAATGCTCAGTAGTCACATTTTACCGGAGGTCATTTGGTTAATTGTGCCCGTGTCGGGGGTGGCGCAGCGGTAGAGTTGCTGCCTCACAGCACCAGAGAGCCAGGTTCAATCCTGACTACAGGTGCTGTCTGTACGGAGTTTGCCGTGACCGTGTAGGATTTCTCCGGGTGATCCCGTTTCCTCCCACATTCCAAAGAAGTGCAGGTTTGTAGGTTAATTGGCTTCTGTAAATTGTAAACTGTCCATAGTGTGTCGGATAGTGCTGGTGTACGGGGTGATTGCTGGTCGGCACTGACTCGATGGGCCGAAGGGTCTGTTTCCGTGCTGTATCTCTACAGTCTAAAGTCAACTCTTTGAATTAGCCTCCATTTTGCTCCACTCGAATCATTCTTACCCTGAGCCTCTGAAAATATTTTGTAAATTGGCCCTAAATCTGCTTCTAATGCCTGATATCTATGTCTTCCGGAGATGTTGCCCGACCTGCGGAGGTACTCCAGCACTTTGTGTTTTGCTTAAGAGTCCAGACTCTGCAGTTCCTTATTTTTCCAATAATATCAGCCCAAGATTACAGAGTGGTGAACACTGCCCGGTCCATGACAGGTACTGACCATCCCACTATTGAAGGGATCTACAGGAGGCGCTGCCTCAAAAAGGCAGCCGGCATCATTACAGACCCACACCACCCTGGCCACGCCTAAATCTCCTCAAGAATCACAAATGGACCTCACAGCGCCAGAGACCCAGATTCGATCCTGACTACGGGTGCTGTCTGTACGGAGTTTGCACGTGCTCCCTGTGAACTGCGTGGGTTTTTCCCGGGTGCTCCGGTTTCCTCCCACACTCCAAAGATGTACAGGTTTGCAGGTTAATTGGCTTCGATAAGGATTGTAAATTGTCCCTCGTGGGTAGGGTAGTGTTAGTGTACGGAGATCGTTGGTCGTGTGGATTCGACGGGCCAAAGGGCCTGTTTCCACGCTGTATCTCTAAACTAAACTCAACTAAAAAGTATTTTGTTGTCATATGTCCCAAAATTGAACGATGACATTCTTACTTGCAGCAACTCAAATGATTTGCAAGCTCGCATCTACCATCAGGAAGAAGGTACAGGTGTCTGTAAACCGTGACCTCCAGGTTCAAGAACAGCTTCTTCTCAACAACCATCAGGCTCTTGAACACTGCCCAACACTAACCTCAGCAACTGTGATCTTCTATGGACTGTGTCTGTGGTTACACTACAGACTTATTTTTGTATTGTTGTTGAATTTTTTTGATTATTATATATTTATCTGGGTCTATTGTGTTTATGGGCCTGTAAGCTGCTGAAAATAAGTATTTCATTTGCCATTGTCAATACAAATGACTATGAAACCCTCTTGACCTGACATCAAATTCCAATTACAACAGCCCAGGCAATGGGGACAGAGATAAGGCCAATACTGCCACCTAGTGAGAGAGCAGCAGATAGCATTGAGTTTCTTTTATTGAGTTCAATCTTCCATCTGGTGGGAGATTGCAACCTTCACGTGGTCCATCCTGTTTCGACTAATGCAATCAACCTGGCATGCACAAACAAATAGATCAAATAGAACAAGTTGACCTACAACTTTAGGCTGTGCACACCATACGCAAGAAGAAGAATCTTTCAACCAGTTTAAAAAGACTGGACTCAGCGGGTCAGGCAGCATCTCTGGAGAACATGGACACAGAGTGCTGGAGTAACTCAGCGGGTCAGGCAGCATCTCTGGAGAACATGGACACAGAGTGCTGGAGTAACTCAGCGGGTCAGGCAGCATCTCTAGAAAACATGGACATTTCATTTAGAACGTCACCTATCCATGTTCTCCAGAGATGCTGCCTGACCTGTTTGAGTTACTCCAGCACTCTGTGTTTTTTTTTGTAAACTTGCATCTGTAGTTCCATGATTCTACGTTTTTCCATTTACTTTCATTCATAGAGTTACAGCACGGAAACAGGCCCTTCAGCCCACCGAGTCCATGCTGACCATCGGACATCCGTTCACACCAGTTCTATGTTATCCCACTTTCTCATCCACTCCCGACACACTAGAGGCAATTTACAGAAGCCAATTAACCGACAAACCCACACGGTCTTTGGGATGTGGGAGGAAACCGGAGCACCCGGAGTCACAGGTGGAACGTACAAACTCCACACGGACAGCACCCAAGATTAGCATCAAAGTTGGGGGATGGTAGTGGAAGCACCTAATCATACTGGCTTTTAAGAGGCATTTAGATAAACTCATGGATGTGCAGGGAATGGAGGCTTATGGATCATGCAGAGATTGGTTTAGTATTATGTTCGACAAGGACATTGTGTGCTGAGGGGCCTGTTCTTGTGATATTGTTCTACGTTCTAAAATACCTGCCACAACTACCTCCTCTGGCAGTTTATCCATACACCCACCACCCTCTGGGTGAAAAAGTTGCCCCGCAGGTTCCTATGGAATCTTGCCCCTCTCACTTTAAACCCTAGCCCTCTGGTTCTCGATTCCCCTACTCTGGGTCAAACTATTCCCCTTATGATTTTGTACACCTCTATAAGATCACCCCTCTGCCTCCTCCACTCGATAGAATAAAGTCTTAGCCTGCCTAACCTCTCCCTATAGCTCAGCCTCTCAATTCCTGGCAACATCCTTGTAAATCTTCTCTGCGGCCTTTCCAGCTTGATGTCATCGTCCCCAATTAGCTTTCACCCTATCCATTCCCCTCATGATTTTATACACATCCATAAGATCACCCCTTATCGGAAGAAAGATCCCCACCCAAACCGTCGCCTATCCGAGTTCTCCAGAGATGCTACCTGTCCCGCTGAGTTACTCCAGCACTTTGTGTCCTTTTGTGTATTAACTGGCATCTGCAGTTCCTTGTTTGGATCATAAATCATTGGATCATAGATCACAGTCATACAGTATGGGAACAGGCCCTTTGGCCGACCAACATGCCCCATCTACACTAGTCCCAACTACCTGCGTTTGGCCCATATCCCTCTAAACCTGTCCTATCCATGTATCTGTCCAAGTGTCTTTTAAATGCTGTTATAATCCCTGCCTCAACTACCTCCTCCGGCAGCTCATTCCATACACCCACCTCCTTTTGTATAAATCATTACCCCTCAGGTTCCTATTAAATCTCCCCCCCCCCCCCACTTATTACTAAGCAATAGGTGGCCACTGGCAATTTTGGGGGGGGGGGGTGGTGTTGGTTAGGCAGATGGTTTCCTGCCAACCTGTTGAGTTACTCCAGCACTTAGTGTCCTGTTGTGTAAGCCAGCATCTGCAGTTCCTTGCTTCAACCCCTGACCTCTGGATCCAATCACTGGATGTTTTCAAGAGAGAGTTGGATATACAGTAACTCTTAGGGTTAACGGAATCAAGGGATATGGGGAGAAAACAGGAACGGGGTTCTGATTTTGGATGATCAGCCATGATCATGTTGAATGGCGGTGCTGGCTCGAAGGGCCGAATGGCCTACTCCTGCACCTATTTTCTATGTTTCAACTCCCCCTCCCAGTCTGACCTTTCTGTCCTGGGCCTCCTCCACTGCCAGAGCGAGGCCCAGCGCAAATTGGAGGAACAGCACCTCAAATTTAGCTTGCGGTGCTGTAGTTCCATGATTCTATGTTTTTCCATTTAGTTTCATTCATAGAGTTACAGCACGGAAACAGGCCCTTCAGCCCACCGAGTCCATGTTCATACCCCAGCGGTATGAACATTGACTTTTCTAATTTCAGATAGCCGTTGCTTTCTCTCTCCATCCCCTCCCCCTTCCCAGTTCTCCCACTAGTCTTACTGTCTCCGCCTACATTTTATCTCTGTCCCGCCCACTCCCCTGACATCAGTCTGAAGAAGGGTCTCGACCCGAAACGTCATCCATTCTTTCTCTCCAGAGATGCTGCCTGTCCTGCTGAGTTACTCCAGCACTCTGTGTCCATGTTCTCCAGAGATGCTGCCTGACCCGCTGAGTTACTCCAGCATTGCGTGTCTGTCTTCTATGTTTCTATGACCCTCGTCTATGTCTGAAGGATAAAGCGTGGAGGTGCCGGTCCCAGCCCCTCCCCGTGGTGTCAACGTACCGGGGTGTTAGTGAGGGCCGGAGATGCCTGCAGTGCGGAGCCCATGAGGTCGTGGAAGATGGCCATGAAGCAGCAGATGCAGTTGAGCAGGATCTGCCTGGCCGCCCGGTTAAAGGTCTGCAGCTCCTCCACCAGCTGGCCGTTCAGGGCCTGGTAGTCGCGCCGGGCCTGGTTCAGCTGCTCTGCCGCCCGCCGGTCCCGCATGCTCTCCGACTGCCTCAGTCCGCCCACGTGGTCCAGGAGCTTGTCGTAGCGTTTCTGGATCAGCTTCTGGGGGGCGGCGAAGAGGACCTGCAGGGTGGCGAGGGGTGACACGACCACCCTCTCCAGTTGCTCTCTCTGTCAGCAAAGGCAAACATCAGCAAGGGGTTAGACACAGGGAAAGCACACCAATGCCTCAACTTCCTCAGAAGGTGTAGGAAGTTCAGCATGTCCCCAACAACTCTCACCAACTTCTACAGATGCACCTTACAAAGCATTTTATCGGGATGCATCACAGCCTGGTTTGGGAACAGCTCCATCCAAGACTGCAAGAAATTGCAGCAACTTGTGGACGCAGCCAAGACCATCACACAAACCAACCTCCCTTCCATTGACTCCATCTGCACCTCACGCTGCCTCGGCAAGGCCAGCAGCATAATCAAGGACCAGTCTCACCCCCTCTTCTCCCCTCTCCCATCAGGCACGAGGTACAGAAGTATGAAAACGCACACCTCCAGATTCTGGGACAGTTTCTTCCCAGCTGTTATCAGGCAACTGAACCATCCTTTCACCAACTAGAGCGCAGTCCTGACCCATCTACCTCAATGGAGACTCTGGGACTATCTTTAATTTGACATTACGTTGCACTAAACGTTATTCCCTTTATCCTGTATCTGGACCCTGTGTTGGAACTTCTATCACCAGGTCAGAACTGTCAAGGGCGCAGCGTTAAAGTGAGAGGCAAAGTTCAAAGGAGTACTGGGCAAACACAGGCAGGTGGGACGAGTAAAGATGGGTCATTTTGGGCTAATTCTGCTCATTGTTCACCAGTCACTGAAAGTAAGCATGCAGGTACAGCAGGCAGTGAAGAAAGCGAATGGCATGTTGGCCTTCATAACGAGGAGCTGAGTATAGGAGCAAAGAGGTCCTTCTGCAGTTGTACAGGGCCCTAGTGAGACCACACCTGGAGTATTGTGTGCAGTTTTGGTCCCCTAATTTGAGGAAGGACATTCTTGCTATTGAGGGAGTGCATCGTAGGTTTACAAGGTTAATTCCCGGGATGGCGGGACTGTCATATGCTGAGAGAATGGAGCGGCTGGGCTTGTATACTTTGGAATTTAGAAGGATGAGAGGATATCTTATTGAGACATATAAGATTATTAATGGTTTAGACACGCTAGAGGTAGGAAACATGTTCCCGATGTTGGGAGAGTCCAGAACCAGGGGCCACAGTTTAAGAATAAGGGGTAAGCAATTTAGAATGGAGAGGAGGAAAAATGTTTTCACACAGAGAGTTGTGAATTCTCTGCCTCAGAAGGCAGTGGAGGCCAATTCTCTGGATGCTTTCAAGAGAGAGTTAGATAGAGCTCTTAAAGATAGCGGAGTGAGGGGATATGAGGAGAAGTCAGGAACGGGGTACGGATTGTGGATGACCAGCCATGATCACAGTGAATGGTGGTGCTGGCTCGAAGGGCCGAAGGGCCTACACCTGCACCCATTGTCTAGAATGTCTTATGATTGTGATCTCGACTCTCAGTCCTGATGCAGGGTCTCAAGCCAAAATGTTGAAAATTCCCTATTCTGTTCTTGGGCTGTCCCTGCTTCACCCCTGAGACCTTGGTATCCCAGTTCCTGTGCTGTACTGCTCTGTATTCCATGGTCCTACAGACTCAGAGGCAAAGGGATCTTCCAAGATGGTGCCCAACCCAGGCGACTATCTGTGTGCTAGTCACAGAAGCAGGTCTACAATCATATATTACAATCGCGCCACACCCTCAAACATCTACCCCTACGACATCATTTCTTACTTTCACTGTGATCAGGTTTTACCGGCTTTACCCTGGCACTAAACATTACTCCCTTATCATGTATCTGTACACTGTAAATGGCTTTTCACAGTACCTCGGTACACGTGACAATAAACTAAACTGAACTAAATTGATAACATAGAACTAGTGCAAACAGGTGATTGATGGTCAGTACGGACTCGGTTGGGCCGAAGGGCCGGTTTCCATGATTTACCGGGTGGCGCCACCAGCAGTGGCTGCCTTGCCAACAGTCTGTCTGTCCTTTCTTCTTTTTTGTTATTTTTAGAATGTGTTAAAAGTATATTTTAGTGTTCCTTGGTTTGTTTTATGTGGGGGGAACCTTTTTTCAATCGCTTACCTCGACTGAGTTGCGATTTTTTCCGTATTGTATCTCCGTCCACACTGCGGCCTAACATCGTGGAGTTGGTGCCCTTTCCCGGAGACCGACGGCGCTCCAAGCCGCGGGGGTCTGCGGGACTTTAACATCGCGGAGCTTGCGATCCCTTTGCCGGGGATCGAAGCTCCAACCGCGGGGACTGTGGACTTTAACATCGTGAAGCCCGCGGTCTCTGGTAAGAAGAGGCCGACTCGGGAGCTCCATGCCGCGGAGAGAGTTTCAACCGCCCCGACGCGGGAGTTTCGATCACCCCGACGGGGGCTTCGATCGCCCCGACTGCGGATGATTTGACTGCCCCGACCACAGGAGAACAAGAGGAAGAAGGTAGAATTTTATTGACTTCCATCACAGTGAGGAATGTGGAATCTACTGTGATGGATGTTTATGTGAACTTTTATGTGGTTGTGTGTCTTGTTGCTTTTCACTTAGTATGGCTGTATGGTAACGCAAATTTCACTGTACCTTAACTGGTACACGTGACAATAAACTGACCTAGAAACCTTGAGAATGTTGGGCCCGTATTTCAAGGGGATTATAATAATGAGCCTCCCCGTTGGATTGCAACCTTGTCGTGGTCGGGGAGCTTGTGTGTCTCAGTGACCCCTAGAGCTATGCCAGCGGGAGATTTGTCTCCTGTTAGGGTCTCCCATGCTGGACAGGTCGAAGGGTAGAGGCGAGACGAAGAGCGATCCACTGGTCCTCCAGGTTGGAGGTTGAGCACAGGGCTAACAACCCTGTCTCGTAAAACAAATATGCTACGGAAACAGCAACTGAAGGAATTAACACTACCGAGTGGAGGACCTTCGTTGCTGCCCTACATGCCAGGAGGCATAATAGGCAGTAAGTAAATAAGTAAGTAATAATAATGAGCAGAGTACTTACAAAACTTTCAACAGAATTGAGATAGTTTTTGAGATCCCGCAGAGAGCTGCCGTTGGTCTGGTCGGGATCTTGGAAAGTTCTCTGAAGTCCATGGACATTCTGAGCGGCCAACAACATCCCTTCCTGAGCAAGAACAAGAAGCAAATGGTCAAACAGTGACTGAGAAACACGAATGAGATGAACTGGAGGAACTGCAGATGCTGGTTTACAAAGTGCTGGCTCTGCAAGCAGCATCTGTGGAGGACATGGGAAGGTGACGTTTCAGGTCAGGACCCATCTCCAGATATGCTGCCTGAAGGCTTGTCCCCAACAACTCTCACCAACGTCTACAGATGCGCCGGAGAAACAATTTTATCAGGATGCATCACAGCATGGTTTGCGAACAGTTCCATCCAAGACCACAAAAAACATGGAAACAGAAAAATAGGCGCAGGAGTGCAAAAATAGGCACATTCGGCCCTTCGAGCCAGCACCGTCATTCAATATGATCATGGCTGATCATCTAAAATCAGTACCCCATTCCTGCTTTTTCCCCCTATTTCCATTGATTCCTTTAGCCCCAAGAGCTAAATCTAACTCTCTCTTGAAAGCATCCAGTGAATTGGCCTCCATTGCCTTCTGTGGCAGAGAATTCCACAGATTCACAACTCTCTGGGTGGAAAAATGTTTCCTCGTCTCAGTCCTATATGGCCTACCCCTTATTCTTAAACTGTGACCCCTGGTTCTGGGCTCCCCCAACATCGGGAACATTTTTCCTGCATCTAGCCTGTCCAAACCTTTAAGAATTTTATATGTTTCTATAAGATCCCCTCTCATCTAAATTGCAGTGAATATAAGCCCAGTCGACTCATTCTTTCATCATATGTCAGTCCGGCCACCCCTCATCCTCCTGCGCCCCAAGGAATAGAGACCCAGCCTACTCAACTTCTCCTTACAGCTCACACACACCCTCTAGTCCTGGCAACATCTTCGTAAACTCCTTGCTTATAAACTATTAAATCTTCCAGGTTGTCCAATCCTGATGAAAAAGCAGTGACATGGAGCATAGAAGAGTACAGCATAGGACAGGACTTTCATTGTCTACTCCGCCATTCAATCATGGCCGATCTCTCTCTCCCTCTCAACCCCATTCTCCTGCCTTCTCCCCATAATCTCTGATACCCGTACTACTCAAGAAACTATCTATCTCTGCCTTAAAAACATCCACTGATGGCCTCCACAGCCGTCTGTGGCAATGAATTCCACAGATTCACCACCCTCTGGCTAAAGACAGAACGTGGACAGTAGGTGGTGAAAGACCAGGTGAGATCGGAGTCTGCACCAACACACACCTGGATGTTCTGCAGGTAGGAAGACGTGTTCTTGGCACAAAGTCTCACCGCCTTCTCCAAATTTCGAAACGTTTTCTCCTCTCGGTCGAACGTCTCATCTTTGACCTGAAACCAAGGAGAATTTAAGTGAGAGAGAGAAAAAACACACACAAAGTGCTGGAGGAACTCAGCGGGTCAGTCAGCATCTGCGGAGGAGGAGAACAGACGACGTATTGGGTCGGGATCCTTCTTCAGATTCATAGAGCCATAGATTCAAACAGAGTGGAAATAGGCCCTTTAACCCAACTTGCCCACATCAGCCAAGGTGCCCCATCTAAGCTAGTTTGGTCTACACCTCACGCTGCCGCGGCAAGGCCAGTAGCATAATCAAGGACCAGTCTCATCCCGGACATCCCCGGGGGGAAGGGGGCGGGGGGAGGAGAAGGCGGGTGGGAGAAGTGAGTGGAGGGCGAGGAGGGGGGGCAAGAAGGGGGAGGGGGAGAAGGGAGTGGAAGGGAGTGGAGGGGAAGTAGGAGGGGCAGTAGGGAGGGGGCAGGGTGGAGGGGCGGGAGTGGGGGGGGGAGAGTAGGGGAGAGGAGTGTGGTGGGGGATTGTGGGGGGAACTAAGGGGGGAGAGTGGAGGGAGAGTAGGGGAGTGGTGGGGGGGAAGAGCGGGGGGGAGTACGGGGAGGAGTGGTGGGGGAGGAGAGTGGGCGTCAGTGGGTGGGTATATGGGGAAGATGTGTGCCCATGTATCATGGTGAGGGTACAGGGTGTGGTTACCTGCAGCTCTCCTCCAGTGAGGATCTTCAGGTGACTGGTGACGCGGTTAGACTTCTTCCTGATGGAGCGGATGTTGACCCTGGACAGCTTGTCCCTGAGAGACTCCTCCTCATCACTCTTCTTGTACTTCATCACTGAGGAACACAGGCAGGAAGAACCCGTCAGCAGAGAGGTTTAACGTGGAGACACTAGAGACTGCAGAGGCTGGGACCCACAGCTCACACACAGCGCTGGGACCCACAGCTCACACACAGCGCTGGGACCCACAGCTCACACACAGCGCTGGGACCCACAGCTCACACACAGCGCTGGGACCCACAGCTCACACACAGCGCTGGGACCCACAGCTCACACACAGCGCTGGGACCCACAGCTCACACACAGCGCTGGGACCCACAGCTCACACACAGCGCTGGGACCCACAGCTCACACACAGCGCTGGGACCCACAGCTCACACACAGTGCTGGGACCCACAGCTCAGTGTCTGTGAAGGGAATGGACAGAGTGTGTGTGTGTATGTGTGTGTATATGAGTGTATGTGTATATGAGTGTATGTGTGTGTTTATATGAGTGTGTGTGTGTATGAGTGTGTGCGTCTGTGTGCGTGTATATGTGTGTGTGTGTGTGTATGTGTGTGTGTGTATATGAGTGTATGTGTGTGTTTATATGAGTGTGTGTGTGTATGAGTGTGTGCGTCTGTGTGCGTGTATATGTGTGTGTGTGTGTGTGTATGTGTGTGTGTGTATGAGTGTATGTGTGTGTGTGTGTAGTGTGTGTGTGTATATGAGTGTATGTGTGTGTGTGTGTATGTGTGTGTGTGTATATGAGTGTATGTGTGTGTGTGTGTAGTGTGTGTGTGTGTGTAAGGCACATGCTGTCAGGGTAGGCAAGGTAGGCATTGCCTACCCCGACTAAAATTATGAAATGGTAATTATTAAATATAAATAGTAAAGGCATGGGAGAATAATGCCTTGGTTCTTGGTTCTTGGTTTCTTGGTCCTCCAAAATATTCCAAATGGAATTTAAACTGGAGGTGGTGGAGGGAGGACTTAAGCCAGAAGGGGGTTTGGGGAAGAAAGAGCTACCTTAAATTTGGTTGCATCTGGTTGGGTAACTATAGTAGGGTGGAGATTATTCCATGCTGTAATTGTGCGGGGGAAGAATGAATTGCTGTACACATCTGTCTTGGTAGCTGGAATCTCAAATTGTATCGAATGCCCTCGTCTGCTCCTAATTGGTTTGGGTTTGGTGTAGGTCTTGTAATCTATGTCGAGCTGACATCTCTAAGATCGATCTCTTAGGTAGGCATAATCCTCCGTGCCTTTCATCCGCAGTGCATGTAACACTCGAAGCTCTGTGCAGCCCACGTGCCGTCGACGATGCTTCAAGCCGTCAATTTCCAGGGGACTGAAGGCAGCTGAAATTCTGCCTTTGCAGTACTGCGCATGCGCAGCGCAAGTTTCTTGGCGGGTTTTTCAAACATGGATTGCCATTATCTTAAGAGTATCTTAGGAAACAGAGAGAGAAGAATGGAGTTTGTGTACAAATAATGTGGTAAGTAAATTTCTTGGTGCTATATGTTTTTAAATACCGTGTTTCCCGACAATGAAGATGCTATTTTTTACCCCAAAATAAGGCATGAAAATTTACATGTGTCTTGGAAGCCGAAGTTGGAAGGTTGTTAGCCAAGAAAGATAGACTTGGCTATCCCTCAGTACAGCAACATCAAGAACGATGTTGTTGTACTGAGGGATAGCCAAGTCTATCCCTCATTGCTGGCAGCTGATGGGAAGCGGCTGTAAAAGGACAGCACCGCTGGGGGGGGGGGGGGAGGAAAGAGTTCCTTTCACAGTGTGTGGGGAGTAAAGTTGCGGGGAGGGCAGGAGCGTTGAGAAGGAAGGGGTCGGGCATCATGCCAGCAACTCACTTGCTCCGGGCTCAACGCTCCAGGCGCGGAGCCACCGCATTGTGGCCGGGCGGAGAAGTAGCTCGGGTGGCTGCGAGCGGCTGCCACCTCAGCTCCTTCTGCCAGCCCCCGCCCACCTCTGGCAGTGCTCTCCGTCTGAAAACCACTCTCATGCCGCTCGCCAGCCTCACTCATGTCAGCCGCTTCCCGCAAATCCTTAAATACCGACAGCGCGATCAAGGGACCAATTGAGTCGGAATTTAAGGATTTGCGGGAAGCGGCTGACATGAGCGAGGCCGGCGAGGGGCAGGTGAGAGATGTTCAGACGGAGATCACTGCCAGAGTGAGCGGGCCTGCAGAAGGCGCTGAGGTGGTGACCAGTTCCGCTGTCTGGCCCCGAGGCCGCTCGCAGCCATCCGAGCTGCTTCCCTCCCCGGCCACAAGGCAGTGGCTCCGCTCTCGGAGCGCTGCGGCAGTGGTGAGTGAGTGGGTTACTAGCATGATCCCCGACCCCCGCCTTCTCAATACTCCTGCCCTCCCCGCGACTTTACCCCTGGCCAGACTCCCCACATGCTGTGAAAGGAACTCTCCCCCCAATTGGTCCTTTGAACAAGTATTGTCATTCAATATGATCACAACTGATTCAACTTCTCCCGGTGTGCTCCCGTTTTTCCCACCATCTCTACACCTGCCATCACCCTCCAACCCCCCACTCATTCAGTAATTCAGAATGAAGGAGATTTGGAAGCCTTGGGCAAATTGCTTTCTTTATTTTTATTTTTTTGAGTGTGAGAAATTCTATGTCCCACCAGCCTTCTTTCAAAATTTAGCAACTCAAAATGGGGGTGTGTTTTCATTGCCGGGAAATACGGTACTTTATTAAGAGATTTGGCTTTTGAAGGCTATATAAAAGTCGACTGACAGCTTACAGAGAGGACAATCTGCGTATGCGCAGTTTAAGATTTTTTTAAAGCCGACTGACTGCCTACCCTGAGTAATTACTCACTGCACGTGCCTGGAGTGTGTGTGTGTGTATGAGTGTGTGTGTGCGTGCGCGTGTATGAGTGTGTGTGTGTGTGTGTGTATGAGTGTACGTGTGTGTGTGTGTGTATGTGGGTGTGAGTGTGTGGAGTGGGTGTGTGTGTATGAGTGTGTGTGTGTGTGTGTGTGTGTGTGTATATGAGTGTGTGTGTGTGTGTGTGTATAAGTGTGTGTGCGTGTATGTGTGTATGAGTGTGTGTGTGTGTGTGTATATGAGTGTGTGTGTGTATGAGTGTGTGTATGAGAGTGTGTGTGTTTATGTATGAGAGTGTGTGTGTATGAGTGTGTGTGTGTGTGTATGAGTGTGTGTGTGTGTATGAGTGTGTGTGTGTGTGTGTGTGTGTATGAGAGTGTGTGTGTATGAGTGTGTGTGTGTGTGTGTATGAGTGTGTGTGTGTGTATGAGAGTGTGTGTTTATGTATGAGTGTGTGTGTGTATGAGTGTGTGTGTGTGTATGAGAGTGTGTGTGTTTATGTATGAGAGTGTGTGTGTATGAGTGTGTGTGTGTGTATGAGTGTGTGTGTTTATGTATGAGTGTGTGTGTATGAGTGTGTGTGTGTGTGTGTGTGTGTGTGTGTGTGTGTGTGTGTGTATGAGTGTGTGTGTGTGTGTGTGTGTATATGAGTTTGCGTGTGTATATACCTATGTGTGAGTGCATGTGCTTGTGCACGTACATGTGTGCGTGTGCATGACACAGACTCTTCAGAGCGTGAAGGGTACCGACCCAAAAGGTAGTCTGTCCATTCCCTCCACAGATGCTGCCTGAGCCACTAACTTCCTCCAACACTTTGTGTTTTGCTCAAGATTGCAGCATCTGCTGTTCCTTGTAGCTCCAATCCTTGTCCCAAATTGCACGGGTGAATACAATTACAACGTGTAAAAGACAATCCAACAGTTATTAGTCACCAGTCCATTGTCACGAGTACCGAGGTACAGTGAAAAGCTTTTTCATTGCGTGCTATCCATTCAGCGGAAAGACTAGACATGATTACAATCAAGCCGCCCACAGTTTAGAGATGTGAAAATGTGGAGCGATTGTATTATGTGATTACAGATCCACATCTGTGACCAGCTGATAAAGAGTCACCTGGGCTGGGCGACATCTTGGATCAATTCGACAGGTACATGGATGGCAAATATTCAATGTGCAGGAAGGAACTGCAGATGCCAACTTAAACCAAAGATAGACACGGACTTCCGGTGGCGCTATGTTACACTAACAGACGCACACCTAGCTCCGCTCCCGAAAAATTCGCGATTTTTCGTGTTAAAACGGGTCTACAAGTCGGGACCGATTTAAAAACCTTACCGGAGCTTCTGGTCGCCGTGTTGATGACGTCATCAGTAAGCGCGATGTTTTAAACGGTGGCTTAAGGACTTTTAAATGAAAAAACTGTCTCCAGCTCAGAGCCCTCAGAGAACAGTTAAAAAACAGCTGCTGAAAAGCCTGAAGAATCCTGAAGGAGAAGTTACCTCTGAAGTTCCTGAAGTGGCTGCAGAAATGGCTACAAGATCGAAGACAGAATTGGCTAAGGATAAAGAATTTGAGGATTTGAAGAAATCAGTGAAAGATATGAAAGATGAAATTTTGGATGAAAATAAAATTCTGATGGGAAAAATGATGGAAAAAATCGAAAAGATGATGAGGGATTCGAAAGCTGGTAATCAGAAGGTTACTGATTCACGACACTATAAATAAACGAGTTGATGATGTGAAAGATGAATTATCGGGGAGAATTGATAAGGTGGAAGAAGCTACTATGGACAGGTTCACGGCTGTGCTTGAAACAGCAGCTGCAAGTATGGCTACAATCATGGAAATGGAGAAAAATATGGCTCGAATGGCTGAAAATGAGGCAAGAACATGATCAAACTTCAGTACAGATGGCGACTCAACTTGGGAAAGTTTCAGATAAATGCCTGGACCTGGAAGCTCGTTCTAGACGCCAGAATTTGAGAATTCTTGGAGTCTCAGAGGGAGCTGAGGGAACGGACATTCGTGAGTTTGCTATGGGCTTACTTAAACAACTGCTTAATCTCCCCAAAGAACCGAAAATTGAAGTGGCACACCGTGTACCGAGATTTAAACCAAGATCTCAAGCAAGACAAGACCACCCACGACAGATTATTGTGAAATTTCGGGACATTTCAGAACTGGAAGAGGTGATGAGTAAAATCAAATATGGAATGCAACTGAGGCTTGATAACGATACTATCAAAATATTCAGGGACTATCCGTATGAAATTGTGCAAAAGAGAAATCAGTTCGTAAAGGCAAAATAACTTTTAAGGGGAATTCAAGATGTTAGATACGGTGTCTTTTATCCTGCTAAAATGCGCATCACTTATAAGGGACGTGAGAGATCATTTGTAAACCCGGAGGATGCGTACAGATATGCCCAGAGCATCGTGGAAAAGTAGCGGGAATACATAGAGGGTATGGACAAACTTTTTAATTAGAATTCCACAGTTAATGGAGGATCGGCAGCTCAGAATCATTTCATGTAGTGTTTAGCTTAGGATGGCTAGACTTGTTATCTGTGGAATTTTAACTCAAGGACATTCTGTGTTCCAAACGAAGCAAACAGCCGAACTGAAGAGAGTGGACTATACCAGAAGCATTAATTGTTTAAGAGATTATAATACTAAATCCAATTGTAAGAATTAATCATATTAACAATTTAACAATTTAACAAGTTAACAATATTAAACTAGAATAGTAACGGACGCTAACAAGAAAAAACAATGAACTAACATAACTAACACAAATTTTTACTAAATCTAAACCTTATGTATAACTGGGAGGGGGGGAGGAGAAACGAGCGCCTGGCTTAGATCCAGGAGCACGTTTAATTAACCCCTTCAACCAACAGTTGATTATTATTGAAGGTAAAATCATTCGTTTAATAATTAGTAGATAAAATTGTGATATATATATGATATGTTATAACAAAATAAATAGGGTAAATCTGTATTATATATCTGATTGTGAGGCCCCGTCCTATTATGTTATGATTAATCAATGGTGCGGAGCTATTTGTTTAACATCAACAATGGAAGTCGAAACAAGGTTTTCTCCCACCTACAGGTGGGCCGCTTGTTACAGTGTCGACCATTTTAGACACTGTATTTTCACTTTTTCAATTTAAAAAAAATTATTATTACCACATCAAGTCACATGTTTGTGTTTTTGTTTAATGATAAGCGTAAAAGGGATATGCCAACAAAACTTAGTAATGCAAAGGTTCCCCCAATACCCAAAGACCTGAGATATGGATGCACCGTAAGATTTAAAGGTATTATAACTATTCAAAATGCAAGAACCTAGGAGGAGTCACATTCTGCAGTTGGAATATAAGAGGTATTAATGAACCTATTAAAAGGGGTAAGATATTAGCTCAGCTGAAATTGTACAATTCTGACATCATTTTTTTACAAGAAACCCATCTAAAATCCCAGGATCAAGCCAGGTTGAGGGCGAAATGGATAGGTCAAACATATCATTCTTCATATACTTCGAAATCTAGAGGTACGTCAATCATTATTAGAAAAGGTATATCATTCAAAGCAAAGAATACCATAATAGACATTGAAGGGAGATATTTGATAGTTACCGGAGAAATTCATGATACTCCAATTACCTTGGTAAATATATACGCGCCTAACTTTGACAATCCTCATTTTTTCAATAAAATTCTGAACATAATCGCAGAATTTAATTATCAAAATGTTATAATTGGAGGAGACTTTAACTGTGTTTTAGATCCGTATTTAGACAAATCTAGCCAAAAACAGAGAGGGAATACGAAATCTAAAACTAGTGAACTCTTAAATACTTATATAAATAATACCAATATAACAGATGTTTGGAGAATTGCTAATCCGACTGGCAGGGAATACTCATTTTATTCAATGGTACACAAAACATACTCACGTATAGATTATTTCCTGGTGGATACAAAATTAATCCCTCACACTGTGAACCCAGCATACCATACAAATTCGATTTCAGACCATTCACCACTAACTTTCTTTTTAAAACTGGAAGGAATGTCTAAGAATAAATCGTTTTGGAGATTCAATTCTCAAATCCTAAAAGATCCACAAGCGAGTATATGTAAAAAAAAACAAATGGACGTCTTTTTTGAAATAAATGACACTCCAGATATATCGCCTACTTTATTATGGGAATCTTTTAAAGCATTTATTAGAGGTGTCATAATCTCATACCAAGCTTTTCAAAATAAAAAGAATAAGAATGAAAGACAGTTAGAAGAACAAATTAGACAAATGGATATAGATAATGCTAAAGATCCATCTATGGATAAACATAATAAAATAATAATTTTGAAATTTAAATTAAATAAACTATTATCAGCCAAACTTATAAGACTTTTCCAAATTACAAGACAGGAACACTTTGAATTTGGGGATAAACCACATAAACTTTTGGCTCATCAGCTAAAAAAACGAGAAAAAGAACATACGATCCAAAAGATTAAATCAGATAGAGGGGAATTACTAACCTTACCGAATGATATTAATAAAAGATTTGCGCAATTTTATGAGAATTTGTACACATCTAAAACGACAATGGACACCAATAAAATTACAGAGTTCTTGGATAATTGTAATCTTTCAAAGTTAGAGTTGAAAGAACAAGAGGAATTGGGTGCACAAATTTCAATCAAGGAATTAGAAGACGCAATAAATTCAATAAAGAACGGAAAAACTCCAGGTCCTGACGGATTTACTAATGAATTTTATAAAAGTTTTTATGACAAAATTATACCACGGTTACAAAAAATGTATCAATATGCTTTTAAAGAACAAATATTACCTGATACATTAGCTAAATCAATGATCACACTAATACTCAAAAAAGACAAAGATATAGAAGAACCGGGTTCATATAGAGCTATAGCATTGTTAAATACAGATCAAAAAATATTAGCGAAAACATTAACTAGAAGATTAAGTAAATATATTAGTAAATTAATAAACCCAGATCAGACGGGGTTTATCCCTAAGAGATATTCATCTAATAATATGAGACGACTACTCAATATAATTGAGTATTTGTGTATTTGAATATAACAAGAGGATTTGAGTAAAGGAGCAGGGAGGTTCTACTGCAGTTGTACAGGGTCTTGGTGAGACCACACCTGGAGTATTGCGTACATTTTTGGTCTCCAAATCTGAGGAAGGACGTTATAGCCATAGAGGGAGTGCAGAGAAGGTTCACCAGACTGATTCCTGGGATGTCAGGACTTTCATATGAAGAAAGACTGGATAGACTTGGCTTATACTCGCTAGAATTTAGGAGATTGAGAGGGGATCTTATAGAAACGTACAAAATTCTTATGGGGTTGGACAGGCTAGATGCAGGAAGATTGTTCCCGATGTTGGGGAAGTCCAGGACAAGGGGTCACAGCTTAAGGATAAGGGGGAAATCCTTTAAGACCGAGATGAGGAAAAACTTTTTCACACAGAGAGTGGTGAATCTCTGGAACTCTCTGCCACAGAGGGTAGTTGAGGCCAGTTCATTGGCTATATTCAAGAGGGAGTTAGATGTGGCCCTTGTGGCTAAAGGGATCAGGGGGTATGGAGAGAAGGCAGGTACGGGATACTGAGTTGGATGATCAGCCATGATCATATTGAATGGCGGTGCAGGCTCGAAGGGCCGAATGGCCTACTCCTGCACCTATTTTCTATGTATCTATGTATCTATAATGCACTCAGATAAAATTGAAGAACAAGAATTATCAATTATTTTGTTGGATGCTGAAAAAGCATTTGATCAAGTAGAATGGAATTATATGGATAAAGTATTACAAAAATTCCAATTGGGAGAGAATTTTATTTTATGGATTAAATTATTATATAATAAGCCTACAGCTAGAATATTAACTAATAACATAACTTCGAAATTCCAACTATCAAGGGGTAACAGACAAGGATGCTCATTATCACTGCAGAACAAATTAGAACACATCCAGATATCCATGGGTATAACACTACTCAAATAATAAAATATCTTTATACGCGGATGATATATTATTGTACATCACAAAACCTCAAATTACTATACCAAACATACTAAATCTAATTGAGGACTTTGGATCCTTTTCTGGATACAGAATAAATTGGAATAAAAGTGAAATTATGTCAATAAAACTGAAAGACTCAACACATCTCTTAAAATTCCCTTTTAAAATAGCTACAGAAAAATTTAAATACTTGGGTATTGAAATTACCAGAACATATCAAGGCATGTTCAAAGCAAATTATGATCCTCTACATAATAAATTAAATACATTAATTAAATTTTGGAAAACGCTTCCGATGTCTTTAATAGGTCGAATAAATGCAATAAAAATGATCTTTTTACCACAAATTTTATACCTATTTCAATCAATTCCTATATATCTACCAAAGAAGTTTAAAAAAAAATTGGATTCAGACATTACTAATTTTATAGGGGATTATAAATCCCATAGAATACAAAGAACACACTTGAACAAAGCTAAAGTATTAGGGGGCTTAGCACTCCCTAACTTTATGTATTATTATTGGTCAGTAAATATTAAAAATATGATCCAACTGATGGACAACTCTGCCCAGCAAGTGGACTGGATTGTAATGGAGAGAGGACTGCTCCTCTGGTAATATTGGAGCGATCCTCCTCTCACCAATGAAACTGAATAACATAAATTATAACAAACACCCAATTATACATAGTACAATCAGAATTTGGAAACAAATAAAACCAAATTTAAAATTAAGAAATCTATCGCTTTTATCTCCAATAGATAATAACCCTTCGTTTAATCCCTCTATTACAGACAAATCTTTTATACAATGGGATAGACTAGGAATTAAAACGTTCGGTGACTTGTATGAAACTGGAAAATTACTATCATTCCAACAATTACAAATAAAATATAAACTGGGAAATAATCAATATTTTAAATATTTTCAAATATGTGACTATTTGAAAAAATATACAAAAGATCATTATAATATCCCAGCAGATGTACTGGATGAAGCAATGCAGATAAAAGCTTCCTCCAGTAATTGTAATAAGATATACGTGATGAGTACTAATGTAATTTGTTGTAATGTAATGTACTTCTAATAAATAAAAAAAATAAAAAATAAAAAAACCAAAGATAGACACAAAGTGCTGGAGTAACTCAGCTGGACAGGCAGCATCTCTGGAGAAAAGTAATGGATAACGTTTCGGGCCGAAGGGCCTGTTTCCACACTGTATCTCTAAACTAAACAATTTACAGAAGCCAATTAACCTACAAACCTGAATGTCTTTGGCATGTGAGAGGTGAGGTAACCGGTGCACCCGGAGGAAACCCACACGGTCATAGGGAGAACGTGCAAACTCCGTACAGACAGCACCCATAGTCAGGATGGAACCCGGGTCTCTGGCACTGCAGGAGCTGTAAGGCAGCAACCCTACCGCTGCACCACCAACTCTCGGAGGTCTATGCAGGTTAGGAGTACTAGTGTACAGGTTTGTAAGTTAATTGGCATCTGTAAATTGTAAATTGTCCCTAGTGTGTAAGATAGTGCTAGTGCACAGGGTGATCGCTGGTTGGCACGGACACAGTGGGCCGAAGGGCCTGCTTCTGCGCTGTATCTCTAAACTCAACTAGAAACAAAATTGCCGCCTTCTTTCCTGCGTAAGGGAGTCTAAAACTAGAGGACACAGATCTAAGGGGGGAGTGAAGAGATTCAAGAGGAACCTGAGGAGTGATCTTATAGTTTATTTAGTTTAGAGAT
Source organism: Malacoraja senta (assembly GCA_038087875.1). Taxonomy (NCBI): domain Eukaryota; kingdom Metazoa; phylum Chordata; class Chondrichthyes; order Rajiformes; family Rajidae; genus Malacoraja; species Malacoraja senta. The sequence continues at coordinate 282,800,491 of CM075977.1, read as the reverse complement.
ACAGCGCAGAAACAGACCCTACGGCCCACCGGGTCCGCGCCGACCAGCGATCCCCGCACACTAACACTATCCTACACTCACTAGGGACAATTTTTACACTTACCAAGCCAATTAACCTACAAACCTGTACGTCTTTGGAGTGTGGGAGGAAACCGAAGATCTTGGAGAAAACCCAGGCCAGTCACGGGGAGAACGTGCAAACTCCGTACAGACAGCACCCGTAGTCGGGATCAAACCCGGGTCTCCGGCGCGGCATTCGCTGTAAGGCAGCAACTCTACCGCTGCGCCACCGTGACCGCCCTGAGGTTAGGTGCGCAGTGGTGTTTAAAATCATGACGGCAACAAAAATGCACAGGGGAATTAAGAACCAGATGACATAGCTTTAAGGTGAGAGGAGAAAGATTTAATAGGAACCCGAGGGGCAACTGTTTCCATACAGAGAGTGGTGGGTGTACGGAACGAGCTGCCAGAGGAGGTACTGTAGTTGAGGCAGGGACTATAACAGCATTTAAAAGACATTTGGACAGGCACGTGGATAGGACAGGTTTAGAGGGATATGAGCAAATGAGCTTAGGTGGGGTATCTTGGTCGGCATGGAGGAGTTGGGCAGAAGGGCCTGTACGATTGGATCTACAGTCTCCGGTCTCTCCACTGTTCAGACGTCCATAAGAGATAGAAGCAGAATTAGGCCATTCGGCCCATCAAGTCAATCCGGCATTCAATTATGGCTAATCTCTCTTTCACTCTCAACCCCGCTCAACCACCCAGTGGGGAATATCCACCAGGTGGCGCCATAGGTGGCAGCCTCGCCAACAGCCTATCTCGACCATTTCTTCTTTTGTTGTTTTTAGTCTGGTTTTAATTGTATGTTTAGCGTATCTTCAGCTTTTGTATTATGTTGGGGGTGGGGGAAACCTTTTTTATCTCTTCCCTCAACGGAGATGGGGCTTTCTCCGTATCGTATCTCCGTCTGCGCTGCGGCCTAACATCCCTTTGTTAGGGATCGACTTCGGGACCTCCAACCGCAGGAGCTTTGTCCGCCCCGATCGCGGGAGCTTCGATCGCTCCAATGCGGGGGCTCTGATCGCCCCGACTGCGGGGGCTTCAATCGCCCCAACTGTGGAAGTTTCGATTGCCCCGACCACGGGAGAAAAGGAGGAAAGAAGGTATAAGCTATTTGTCTTCCATCACAGTGGGGAATGTGAGGTGGCCAAAAAAACAAAATGGACGTGCTGCCTGCGCTGGTGGGGACTCGGAGGCAGTGCCGTGAGTGCTGTGATCTTGGTGTTTGCGGGGACATGGCTCCATGTGGACATCCCGGAGTCTAGTGCGAGTGTGGACGGCTTTCTGACTGTTTGGGCCGACAGGGACTGCAGAGAGAGTGACAGTGGTCGGTACAACTCTGTGTGTGTGGCCCGGACATTGAACTGATGGATGTGGGTCTCCGCTTGTGCTGTGCGCCCTGGCGATTCTCACACGCCGCTGTGGTGGCTGTTTATGTTTAATTTTGATGTAGTTTTGCATCTTGTTTGTTTTGTGTGACTGTATGGCAAATCAAATCTCACTGTACCTCAGTACACGTGACAATAAAGGACCATTGAATCATTCTCCTGCCTTTCACCCCATAACCCCCGACACCCGTCCTAATCAAGAATCTATCAACCAATTCATGAAGAATATAAATATATCCATTGCCTTGGCCTCCACAGCCACTTGTGGCAATGAATTAGCCAGATTAGAGTCATAGAGTGATACAGTGTGGAAACAGGCCCTTCGGCCCAACTGACCCACACTGACCAACAATGTCCCAGCTCCCCTAGTCCCACCTGCCTGCGCTTGGTCCATATCCCTCCAAACATGTCCTATCCATGTACCTGTCCAACTGTTTCTTAAACGATGGGATAGTCCCAGCCTCAACTACCTCCTCTGGCAGCTTGTTCCATACACCCACCTGTGTGTGGTATACACCCACCATACAAAAGCTGTGTGAAAAAGTTACCCCTTGGATTCCCATTAAATCTTTTCCCCTTCACCTTGAACCTTTTGTTCTCTGGTCCTCGATTCGCCTACTCTGGGTAAAAGACTCTGTGCATCTACCCCATCTATTCCTCTCATGATTTTGTAATTCCTCTCATGATTCATGGTGGACGGTTTCCTTACCCAGGTCTTTCCTGCGTTTGAACTCGTTGATGTTGGTGTTGATGTGTACCACGGCCTGCAGGGCCTCTGCCAGGGGCTTGTGGTCGGCGTGGAGCTCCGGCGTAGACTTGAACAGCTCGCTCAGCAGCAGCGGGTACTTCATCACCCGCTGCACCGGCCTGATCAGCAGTGAGCCTATGTCCAGCAGGCTCGACTTCCCCCTGGAGAGACAAGCACGGGGAGGAGCACGGAGGCAACACAATGCAGGCAACACCTCCTTCCTGCTGCCAAGCAAGGACCTTCTGCAGAACGACTGGGGGCAGGTCGGGAGAGTGGGGTGAGAAGTGGCTCATGGAATACGGCGTAACATAGTGTGTGGAGTCATGCAGGTAGAAAGAATAAAGGCGTAGACTATTTTCTAAATGGGGAGAGGGTTGAGGATTCAGAGGTGCAAAGGGACTTGGGAGTGCTGGTGCAGGATTCCCAAAAAGTTAACTTGCAAGTCGAATCGACAGTCCACATGTTCATAAGTCCATGTTAGTAAGTCACAGGAGCAGAATTAGGCCATTCGGCCCATCGAGTCTACTCCACCATTCAATCACGGCTGATCTATCTTTCCCTCTCTACCCCATTCTCTTGCCTTCTTCCCATTACCCCCGACACCCGCACTAATGAAGATTATGTTAACCACCACCTTGAAGGGGAGGGGGAGGCGGGGGGGGGGGGGGAGGAGGCGGAACTGGAGGAGAGAAAGGGCCAGAACAAATCAGGGCCAGCAACAGATGACCCCTGGAAGGTCCACAATGGCCCATTGTTGGCTTGGGAAGGTGTGATAACAGGAGGGGCATGGATAGGCAACAATTTAGGATTAGACCTTCTTCAGACTGATTGTGGGGGCGGGGGGGGGGGTGGGGGGGCGGTAAAATCTGGAAAAGAGTGGTGAGGCTGAGACAAAGTCTGGCAAGTGATAGGTGGATACAGGTGAGGGATGGTTTAGATTGGCAGATGGGTGGACCAAGGAACTGACAGGAAACCAGAAGGGAAACATGTGACTCGATCGTGATTCGATTGATTAAAAGATACAACGTGGAAGCAGGCCCTTCGGCCCATCGAATCCACGCTGACCATCGATCACCCGTTCACACGAGTTCTATATTGTACCATTTTCTCATCCATTCCCTACACACTGGGGTCAATTTACAGAGGGCCAATTAGCTGACAAACCCGCATGTCTTTGGAGTGTGGGAGGAAACCGGAGCACCCGGGGAAAACCCACGCGGTCGGACGGCATAAGGACGGCCATAAATTGGAGCTTGCTCAGAGAGAAATCAGTTCTTTATAAATTAAAATGCATACTTACTGCTCCTGATATATTTTCCTAAGTGAAAAAGAAATGGAGCAAATTTAAAACAGTCAAAATCAGTTGTAAATATGACATTGCAAGATTCCTCTTAGCAGGCAAATCAGACCATTTCCAAAAGATTTGGTCTCCATTTATCGACTTATTACAAGCATAGGGTGCAATATAACTTTGAAAATAAATGGTTTCAGGACCTGGTGAGGGGTGTGTAAAGATATGAAGTAGCTACATCCCTTTTATCTTATCTTATTTTACTTTCTTATATCTTCTGTTCTCTATTTTTCTCTTTCTTTTTCTTTGGTTTTCTTTTTAACTCTATCTCGTGGTTTACGTTCCTACGGGTTTCTCCTGATCACTCTTTCACGCACTCACTATCATCTAACTCTTTCTATTTTTCTTCTTTTTAAAATTTAAAATAAGAAGTGGTACAGGAGATGTATTATGTTATTTTTGGCTGATATCACTGCAATGTACACTGCTTCTAATAAATAAAAATATTAAAAAATATATATATATATTACATTGCAGATTGCAGTCTCTAATGGGTAGGTAGATGTTAGAGGCATATGGGCCAAATGCAGGCAAATGGGACTGGTCTAGATGGGGCATATTGGTCGGCATACATAGACCCTTCAGCCCACAATGTCCGTGCTGAACACGATGCCAAAATAATCTAATCTCATCTGCCTTCACGCATGTGATCCATATCCCTCCAATGCGCGCATTTCCAAGTGCCTATCTAAAAGCCTCTAAAACACCACCATTGTAACTGCCTCCACCACCACCCCTGGCAACATGGTCCAGGCACCCACCACCCTCTGTAAAATCTTGCCCCACACAATAACAACGGAACCATCCAGGACTAGAGAGCAGTCCTGACCTCCCATCCACATCATTGGAGTCCCTCGGACTGTTTTTAATCAGTCTTTACTGGACTTTATCTTGCACTAAATGTTATTCCCTTTATCCTGTATCTGTACACTGTGAATAGCTTGATTGTAATCACGTATTGTCTTTCCGCTGACTGGATAGCACGCAACAAAAAAGCTTTTCACTGTACATGTGACAATAATAAACTAAACTAAAGCGGAACAAAAGCGGAACTAAAGCGAACTAAAGCGAACTAAAGAGAACTAAAGAGAACTAAAGAGAACTAAAGCTGAACTAAAGCTGAACTAATGTGAACTAACGTGAACTAACGTGAACTAACGTGAACTAAAGTGAACTAAAGCGAACTAAAGCTGAACTAAAGTGAACTAAACTAAACTAAAGTGAACTAAACTAAACTAAAGTGAACTAAAGTGAACTAAAGAGAACTAAAGTGAACTAAAGAGAACTAAAGCTGAACTAAAGCGAACTAAAAGTGAACAAAAAGTGAACTAAAACTGAACTAAAACTGAACTATGAACTAAAACTGAACTAAACTGAACTAAAAGTGAACTAAACTGAACTAAAAGTGAACTAAACTAAATTAAAACATCAATGTCAAGCACGGGCATGGGCCAATGTTGGGAGATGTCTCTTGAGTTGGTGGCCAGTAGATCTCCTGGCTTCACTCCGTGTAGGTGGATATAGTGCAAGTCAGCACCTCTGAGAAAGCAGCACCCCTGCAGTAATGTACAGGAGAGGCAGTACTGTGATCTGCACTGGGACTTAGTTTATTTCAGTTCAGTTCAGTTCAGAGATTACAGCACGGAAACAGGCCCTTCAGCCCACCGAGTTCGCGCCCACCAGCGATCCCCGCACACTAATGCTATCCTAAACACACAAAGGACAATTAACCTACAAACCTGTACATCTTGTGGAGTGTGGGAGGAAAACAGAGCGCCCAAAGAAAAACCCACGCGGTCACAGGGAGAACGTACAAACTCCGTATAGACAGCACCCATGGTCAGGATGGAACCCGGGTCTCTGGCGCTGTGAGGCAGCAACTCTACCGCTGCGCCACCATGCCACCTGTAGACTGGTATCAGAAGCGTAGCTGAGAAGGATGCTGACTTAGACACGGACAACACACTCCAAAGATTTGTAGATTAATTGGCTTGGTGTATGTTTAAATTGTCCCTAGTGTGTGTGTAGGGTAGTGTTAGTGTGCGGGGATCGCTGGTCGGTGGGGACTTGGTGGGGCAAAGGGCCTTTTTCTGCGCTACATCTCTGAACTAAACTATAAACAACAGGTCACTTACTTCAAAACATCAACCTGGGTCCTTATATGCTGCTGGATTTCTTCATCTTTATCATACATTTCCAGCAAACTGTTGGTGTCATCATGGTGGTAACAATAGATTTTATAAACTTCCTCCAAGGGAGTTTTAATCTGCAAAAATATTTCCCCTGTAAAAAGAAAGTAACATTAGGCATTGGTTACAAGAGTCAGGAAGTCATCGTGCAGCTTTATAGGACACTTTTACACACAGAGGTTTGTGAGTTTGTGGAATTCCCTGCCTCAGAGGGCGGTGGAGGCCAGTTCTCTGGTTACTGTCAAGAGAGAGCTGGATAGGGCTCTTGAAGATAGCGGAGTCAGGGGATATGGGGAGAAGGCGGGAACGGGGTACTGATTGGGGATGATCAGCCATGATCACATTGAATGGCGGTGCTGGCTCGAAGGGCCGAATGGCCTACTGCACCTATTGTCTATTGACCATGGCTGGGCCGCATTTGCAGTATTGCGTGCAGTTCTGGTTACAGGAAGGATGTGGGGGCTTTGGAGAGGGTGCAGAGGAGGTTTACCAGAGTGATGCCTGGATTAGAGTGGATTAGCTACAGGGAGTTGGACTGACTTGGACTGTTTTTAGTTCAGAGATACAGCATGGAAACAAGCCCTTCGGCCCACTGAGTCCACGCCGACCATCAATCACCCGTTCACACTAGTTCCCTGTTATCCCACTGCCTACACACGAGGGCCAATTAACCTACAAACCCGCAGGTCTTTGGGATGTGGGAGGAAACTGGAGCACCCGGAGGAAACCCACACAGTCACGGGGAGAACATGCAAACTTCACACCCCAGCACCCAAGGTCAGGATCGAACACGGGTCTCTGGCACAGTGAGGCAGCAGCTCTACCAGCTGCGCCACCGTGCCACCTTAGAACACAGTAGTTTGAGAGGAGACAATATATAAGGACATAAAACCATGAGAGGCATAGATAGGGTAGACAGTCAGAACCTTTCTCCCAGGATAGAAATATCAACCACCAGAGAACATAACTGTAAGGTGAGAGGGGCAATGTTTAAAGGAGATGTGCGGGGCAAGTATTTTTTACACAGAGGGTGGTGGGGGCCTGGAATGTGTTGCCAGTGGTGGTGGTGGAGGCAGATACGATAGTGGTGCTTAGAACACTTTTGGGTATGCAGGGAATGCAGGGATGTGGATCACGTGCCGGCAGAGGTGAGTTGGTCTTGGCATCATGTACGGCACAGATATTGTGGGCTGAAGGGCCTGTTCCTGTGCTGTACTGTTCTGTGTTCTGCATTCTATATTAAGTTAAGCTGATACCCTCTGCCTGCCTGTAAGCTGTCATGTAACCAGTGTGAAGAAGGGTCTCGACCCGAATCGTCACCTATTCCTTCTTTCCAGAGATGCTGTCTAACCCGCTGAGTTACTCCAGCTTTTTGCGTCTATCATTGCCACAATCATTGCCAGCATCTGCAGTTCCATCCTACACATAATCATTTACGTTTTGCCTATACAGAGGGTGGTGGGGGCCTGTAACGCGCTGCCAGGGGTGGTGGTGGAGGCAGATACGATAGTGGTCTTTGAGAGACTTTTGGATAGGCACTTGGACATGCAGGGAATGGAGGGATATGGATCACATGCAGGCAGAGGAGAGTTGGTCTTGACATCGTGCTTAACCACCAGGTGGCGCCATACGATGGCAGCCTCGCTAACCGTCTGTTTCTCCCTTTTCTTCTTTTGTTGTTAGTCTGTTGTTAAATGTATGTTTTAGTGTATCTTTAGCTTTGTATTAGGTGGGGGCGGGGGGGTGGGGGAAACTTTTTTAAATCTCTTTCCTCGACGGAGATGAGACTTTTTCCGTATCGTACCTCCGTCCGCGCTGCAGCCTAACATCGAGGAGCTGACGGCCCCTTTGCTGGGGATGGACGTCGGGAGCTCCGACCGCGGGAGCCGCGGACTTAACATCGAGGGGCTGGCGGTCACTGGTTAGGGACCGGCCTCGGGTGTTCCAACCGCAGGAACTTCGACCGCCCCGATCGCGGGAGCTTCGGTCGTCGGCTGCGGAAGTTTGATTGCCCCGACTGCGGAAGTTATGATCGCCCCGATCGCGGGAGCTTCGGTCGTCGGCTGCGGAAGTTTGATTGCCCCGACCGCGGGAGAATAAGGAGGGAAGAAGCTGATACATTATTGACTTCCATCACAGTGTGCTGTGGTGGATGTCTATGTTAATTTTTATGTAGTTGTGTGTCCTGCTGATTTTTTGTTATTACTGCATGGCAAATCAAATTCATAGAAACATAGAAAATAGGTGCAGGAGGAGGCCATTCGGCCCTTCGAGCCAACACCGCCATTCATTGTGGTCATGGCTGATCGTCCCCAATCAATAACCCGTGCCTGCCTTCTCCCCATATCCCTTGATTCCACTAGCCCCTAGAGCTCTATCTAACTCCTTGTATCTATCTTCTATCTTGTACCTTCTATCTAAATTCCTTGTATGTTCTTACATACTCGGCTAATAAATTATTTGTATCTCTGTATGTTTGGCCTGGACATTGTGGGCCGAAGGGCCTGTTCCTATGCTGTACTGTTCTGTGTCCTGTGTTGTTAATCAAGCGTGCAAGCACATATCCATGGGAGTTGCCTCCATTACCGATCATCTGTGTCTCTGGACCCTCCTCAGTGACTGCATCTTCCAGCATGGATGACAAAGTGGAAGATATCTGATGGACTGATTCGATGTTACTGAACAAGCCATCCACATCCAGACTCTCTATCTGTAAAAAGAGGGAGTGAGACCAGCATTCATTGACATAGATTCTTCACATCATAGCTGAGGCAGGTACAACGTTTAAAAGACATTTAGACAGGTAATTAGGGTTAGCGAAACAAGCCCGTGCCATTTACACTAGTTCTATCCTATACCCTGGGGACAATTTACAATTTACAATTTACAATTTACAATTTACAGAAGCCTACAAAACGTTGGAGTGTGGGAGGAAACCGGAGCACCCGGAGGAAACCCACGTGGTCACGGGGAGAATGTACAAACTCCGTACGGACAGCACCCGTGGTCAGGATGGAACCCGGGTCTCTGGTGCAGTGAGGCAGCAGCTCTACCCGCTGCTGTTCCTCGTGCCTCCGTTTACCTGTTTCTCCCGTAGAGGCTGCACCACCTGGGTGATGCAGAGTTCCAGGTCCTTGCAGTGATCTTTCTCCGTCTGCACGAGTTCTTCAATGACCTTCCTCCTCCGTCGCATCAAGTGTTCCCTCTGCTCCTTCGGGTCGAGCGGTGGGGTTGCAGACGCCTCAGGAATTGCGTGGGGAGTCAACTTGTCTGCAGGGGGAGTGAGCGAAGGGGATAGAGGAGAGAAAGGGAGAAATGTCAGAAAGTGGAGAACAATCAAGAGGTCACTCTGAAGAACAGAAGACCATACATTCCTCCTGCCTCTGCCCACCAGGCAGTTAGGCAAGGTTATAGATAGACACATTGTGCTGGAGTAACTCAGCGGGTCAGGCAGAATCTCTGGAGAAGGGTCCCAAGCCGAAACATCACCCATCCTTTTTCTCCACAGATGCTGCCTGGCCCGCTGAGTTACTCCAGCACTCTGTGTCCATGTTCTCCAGAGATGCTGCCTGACCCACTGAGTTACTCCAGCACTCTGTGTCCATGTTCTCCAGAGATGCTGCCTGACCCACTGAGTTACTCCAGCACTCTGTGTCCATGTTCTCCAGAGATGCTGCCTGACCCACTGAGTTACTCCAGCACTCTGTGTCCATGTTCTCCAGAGATGCTGCCTGACCCGCTTACCGCCGACACCACCACCCCTCCTTCTCATGACCGATCAGCGGTTCATGAGTCGGACGGGGCGCCGGACTTTGCGCGTGACGTCACGTGGCTCAGACCAAAAACTCCTCAGCTGGCCGCCGGCTGGGCTTTGTGTGCATTCCAGCACCCGGGCCAACTCATCATTCACCCTGCCACGGCTGAGAATTGCCGTCGGGAATCTGTCCCGTATTTTGACCTTTTGTCCCTTATTTGGGAGTGAGAAAGTTGGCAACCTTACCTCAGGTTCCTATTGAATCTTTCCCCCTTCACCTTAAACCTGTTTCCTCCAATTCTCAAAACCTATGTCCTCTGGTTCTGGATTGCGAGGGATTTTGTGGGGACAATCCTTTAGTTACTGCCTCTCCAATTATTTTCGCCTTATTTACTCAGCGCATTATTACACTCTATAATACTGTGCTGCAAACAGCAGTCTCTCCAGATTGCGATTCCTCAACACTCAGATTGCACTGCGAGGTTATCCTACCTTCAATGCGGCTCTGGGAAAGAGAGAACTTATACAGGACAACAGCGTTAGCCGGTGAAGAAGGGTCTCGACCCAAAACGTCACCTATTCCTTCTCTCCAGAGTCTGTCCTGCTGAATTACTCCAGCACTTGGTGTCTATCTTTGGTTTAAACCAGCATCTGCAGTTCCTTCCTAAACAGGGTTAACTGTTGTATTTCTTCCCAACAGTGACTACACTTAAATATTCGTCAGACCACGACAATGGTCACAGTCTTCACTAGATTACTATACAGCAAACACGTCGTTACACTAGAGAGGGTGCAGAACAGAATTCACCTGTCTGACAAAGGGTCCTGACTCGAAATGTCACATCGATGCGTAGTTTAGTTTAGTTTACAGATACAGCATGAAACAATAGACAATAGACAATAGGTGCAGGAGTAGGCCATTGGGCCCTTCGAGCCAGCAGCGCCATTCAATGTGATCATGGCTGATCATCCCCAATCAGTACCCCGTTCCTGCCTTCTCCCCATATCCCCTGACTCCGCTATCTTTAAGAGCCCTGTCTAGCTCTCTCTTGAAAGTATCCAGCGAACCCACCTCCACTGAGGCAGAGAATTCCACAGACTCACCACTCTCTGTGAGAAAAAGTGTTTCCTCGTCTCCGTTCTAAATGGCCTACTCCTTATTCTTAAACCCTGGTTCTGGACTCCCCCAACATAGGGAACATGTTTCCTGCCTCTAGCGTGTCCAAACTCTTAACAATCTTATATGTTTCAATGATATATCCTCTCATCCTTCTAAACTCCAGAGTGTACAAGCTCAGCTGCTCCATTCTCTCAGCATATGACAGTGCCACCATCCCGGGAATTAACCTACGCTGCACTCCCTCAATAGCAAGAATGCCCTTCCTCAAATGAGGGGACCAAAACTGCACACAATACTCCAGGTGTGGTCTCACTAGGGCTCTGTACAACTGCAGAAGGACCTCTTTGCTCCTATATTCGATTCCTCTTGTTATAAAGGCCAACATGCCATTCGCTTTCTTCACTGCCTGCTGTACCTGCAGGCCCTTCGGCCCAACGAGCCCGCTCCAAACAGCGATCCCTGCATACTAACACTATCCTACACACACCAGGGACAATTTACATTTATACAGAGCCAATTAACCTACAAACCTGTACGTCTTTGGAGTGTGGGAAGAAACCGAAGATCTCGGAGAAAACCCACGCAGGTCACGGGGAGAACGTACAAACTCAGTACAGGCAGCACCCGTAGTCGGGATGGAAACCCGGGTTTCTGGCGCTATACTGCTACGGCACCGTGCAGCCCTCATGTTCTCCAGGGATGCTGCCTGACCCATAGTCATACAGCGCAGAAACAAGCCCTTCAGCCCATCTTGCCCATGCTGACCAACATGCTCCATCTACACTAGTCCCACCTGCCTGCGTTTGGATCATATCCTTCTGAACCTATCCTATCCATGTACTTGTCCAAATGTCTCTTAAACATTGTGATAGTACCTTCCTTAACTACCTCCTCTGGCAACTCGTTCCATAGCACCCAGCACCCTCTGTGTAAAAATAGTTGCCCCTCAGGTGCCTATTAAATCTTCCCCCTTTCACATTAAACTTATGTCCTCTGGTTCTTGATTTCCCCTCTCCTGGATAAAATTATGCATTCATCCTGTCTATTCCTCTATAAGATTTCCCCTCATCCTCCTGCACTCCAAGGAATAGAGTCCAAGCTTGCCCAACCTCTCCCTATAGCTCAGGCCCCTGATTTCTAGCAACATCTTGTAAATCTTATCTGCACTCTTTCTAGTTTAACGATAGGGGCACAGCGGTAGAGTTGCTGCCTCACAGCACCAGAGAGCCGGGTTCCATCCTGACTACGGGTGCTGTCCATATGGAGTTTGCACGTTTTCCTGGTTTTCTCCAGGTGCTCCGGTTTCCTCCCACGCTCCAAAGACGTGCAGATTTGTAGGTCAATTGGCTCGGTACAAGTGTAAATTGTCCCTAGTGTGTAGGATAGTGCTCGCTGGTCGGCGTGGACTCGGTGGGCCAAAGGGCTTGTTTCCACGCTGTATCTCTAAACTAATTTAAACATCTTTCCTATAAGTAGTTCCGGAGTTGCTGCAGCACTTTTCTTTCTCACAAAGTCAAATACATTTTTCAAAGGAGCAGCTTTCTCTTCATGAGTTGCCACGTTTAAAGAGTTGGTGTGTTCACGTCTGCAGGACATACTGTTCCTGGACTCCCTTTAAACCCTCTAATTGACGTTACCTAGAAATAGCAAGGATTCTATTGAGCATCATTTGCATTATCTGCTAAAAGGCATTTTCCAAGAAAGAGTTACACCCTCGGGCATCTTGTTGGAGCTCGGTAAACACAGTCCATGTTCGAGATAAACGCGGAGATAGCAAATAATCATCAACAACGCACAAGCTCACGCCGAGCTCAACAACACTCCGTTCCCTTCAGTTTACAGTTTAGTTTATTGTCACTTGTACTGAGGTACAGTGAAAATCTTTTGTTGCGTGATAATCAGTCGCCGGAAAGACAATACATGATTACAATCAAGCCACTTACAGTGTATAGATATATGATAAGGGAATACCGTTTAGCGCAAGGTAAAGCCAGCAAAGTCCGATCAAGGATAGTCCGAGGGTCACCAATGAGGTAGATGGGAGGTCAGGACTACTACTTTGTTGGTGGTCGGATGATTCAGTTGCCTGATAACAGCTGGGAAGACACTGTCCCTGAATCTGGAGGTGTGCGTTTCCACACCTTCTGTACCTCTTACCTGATGGGAGAGGGGAGAAGAGGGAGTGGCCAGGGTGCGACTGGTCCTTGATTATGCTGCTGGTCTTGCCGAGGCAGCATGGAGGTATTCATGTCCCTTCTCTATGTGGACGGGTGGGATTAAACAAGCACGGTGGCGCAGCGGATAGAGCTGCTGCCGCATCAGCTGCGAGGTGCTCTCGGGGCGCAAGTGTGGCCCGTCGCCCCTCCTACGCCACAGGGATCACCCGGGCCCTCTTCCGCTTCATCTGGGGATCGAGGATGGACCGGGTGCGACGGACCACAATGCACGTCGGCAGGCATCGGGTGTCCAATGTCGCCCTCCCCCTGATGGCCACCTTCGTGTGTGGCTCCATCAGGCGGAGCCTGATCTCGGGTGCTGACTGTGTGGAGTTTGCACGTTCTCCCTGTGACTGTGTGGGTTTCCTCTAGTTTCCTCCTGCGTCCCATAGATTCTTCAATGAATGACCATTGTGTGTCAGTGTCATGCACATCACTGGATGTTTTCAAGAGAGAATTGGATTTAGCTCTTGGGGCTAACAGAATCAAGGGATATGGGAAAAAGCAAGAACGGGGTACTGATTTGGATGATCAGCCATGATCATATTGAATGGCTCGAACGGCCGACTCCGGAACCAATTTTCTATGTTTCTATGTTATCAGACAAATCTCTCATAGTCACACAGCACGGGAACAGGCCCTTCAGCCCAACTTGTCCATGTTGACCAAGATGCCATCTAAGCTAGTCATCTGCCTGCGTTAGTCTCAAATCCTTCTGAATCTTTCCGATCCATTTACCTGTCCAAGTATAGACAATAGACAATAGGTGCAGGAGTAGGCCATTCGGCCCTTCGAGCCAGCACCGCCATTCAATGTGATCATGGCTGATCATCCACAATCAATACCCCGTTCCTGCCTTCTTCCCATATCCCTTAACTCCACTATCCCTAAAAGCTCTATCTAACTCTCTCCAGAGAACCAGCCTCCACCAATGGAGAATTCCACACACTCACAACTCTCTGTGTGGCTTACCCCTTATTCTTAAACTATGGCCCCTGGTTCTGGACTCCCCCAACATCGGGAACATGTTTCCTGCCTCTAGTGTGTCCAAACCCTTAATCATTTTATATATTTCAATATCTGCTATATGTTGTCATTTAACGTGACATAGTTACTCTCAAAGTAATGGAAAATGTGTGTAGGAAAGAATTGTAGTTGCTGGTTTAAACTGAAGATAGACACAAAGTGCTGGAATAACTCAGCGGGTCTGGCAGCGTCTCTGGAGAAAAAGGATGGGTGAAGCTTCAGTCTGACAAATGGTCCCGACCCAAAACGTCACCTATCCTTTTTCTCCAATGATGCTGCCTGACTGGCTGAGTTACTCCAGCACTCTACGTCAATCATCGGTAATGGAAAATGAACCGTGTCTCTTCGTCCTTGGAAATGAAAACAAAAACAATCCTCATAAATTGCAAACAATTCAAAGTCATTAATTCAGGACGAACCAGATCAATGTGACACGTCATTGTGTACAACCCTGGCTGGATCCTACGCCGAGACCAAAGCTCTTTCCTGGCCTTATTCAAATCAACGAGACTTTCTTCTCAAGAAACCACAAAACACAGAGGTTGATTGATAAAGGTATTTACAATGACGAAGGCTAATATACTTGAATGACATCTGACAAGTTGGGCTGAAGTCACAGTTTCCACACTGCATAACTCTATGACACCAGTGGTTTATATTTAGGTCTATTATTGTCACCTGTACCGGGGTACAGTGAAAAGCTAACTTTAGTATAGAGCCATAATTCATTCATGAATACAGCATGGAAGCTGGCCCTTCAGCCCAACTTTACCATGCAGACCAACCTGCCCCCTAGTCCCACCTGCCCACATTTGGCCCATATCCCTCTAAATGGTTCGGCAACTTGAGCGCTCAGGAGCGGAAAAGACTACAAAAAGGAGTAAACACTGCCCAGTCCATCATCGGCTCTGACCTCCCTACCATCGAGGAGATCTATCGCAGTTGCTGCCTCAAAAAGGCTGGCAGTATCATCAAGGACCCACACCATCCTGGCCACACACTCATCTCCCCGCTACCTACAGGTAGAAGGTTCAGGAGCCTGAAGACTGCAACGTCCAGGTTCAGGAATAGCTACTTCCCCACAGCCATCAGGCTATTAAACTCAACTCAAACAAAACTCTGAACATTAATAGCCCATTATCTGTTTATTTGCACTTTATCTGTTTATTTATTCATGTGTGTATATATTTGATTTGTTCTGTATTCTTGCCTACTATATTCTGTTGTGCTGAAGCAAAGCAAGAATTTCATTGCCCTATCTGGGACACATGACAATAAACTCTCTTGAATCTTGAATCTTTCTTATCCATGTACCTGTCCAAGTGTCTCTTAAACATTGTGATACTCCCTGCCTCGACTGGTTTAGTTTTGAGGTACAGCATGGAATCAGGCCACGCCGACCACCCATTCACACTAGTTATACGTTATCCCACTTTCTCATCCACTCCCTACACGCTATGTGGCAATTTGCAGAAGTCAATTAACCTATAAACCCACACGGTCTTTGGGATGTGGGAGGAAACAGGAGCACCCGGAGAAAACCCACACGGTCACGAGCAGAATGCACAAACTACACACAGACAGCACCCGTAGTCAGGATCAATCCTTGCTCTCTGTAGGTATGTTACAAAACTTACCTTCAGTCACGCTGTAATTCTGCCACTGGCCGTGTGCGCGATTTTGGCGCCTTTAAGGGGGGGGGGCGGGGTTAAAACGCGGGTTTCTCCTCCCTTGTCCTGGAAATATTTTGTTGGAGTACAAACCTTGGCTGACAAAATCGTTCCTACCGGCGTTTTGTGAATTTTTTATTTTTATTAAATCGTCAATGTCAGCGCTACAGTCATTTTAAAAGCAGCTCCTGAAGCGTCAACGCCGATAACGGGGACGGATTTCACACAATGGACAGGTAAACGAAAGTGCTTTCTTCAAATGTATAAAAGTGCTTCTTAAGAAGCCTTTAATTCACATTTTGTCATGCGACACGGTGATTTTATTCCCCGAATTAACGGCAGTATTTTTCATGCCAATACGGGGTTAAATTCACCGCAAATCAACGTTCCAAAAGATCGCGTTCCAGTAATCCTCACTCGCAAGATGAATTAAATCCCCATTAATTTACAGGTATTAAACATTCAATTCCTTCCATTTGGCCTGTAAATTCATGAAAATTAGATTTAAAAATTATGTTATATTGTGAATTATTGTGTGAATGTTATTTGGACACAGGCTATTTAAAAATGTTAATCTATTCTTAAGAAATTGATAGATGTTTAGATCTAGTAATTGAATTTTGTAATTAGCTACAATTAGGTAACTAACTAATTATATGCTTTACTTTCATGTCTTCGAAGTAAGATTGTTTCATATTTGTTTCAGAATGCTTCAATCTATAATACCTGAAAATTTCTTTCAGTTACCATAATTTTTAAGAAAGTTATGGGCTTTTAACTGTCCTCGATCACAGCTTTTGTGTTAAGTCAATGGAAAAGCAATAGGGAACTAGATGCTAATTTCTGAGTATGATAATGGCCATAACTTTTTTAATACTGAAGATATGAAAGTGAATTAAGTGTCAAATTAAACTTCTTTTTATGCTTTATCTGATGGGATAAATTGCAGACTTTATTTTTAAAATCTCAAAATTTTGTAACATTGCTACTCTCTGGTGCTGTAAGGCAGCAACTCCACCTCTGGGCCACTGTGCCACCTGAATTTGTCATTTTATCCAATCAAATCAGATAATACTATACATAAATAAAATCAAGCCAAACTCCAGGTCAACAAAGGGGAAGATACAGAGTGCAGAATATAGTTCTCAGCATTGTAGCGCATCAGTTCCACAGACAAAGTCCAATGTCCGCAATGGGGTAGAGGTGAATCAGACAGTACCCTAGCTTATGGAAGGACTGTTCAGAAGCCTGATAACAGAGGGGAAGAAGCTGTTCCTGAGTCTGGTGGTGCGCGATTTCAAGCTTCTGTATCTTCTGCCGGACAGGAGCGGGAGAAGAAGGAATGTGAGAGGGTGTGAGTGGCCTTCCGGGGGGGGGGGGTGTCAAATGGGATAGTCAAGGACGGAGTTAAAAGGAAAAGGGAGTAAAGGGATAGTTAATGACCCCAGAATTAACAGGAAAGAAAGCTCACAAAGGGATAGGAGCGTATGGCCAAGTGTAATAGGGATCGATGTGAAAGGTGAGATGCGTAAGGAATTAAAAGTGCTGTATTTGAATGCGCGAAGTATAAGAAGTAAAGTAGATGAGCTTGAGGCTCAGTTACAGGATGGTAAATATGACATTGTGGGGATTACCGAGACGTGGCTGCAGGAGGATCGGGTCTGGAAACTTAATATTCAGGGTTATACATCATATAGAAAGGACAGGCAGGTGGGCAGAGGAGGGGGGGATAGTTCTTCTGGTGAGGGATGGAATTCAGTCCCTTGCGAGGGAAGACATAGGGACTGACGAGGTAGAGTCACTGTGGATTGAGTTGAGGAATTGTAAATGCAAGAAGACACTAATTGGTGTTATCTACAGACCCCCAAATAGTAGCCCAGATGTAGGGTGTACGTTGCAGCAGGAGTTAAAACTGGCATGTAACAAAGGTAATGCCACTGTGGTGATGGGGGATTTGAATATGCAGGTAGACTGGGAAAATCAGGTTGGTTCAGGACCCCAAGAAAGAGAGTTTGTAGAATGCCTCCGAGATGGATTCTCAGAGCAGCTTGTAATGGAGCCGACCAGAGAAAAGGCAATTCTGGATTTAGTTTTGTCCAATGAACCAAATTTAATAAGAGAACTCGAGGTAAAGGAAGCGCTTGGAGGTAGTGATCATAATATGATTAGTTTTAATCTGCAATTTGAGAAGGAGAACGTTAAATCGGAAGTGTCAGTGATGCAGTTGAACAAAGGGGACTATGAAGGCATGAGAGGGGAGCTGGCCAAGGTAGACTGGAAAGGGATACTAGCAAGAATGACGGTGGAACAGCAATGGCAGGAATTTCTGGGCATAATCCAGAAGACGCAGGATCATTTCATTCCAAAAAGAAAGATTCTAAGGGGTGTAGGAGGCAACCGTAGCTGACAAGGGAAGTTAGGGATAGAATAAAACTAAAAGAAAAGATGTATAACACAGCAAAGAGTAGCCGGAGGTCAGAGGATTGGGAAACTTTCATAGGACAACAGAAGGAAACAAAACGGGCAATACGGGCTGAAAAGATGAAGTATGAAGGGAAGCTGGCCAGGAATATAATGAAGGACAGTAAAAGCTTCTTTAGATATGTTAAGGGAAAAAGAGTAGCAAAATCAAATGTCGGCCCTTAAAGGCAGACACGGGTGAAATTATTATGGGGAACAAGGAAATGGCAGAAGAGTTGAACAGGTACTTCGGATCTGTCTTCACTAAGGAAGACACAAACAATCTCCCAGAAGTACTGAAGGACAGAGGATCTAAGGGGATAGAGGAACTGAAATAAATTTTCATTAGGCGAGAAATAGTATTGGGTAGGCAAATGGGACTAAAGGAATATAAATCCCCGGGGCCTGATGGACTGCATCCCAGGGTCCTCAGGGAGGTGGCTCTAGAAATAGTGGACGCATTAGTGATCATTTTCCAATGTTCAATAGATTCAGGATCAGTTCCTGTGGATTGGAGGATAGCTAATGTTATCCCACTTTTCAAGAAAGGAGCGAGAGAGAAAACGGGGAATTACAGACCAGTTAGCCTGACTTCGGTGGTGGGAAAGATGCTGGAGTCAATTATTAAAGAGGTAATAATGGGGCATTTGGATAGCAGTAAAAGGATTAGTCCAAGTCAACATGGATTTATGAAAGGGAAATCATGCTTGACTAATCTTCTGGATTTTTTTGTGGATGTGACAAGTAAAATGGATGAAGGGGTGCCAGTGGATGTAGTGTATCTAGACTTTCAGAAAGCCTTTGATAAGGTCCCGCACGGGAGACTGGTGACAAAAATTAGAGCACATGGTATTGGGGGTAGGGTGTTGACGTGGATAGAAAATTGGTTGGCAGACAGGAAGCAAAGAGTAGGAGTGAACGGGTCCTTTTCAGAATGGCAGGCAGTGGCGAGTGGAGTGCCGCAAGGCTTGGTGTTGGGGCCGCAACTGTTTACCATATATATTAATGATTTAGAAGAGGGAATTAGGAGCAACACTAGCAAGTTTGCAGATGACACAAAGCTGGGTGGCAGTGTGAACTGTGAAGAGGATGTTAGGAGGTTGCAGGGTGACCTGGACAGGTTGAGTGAGTGGGCAGATGCGTGGCAGATGCAGTATAATATAGATAAATGTGAGGTTATCCACTTTGGTGGCAAAAACAAGGGGGCAGATTATTATCTCAATGGGGTTAGGTTAGGTAAGGGGGAGGTACATCGAGACCTGGGTGTCCTTGTACACCGGTCATTGAAAGTTGGCCTGCAGGAACAGCAGGCAGTGAAGAAAGCTAATGGAATGACAAGAGGATTTCAGTATAGGAGTAAAGAGGTTCTTCTGCAGTTGTATAGGGCTCTGGTAAGACCACATCTGGAGTATTGCGTACAGTTTTGGTCTCCTTATTTGAGGAAGGACATCCTTGTGATTGAGGCAGTGCAGCGTAGGTTCACGAGATTGATCCCTGGGATGGCAGGACTGTCATATGAGGAAAGATTGAAAAGACTAGGCTTGTATTCACTGGAGTTCAGAAGGATGAGGGGGGTCTTATAGAAACATATAAAAATATAAAAGGACTGGACAAGCTAGATGCAGGAAAAATGTTCCCAATGTTGGGCGAGTCTAGAACCAGGGGCCACAGTCTTAGAATAAAGGGGAGGCCATTTAAGTCTGAGGTGAGAAAAAATGTTTTCACCCAGAGAGTTGTGAATTTGTGGAATTCCCTGCCACAGAGGGCAGTGGAGGCCAAATCACTGGATGGGTTTAAGAGAGAGTTAGGGGCTAGTGGAATCAAGGGATATGGGGAGAAGGCAGGCACGGGTTATTGATTGGGGACGATCAGCCATGATCGCAATGAATGGCAGTGCTGGCTAGAAGGGCCAAATGGCCTCCTCCTGCACCTATTTTCTATGTTTCTATGTTATCAAAGAACGTGACAAAGAAAGCCCTGGTTTATGAAGAAGTCAGTGGTGAGATTGTGGAATCATTTATCGCATGTCTATTCAGATCTCTGTTGACTCTGTGACTAAGCCTTTCATGGAAGAACAAATATTTGGTGGGGAAGTAGCAGATCAACTACAAATGTTGTTTGAGGCATATTGTTATCACTGAAGATAAAACACCATGCTCAGAGAAAGCCTGTGGACATTATCGGCTTCAATGGGCAAATAACTTGTCCACTGAGCTTTGAACCCAGTTCTTCCCTCATGAGATCGCAGGCTTGATCAGATCCATGGGCGGAAATCCGGGGGGGGGGTGGGGGAGACTAGGGGGGGGCTTGTTTCCACCCCCCCTCCATGTTTTGAGAGTTGTGGGACAATCCCCCCCATGTTTCGTAATCCCGATTTTGAAATTCGGTGGAAAAAAAATCTATAAGAAATCTCCGCTTTCCGCGAGACAGTCGGGGTGGGACTGATGATCGAGGGCGTCGATTGGACGAGAGAGACGTCGGTCAGCAGGCAGCAGGGGCTGGGGGGGGATGATTGGATGAGGGAGATGTCCTGGTGGAGGAAAGATCCTAGAGCTGAGCTCGAATCGGTCCGTTCGCGGCAAAGCTTCGCTCTATGATCTCTGGTTCACTAGACCTTTCATCGCCCGGCACGGCGTAAAATCGGCCGCGGGATTTTTCCATCGTCCCGCGGTCAAATTGCTGCGTCGAGGCGATCGAGGCTCCCGATGCTGAAGCCCCTGCCGGGCGTTGAAAGCCCCCCCGCGAACGGGCCGATTCAAGCCCCACGATTCAGGGCGGACAAAGCTGCTGTTGCTGGAGTTAGGAGTCGGTCACCAACCAGGTCAGCTCCTGATGTTACCGTCCACAGGGCCCACGGCTGAAGCCTCCAAAGCCACGCATTCGTGTGTGTGTGTGTGTGCGTGCGCACGCGCGGCGGCAAGAAATTGTGCCCTCCCCATATTTTGACAGCGATTTCTGCCCCTGATCAGATCAGCAGCCCGACATGCGATGATAGTCCAAACCTCAGAGGGGTTTTTATCCCCCATTCAGAGGCTGGTGGATACATGGAACAAGCCGCCAGAGGAGGTAAACGCAAGAAACTCGATTGTAATCATGTATTGTCTTTCCGCTGACTGGTTAGCACGCAACAAAAGCTTTTCACTGTACCTCGGTACACGTGACAATAAACTCAACTGAACTGAAACTGCAGAAAGACACAAGTGGGTCAGGCGGCATCTCTGGAGAAAAAGGACAGGTGTTGTATCGGGTCGGTACCTATCCTCAGACGTCACCCATCCTTTTTCACTGGAGATGCTGCCTGACCCGCATAATTACTCCAGCACTTTGTGTCTATCTTTGGTATCAACCAGCATCTGCAGTTCTTTGTATCTACATAGAAACTGTAGATGCGGGTTTATGAAAAAAAGTGCTGGGGTCACTCGGTGAGTCAGGCAGCGTCATCGAAAGTGGTGGCCCATTCTCTGGATTCTTTTAAGAGAGTTAGATAGAGCTCTAAAAGATAGCGGAGTCAGGCGATATGGGGAGAAGGCAGGAACGGGGTACTGATTGTGGATGATTAGCCATGATCACATTGAATGGTGGTGCTGGCTCAAAGGGCCGAATGGTCTACTCCTGCACCTTTTGTCTATTGCCCATTGAGTTACTCCAGCTTTTTGTGTTTATCTTCGGTTTAAATCAGCACCTGCAGTTCCTTCCTGCACACTTGTAAAGAGTGCTGCCCGTTTGCTTACTTGACTTTGTTCTGTGAATGAGCTAACTTGACACAAACACTAAAGGGCCTGTCCCACTTGGGCGTCATTTGCTCGGCATCATTTACGCGTCACGACGCACGATGCACATTACGCGCGCATGGTGACGTAGGCAGTGACGTGCTGTTGCGCCCCAGCATTTTGGGATGTACAAAATCTTCGCGCGCCATCTGCGTGACGTGCAAATGACGCCCAAGTGGGACAGGCTGTTAACTTCTCTCTCTGGAGAGAACGCCATGGTTATGCTGTCTCCTGGGCTCTGGGTAAACTGGGGTCGATCTCAACTATCTAGCTTGAGAGTTGTGTTTGTGTTTTAGCCCCCTTGTGTTTGGGAAGGTGTTCCCCACTTCAGCTGATGGGCTGCAGAACTAAATGATGAAATAATCACCAATGGGCTACAATGCTTTAGAATTTACTTTAGACTTTAGAGATACAGTCTACCGGCCAACTGAGTCAGCGCAGACCAGCGATCACCCCATACACTAGCACTATCCTACACACAAGAGGGACAATTTACAATTTTACTGAAGCCAATTAACCTACAAAACTGCACATCTTTGGGATGTGGGAGAAAACCCTCGCGGTCACAGGGAAAACGTACAAACTCCGTACAGATGGCACCCGTAGTCAGGATCCAACTTGGGTCTCTGAGGCAGCAACTCTACTGCTGCGGCACCGTGCCGCCCTGTAGAACTAAAATATGAAGTGGACACTGATGCGCGACAATGCTGAGAACTATATTCTGCACTCTGTATCTTCCCCTTTGCTCTACCTATTGTACTGGAGTTTGGCGTGATTTTATGGCATGTCTGAATTTTTTGGGCAGCAAGAAAGACAAAGCTCTAAAGGACAATAGACAATAGGTGCAGCAGTAGCACTTCGAGCCAGCACCGCCATTCAATGTGATCATGGCTAATCATCCACAACACGTAAACTGGCCCTTCAGCCCACTTTATCCATGCTGACTAAGATGCCCCATCTAAGTGAGTCCCATATCCCTCTACTCCTTTCTTATGCATATAATGACACAGTGCTGGAGTAACTCAGCGGGTCAGGCAGCATCTGTGGAGAACATGGAAAGGTAACGTATCGGGTTGAGACTGAAAGAGTCTGAAGAAGGGTCTCAAACCAAAAATCACCTATCCATGTTCTCCAGAGATGCTGCCTGACCTGCTGAGTTACTCCAGCACTCTGTGTCCATGTTCTCCAGAAATGCTGCCTGACCCGCTGAGTTACTCCAGCGCTCTGTGTTCTTCTGTGTATTAACCAGTACCTGCAGTTCTTTGTTTCTCCAAACCAAAGCACGACCACGGTACATGTGACAATAATAAACCTAAACTTAAATCCGAAGCAGGAAGCAGGAGAAGGTTTGTGTCTCTTGCAGGGATAGAAGGGAACAGCGTAGAGGTGCAGACACTGTTGTTGTGGGAGACTCCCAGATAGGGAATGACGTGGTGCCCAGCTCCCTCTGGCATCAGTTCCCCAGGTACACACGTCCCAGGTGGTTGCCTCTGGCAGGGATTGGGCAAGTTGCTCAGCGACTGGTTAATGAGGCAGCTCAAGGAGAGAAGCAACTGGGGCCTGACTCTTGAGGAGCTCCACCTTTACATGACCCGACTGCAGCAGAGTGTCACAGCAGGCGAGGCGGCAGCCTGTTCCACACTTCCACGGCCATCGACCACCCACCGCCCAAGGCCCACCCCAGCACTGCCGGACCAACTGAGCGCACAACAACTGGGCCTGACCTGGATGGGAGCATAAGACACAGGAGCAGAATCTGGCCATTCGGCCCATCGTCTACCTCACTATTCAGTCACGGCTAATCTATCTTTCCCTCTCAATCCCATTATCCCCGTAACCTTTCACACCCTTTGAACCTTTGAGAATTTGAAGAAGGGTCCCACCCAGAAACGCCACCCATCCATGTTCTCCACAGATGCCACCTGACCCGCTGAGTTACTCCAGCACTCTGTGTCCATGTTCTCCAGAGATGCTGCCTGACCCGCTGAGTTACTCCAGCACCCTGTGTCCATGTTCACCACAGATGCTGCCTGACCCGCTGAGTTACTCCAGCACTCTGTGTCCATGTTCTGCAGAGATGCTGCCTGACCCGCTGAGTTACTCCAGCACCCTGTCCATCTTCATTCTAAACCAGCATCTGCAGTTCCTTTCCACACCTTTGGCACCTTTACTAATCAAGTATCGATCTACTTCTGCCTTAGAAATATCCATTGACTTTGCCTCCACAGCCGTCTAGGGCAATGAATTCCACAGATTCACCATCCTCTGACTAAAGAAATTCCTCCTCATCTTCCTAAAGGTACGTCATTTTATTCTGTAGCTATGACTAGTCCTAGACTCTCCCGCTAGTGGAAGCATCCTCTCCACATCCACTGTATTCAGACCAATCTCTGTTGGGACATTATCCCGGGCAGAACATTAAATATTTCTCCCACGGCTGGATTAGTTGGAGCAGAGAAGCGGCTAAAGTTTATGTTTAGGATTATTATTGTCCCGTGTACCGAGGTACAGTGTAAAGCTTTGTTCTGCATGCTATCCAAACATATCAGATAATACTATACAAATATAATCACGTCAAACTCCAGTACAATAGGTAGAGCAAAGGGGAAGATACAGAGTGCGGAATATAGTTCTCAGCATTGTAGCGCATCAGCTCCAGAGACAAAGTCCAATGTCCGCAATGGGGTAGAGGTGAATCGGACAGTACCCTAGCTTATGGAAGGACCATTCAGAAGCCTGATAACAGAGGGGAAGAAGCTGTTCCTGAGTCTGGTGGTGCGCGCTTTCAAGCTTCTGTACCTTCTGCCGGACGGGAGCGGGGAGAAGAAGGAATGACCGGGGTGGGACAGGTCCTCACTTGGACAGATACGTGGATAGGAAAGGTTTCGAGGGATATGGGCCAAACGCAGGCAGGTGGGACTAGTGTAGATGGGGCATGTTGGTTAGCGTGGGCAAGTTGGGCCGAAGGGCCGATGTCCGTGCTGTGTGACCTATTGTGCAGTGGGGGTGTCAGAACGCTGGAAGTGCAAAGGGGCAGGGCCAAGCGTGGCAAATAATAGGTGAACACCGGCAAGTGGTGATGAGAGGGAGATTGTTGGACAAATGCCAGCGATGAAGAAAAAGGATGGACGAGTTGCGAATTGTGAAGCCAGAGGATGGAATGCAGTGGGTGGGGGAGGGGAGCAATAGGTGCGAGTCCGGGGGGGCACAGGGGAGGGAGGTGGAAGAAATGGGGGTGTGGGGGAGAAAGGGGATGGGGAGGGGTGGATGGTTACAGGTACCTAAAATTGGAGAGTTCAACGTCCTTTCCATTGGGTTGTGAGCCACCCAAGTGGAATATGAGGTGCTGTTCCTTCATCGTCTCACCCCGGTCACTCCCTCATCTCCCCTCTCCCATCAGGCAAGGGGGGGGTAGAAGTGTGAAAACGCACGCCTCCAGATTCAGGGACAGTTTCTTCCCAGCTGTTATCAGGCAACTGAACCATCCTATCATCAACTAGAGAGCGGTCATGACCTCCCATCTACCTCATTGGATTCCATCTGACTATCTTTAATCGGACTTTATCTTGCACTAAACGTTATTCTCTTGATCCTGTATCTGTACACTGTGGACGGCTTGATGGTAACCATGTAGTGTCTTTCCTCTGACGGGTTAACACGCAACACTGGCTGGTTTCACTGTACCTTGGTACACGTGACAATAAACTAAACTGAAAACTGAAACATTATTCCCTTTAGATAGACACAAAATGCTGGAGTAACTCAGCGGGACAGGCAGCATCTCTGGAGAGCAGGAATGGGTGACGTTTCGGGTCGAGACCCTTCCTCAGACAGAGTCAGGGGGAAAGGGAAACTAGAGATATGAAAAGATAGAAAGAACAAATGAATGAATGAACATTGGCGGCATGGTGGCGCAGCGGTGGAGTTGCTGCCTTACAGTGAATGCAGCGCCGGAGACCCAGGTACGATCTCCCCATATCCCTTGACTCCGCTATTTTTAAGAGCCCTATCTAGCTCTCTCTTGAAAGCATCCAGAGAACCTGCCTCCACTGCCCTCTGAGGCAGAGAATTCCACAGACTCACCACTCTCTGTGAGAAAAAGTGTTTCCTCGTCTCCGTTCTAAATGGCTTACTCCTTATTCTTAAACTGTGGCCCCTGGTTCTGGACTCCCCCAACATCGGGAACATATTTCCTGCATCAAACGTGTCCAAACCCTTAATAATCTTATATGTTTCAATGAAATCCCCTCTCGTCCTTCTAAACTCCAGAGAGTACAATCCCAGCTGCTCCATTCTCTCAGCATATGACAGTCCCGCCATCCCGGGAATTAACCATGTAAACCTACGCTGCACTCCCTCAATTTAGGGGACCAAAACTGCACACAATACTCCAGGTGTGGTCTCACGAGGGTTCTGTACAACTGCAGAAGGACCTCTTTGCTCCTATATTCGATTCCTCTTGTTATAAAGGCCAACATGCCATTCGTTTTCTTCACTGCCTGCTGTACCTGCATGCTTACTTTCATAGACTGATGTACAAGGACCCCCAGATCCCATTGTATTTCCCCTTTTCCCAACTCGAGACACCATTTAGAAAGTAATCTGCCTTCCTGTTTTTGCTACCAAAGTGGATAACCTCACATGTATCCGCATTAAACTTCATCTGCCATGCATCTGCCCACACCCCCAACCTGTCCAAGTCACCCTGCATTCTCATAGCATCCTCCTCACAGTTCACACTGCCACCGCGCTTTGTGTCATTACAAATTTGCTAACGTTACTTTGAATCCCTTCATCCAAATCATTGATGTATCTGGGTAAATAGCTGCGGTCCCAGCACCGAGCCTTTCGGTACCCCACTAGTCACTGCCTGCCATTCTGAAAGGGACACGTTAATCCCTACTCTTTGTTTCCTGTCTGCCAACCACTTCTCTATCCATGTCAGCACTCTAACCCCAATACCATGTGCCCTAATTTTGCCCACTAATTTTGCAAAGACGAACAGGTATGTACGTTAACTGGCTTTGGTAAATGTAAAATTGTCCCTAGTGGGTGTAGGATAGTGTTATTGTGCGGGGATCGCTGGTCGGCGCGGACCCAGTGGGCCGAAGGGCCTGTTTCCATGCTGTATCTCTAAACAAAATAAAACTTTTCACTGCACCTCGGTACATTTGACGATAATAAAGTGATCTAAAGAAAATTTTGTGTGAGACCTCACTTGTGTGTGTGTGTGGCCCAGGACAGAATGGTTGGTGTGGGGATGGGAAGAGGAGTTAAAATGGTGAATGAATCTCCACAGTACCCGGCACTGTAAACAGCTGACATATCTTATTCAAAAGGTGTGCAATATCAAAGTCAAATCTCTTCATGATCAGATGCACCATTTCAACATCAGCCTTTGAAGAGCCATCTAACCAGTTAAACAAAACACCTCATTCACCACACAACCTGCTATTGTTTTTCATTACCAACTTCTTCCGGTTTCTGGCACAATCAAACCCTTCCCCTTTTACTGATGGCCTGGCTTACATAACCCTGGTGCCAGTGGCAAGCTCGGAATAAAAGGACGCTCCTTTAGAATGGAGACAAGGAGGAATTTCTTTAGTCAGAGGGTGGTGAATCTGTGGAATTCATTGCCACAGACACTGTGGAGTCCAAGTCAATGGGTTTTTTAAGGCAGGGATTGACAGATTCTTGATTAGTGCGGGAGTCAGAGGTTACGGGGAGAAGGCAGGAAAATAGGTGTTGAGAAGGAAAGCCAGATCAGCCATGATTGAATGGTGGAGTAGACTAGATGGGCTGGATGGCCTTATTCTGCTACTATGACCGATGGGTGACAAATCACTGAATGGTGGTCCACTGTTACAGCAGTCAATGCCAGGTCTCAATGATGACATTTACACCCCGTTAAACATTGAGGGGCAGCGTCTGGTGTGGACGACCTCAAACAAGGGAAGGGATGTCACCCCAGGGGGCCACATGAGTGGCAATGATGTTTCGTTTAAATGTAGCTATGAATATTACTGTTCGAGATACAGCATGGAAACAGGCCCTTTAGCCCAACCAAGTAAACATTGACCAGCGATCGCCCGTTCACACTGGTTCCACACCCGTTCACACTTTCACACCATCCTCTCATTGTTTAATTTAGGTTACTATTGTCATGTGAAAGTGAAAAGCTTTGTTGTTGCCCGCTATTCAGTCAAAGAAAATACTGTACTGCCGTCCACAGTGTACAGATAAAGGATCAACATTTACTGCAAGATAAAGTCCGATTAGGGATGGTTCAAGGTCTCCAATGAGGTAGATGGGAGGTCAGGACCACTCTCTAGTTGCGATAGAATGGTTCAGTTGCCTGATAACAGCCAGGAAGAGACAGTCACTGAATCTGGAGGTGTGCGTTTTCACACTTCCAGGAGAGATAGCTGAATGGAAAATTGGCTCCATGGAAGGAAGCAGAGGGTGATGTGGAAGGTTGCTTCTCGGACTGGAGCCTGTGACTAATGGTGTGCCTCAAGGTTCGGTGCTGGGCCCATTACTGTTTGTCATCTACATCAATGATTTGGATGAGAACATACAGGGCAAGATTAGCAAGTTTGCAGATGATACAAAAGTGGGTGGTTTTGCAGATCGGTTGGCCAGGTGGGCTGAGGAATGGTGGATTTAATTTAATACAAAGAAATGTGGTGGTGTTGCATTTTGGGAAGTCTAACATGGGCAGGGCCTAGAGAGTAGATAGACACAAAATGCTGGAGTAACTCAAGCGGGACGGGGCAGCATCTCTGGAGAGAAGGAATGGGTGACTTTTCGAGTCGAGACCCTTCTTCAGACTGGTTAGGGATAAGGGGAAACGAGAGATATAGACGGTGATGTGGAGAAATAAAGAACAATGAATGAAAGATATGCAAAAAAGTAACGATGATAAAGGAAACAGGCCATTGTTAGCTGTTTGTAGGGTGAAAATGAGAAGCTAGTGCGACGTGGGTGGGGAGAGATAGAGAGAGGGAATGTCTTTATAATTTATTTTACTCCAATTATATGTTTCGTACTTGTTAAACTCTGTAAGGTGTCCTTGAGACTTTGGTATAAGGCGCCCAATAAATAAAATTTATTATTATTATTATTATTACCTGAAGTTAGAGAAATCAATATTCATACCACTGGGCTGTACGCTGCCCAAGCAAAATATGAGATGCTGTTCCTCCAATTTGCCTTTAGCCTCACTCTGACAATGGAGGAGACCGAGGACAGAAAGGTCTGTGTGGGAATGGGAAGGAGAATTAACGTGTTTGGCAACCGGAGATCAGGTTGGTTCAGGCGGGCTGAGCGAAGGTCTATCTGCGTTTAAAGGAAACGCACGTTGAAAGGTTTTTTTTTTATACAGTGCCTGGAACATGCTGCCGGGGATGGTGGTGGAGGCAGATACAACAGTGGTATTTATGAGGAGTTTAGACAGACACATGGAAAACTACAAATACCAACTCAACTACAAACTATCTTGGGTGACGTTTCGGGTAGAAACGTTACCCATCCTTTTTCTCCAGAGAAGCTGCCAGACTCGCTGAGTTACTCCAGCACTCTGTCCATGTTCTCCAGAGATGCTGCCTGACCCGCTGAGTTACTCCAGCACTCTGTGTCCATGTTCTCCAGAGATGCTGCCTGACCCGCTGAGTTACTCCACCACTCTGTCCATGTTCTCCAGAGATGCTGCCTGACCCGCTGAGTTACTCCAGCACTCCTTGTCCTTCTTTGGTTTAAACCAGCAGCTGCAGTTCCTCGTTTCTACAAACTATCTCCGTTGCACTTGTGACATCAGGCTTTTGTTTTGCACTAATAGTTTTTTTTAATTTATTGAACTTGTTTTTGTTTCTTGTGTTATCTTCGAGTACTGTGCTAAAGACTTGTTAAGCTGCTCCAAGAAATTTTAATTGTTCCATTACACAATTAAACACTCTCGACTCTTGTTTTGTTTCGAGATGCAGGACGGAAACAGGCCCATCGGCCCACCATGTCCACGCTGACCAGCGATCACCCCGAACACTAGTTGTATATCATCCCTCTCCTGATGTGGAGCGAATAGACAGTAGACAATATTGAATATGGATCACGTGCAGGCAGAGGAGATCAGTTTAACTTGGCATTATGTTCAGCATGGTGATCGTGGGCCGAAGGGCCTCATTCTGTGCTCCAGTGCATGCTATGTTCTATATATGTGCATTCTTAACTTGAGCGTTTGATTGTCATATGCACTGGAGCTGTGGGACCTCATTGAAACTTATCGAATAGTGAAAGGCCTGGATAGAGTGGATGTTGAGAGGATGTTTCCACTAGTGTGAGAGTCTAGGACCAGAGGCCGAAGCCTCAGAATAAAAGGTTGTACCTTTAGAAAGGAGAAATTTGTTCAGCCAGAGGATGGTGAATCTGTGGAATTCATTGCCACAGGCGGCTGTGGAGGCCAAGTCATTGGGTATTTTCAAAGTGGGATAGACAGATTCTTGATAAGGTGTCAAAGGTTATGGGCAGAAGGCAGGAGAATGGCGTTGAGAGGGAAAGATAGATCAGCCATGATTGAATGGTGGAGTCGACTCGATGGGCTGAATGGCCTGATGCTGCTCCGAAAACGTAAACATCTGAACGGGAACAATGCATATTACTTGTTGCAGCTTTACAGTCACACCGACAGCACAACACGACAAATAAAAATCCGTGAAGTAATAATGCAATAAATGATCAGTTATACTGGGTATCCAGACCATAATACTGCAAATCGAAGTAAGTGAGGCAACCAAGACAAAATCTATAGTAGAAACAAGGAACCGCAGATGCTGGTTTACACAAAAAGACACAAAGTGCTGGCAGCATCTCTGGAGAACATGGATGAAATGGATCTCTGGAGAAATTCGATAGCAGATCGGTGCTGAGGTAGGAGTAATGTTAGTGTTGTGTAGTGTTCGAGCCTGATGGTTTTCAGAAAGTAGCTGTTCCTGAACCTGCAGGTCACGGTTTTCAGGCTCCTGTACCTTTAGTTTGGTTTAGATACAGATAAAGGGAAACAGGCCCTTTGGCCCACCAATTCCACGTCAACCATACACTACACTAGTTCTATACACTACCCATACACGCGTTCTAACCTACACACTAGGGGCAATTTATGGAAGCCAATTAACCTACAAACTCACACGTAACACAGCAGTAACAGGATCGGTCCGAGTCAGCATGGATTTACGAAGGCGGAATCATGCTTGACTAATCTTCTGCCATTTTTTGAGGATGTAACTAGGAAAATGGACAACGGAGAGCCAGCGGATGTGGTGTATCTGGACTTTCAGAAAGCATTTGATAAGGTTCCACATAGGAGATTTGTGGGCAAAATTCGAGCACATGGTATTGGGGGTAGGGTACTGGCGGTAGGGTACTGACATGGATAGAAAATTGGTTGGTAGTCAGGAAACAAAGAGTAGGGGTTAACGGGTCCCTTTCAGAATGGCAGGCAGTGACTAGTGGGGTACTGCAAGGCTCGGTGATGGGACCACGGTTATTTACAATATATATTAATGATTTAGATGAAGGGATTACAAGTAACATTAGCAAATTTGCAGATGACACAAAGCTAGGTGGCAGTGTGAACTGTGAGGTGGATGCTATGAGGATGCAGGGTGACTTGGACAGATTGGGGGAGTGGGCAGATGCATGGCAGGTGCAGTTTAATGTGGATAAATGTGAGGTTTACCACTTTGGTAGCAGAAACAGGAAGGAAGATTATCTAAATGGTTTCAAGTTGGGAAAAGGGGAAGTACAATGGGATCTGGGAGTCCTTGTTCATCAGTCACTGAAAGTAAGCATGCAGGTACAGCAGGCAGTGAGGAAAGCGAATGGCATGTTGGCCTTCATAACAAGAGGAGTTGAGTATAAGAGCAAAGAAGTCCTTCTGCAGTTGTACAGGGCCCTAGAGAGACCACACCTGGAGTATTGTGTGCAGTTTTGGTCTCCAAATTTGAGGAAGGACATTCTTGCTATTGAGGAAGTGCAGTGTAGGTTCACAAGGTTAATTCCTGGGATGGCTAGACTGTCATATGTTGAATGAATGGAGCGACTGGGCTTGTACACTCTCGAATTTAGAAGGATGAGAGGGGATCTTATTGAAACATACAAGATTATTAAGGGTTTGGACACGCGAGAGGCAGGAAACATGTACCCGATGTTGGGGAAGTCCAGAACCAGGGGCCACAGTTTAAGAATAAGGGTAAGCCATTTAGAACGGAGATGAGGAAACACTTTTTCACACAGTTATGAGTCTGTGGAATTCTCTACCTCAGAGGGCTGTGGAGGCCGGTTCTCTGGACACTTTCAAGAGAGAGCTAGATAGAGCTCTTAAAGATAGCGAAGTTAGGGGATATGGGGAGAAGGCAGGAACAGGGTACTGATTGTGGATGATCAGCCGTGATCACATTGAATGGCAGTGGTGGCTCGAAGGGCCGAACGGCCTACTCCTGCTCCTATTGTCTATTGCCTTGGGAATGTGGGAGCAACCAGAGAAAATCCACGCGGTCACAGGGAAAACGGACTAACTCCGTACAGACAGCACCCGTAGTCAGGATTGAACCTGGGACTCTGGTGCTGTGAGGTAGTGACTCTACTGCTGCACCACCGTGCCATCCTAGATACAGCAAGATTCCTTTAACTTGTAAAAACCTTACATATAAAAGCACCCTCTGTGTAGTCTCGCTCAATTCTGGACATGGCCAAATGACACCATGAATTAGACTTTAGAGATACAGCATGGAAACAAGCTCTTCGGCCCACAGAATCTACACGGACCAGCGACCACCCCCTACACTGGCACTGTCCTACACACTAGGGACCATTTACAATTTTACCGAAACTAATTAACCTACAAACCCGCACATCTTTAGAATATGGGAGGAAACCAGAGCACCCGGAGAAAACACACGTGCTCACAGGGAGAACGTACAAACTCCATAAAGACAGCACCTGAGGTCAGGATCGAACCTGGGTCTCTGGCGCTGCAAGGCAGCAACTCTACCGCTGCACCGCCCCAATTAAAACCAGTCAGTGTGTTCTCAAGTTAACTCCTTGCACCCATTACAACGAAGCCCACACTTCCTAAGTGCCCATCACTCCCCGAGATGGAGTCTTGAAGGGGACTCTCAGGAACAAGTCTTGGATCGGCCTTTTGGGAGCAGTGGGATTTATCATTGGCCTGTGGTTCTGCAACCTTTTTGTTGACGGCAGTCATGTGAGCAGGATGTGCGTGAACTTTTGACTCGAGTTATTTGCATGCATTTTTTAAAAGTTATCCAACCTCCCAGAACAAGTGACAAAATGCACTTGGGAACAGTTTACATAGAGTCCCAGGCCCAGCGTGGTGTATGATCTAAGGTGCTGATATAACACGGTCATATACAACAAGAAAACAGGCCCTTTGGCCCACCGAGTGTATGCCCACCCAGACATTCGAGGACTAGATCGGGTAGATGCATAGAGTCTCTTGCCCAGAGTGGGCGAATCGAGGACCAGAGGATATAGGTTTAAGGTGAAGGGGAAAAGATTTAATAGGAATCTGAGGGGTAACTTTTCCACACAGAGGGTGGTGGGCGTATGGAACAAGCTGCCAGAGGAGGTAGTTGAGGCTGGGATTAATCCCACATAGAAGAAACAGTTAGACAGGTACATGGATAGGACAGGTTTGGAGGGAAGGTGGGACTAGTGTAGCTGGGACATGTTGGCTGGTGTGGGCAAGTTGGGTGGAAGGACCTGTTTCTACACTGTATCACTCTATGACGCTATATCTTTCTAAGCTAGCCCCGTTTGGCCATTAGCCATTGAAACTTAACTTCCCATGTACCTACCTAATGTTGTTCTTGTCCCCCCCCCCCATCTCCGTGTGCCTGCTTACCTCCTTTGTCAGCTTGTTCCCAGACCCAACACCCTCCACATGGAAAAGTTGCCCCTCAGTTCCCCTTTAAATCTTTCCCCTTCTTCTTTCCGACTCATCTGGGAAAAAGACTGTGCCATCACTCTATATATTTATCTCATGAGTTCATACACCTCTATAAAATCATCACTCATCCTCCTGCGCTCCAAGGAATAGTGCCAACCTGCGCAACCTCTCCCTGTAGCTCCTCGAGTCCTGGCAACATCCTCGTAAATCCTCTCTATGCTCTTTTCAGATTGACGACATCCTTCCTATAACATGGTGACCAAAACTGAACACAGTACTCCAAGTCCCCACCCCGTACACTAGCCATATCCTACACACTAGGGACAATTTTACAATTCTATCGGCCAATTAACCTATGTGCTGGAGTGTGGGAGGAAACCGGAGCACCCGGATAAACCCAGGTGGTCACAGGGAGAACGTGCAAACTCCGTACAGACAGCATCTGTAGTCAGGATGGAACCCGGGTCTCTGGCGCTGTGAGGCAGCAACTCTACCGCTGCCCCACTGTGTCGCCCTATTAGTGGTGACCTCCCAGATCTTCCGAGGGACTGGAACCATTCCCGAAAGACTAGAAGGCATAGCTTGAAGGTGAGAAGGGCAAGATGCGGGAAAAGCTAATCACACAGTGAAGGGAGTGCCAGGAACATGCTGCCGGGGCCTGGTGGTGGAGGCAGGTACAACAGTGGTGTTTAAGATGCTGTTACATGGAAGTGCAGGGAATAAAGGGATATGGATCACGTAGCGGCAGATGAGATCAGTTTAACTTGCCACAAACATTGTGCTGTATTGTCCCATGTTCCCTGTTCTACCTTTTACAAACTTGCTCAGCACCCTCATTAAAAACCCTTCAGGGCCTGTCCCACTTACGCCATTTTTTCGGCGACTTGCCGGCACCCGTCATTAGTCGCAGCAGGTCGCCGAAAATTTTCAACATGTTGGCAATCCAGCGGCGACCAGAAAAAGGTACGACTCTTTGGGCGACTACTCACGACCATACAGGCGACATGTCGCGGGGTGACGCCTGTATGGTCGTGAGTCGTCACCCAAAGAGTCGCACCTTTTTCTGGTCGCCGCTGGATTGCCAACATGTTGACAATTTTCGGCGACCTGCTGCGACAATGACGGCAAGTCGCCGGAAAAAAAACGCGTAAGTGGGACAGGCCCTTTACATCTTTCCTATAATTTTTATTTTTTTTATTTTTATTTATTAGAAGTACATTACATTACAACCACATACATTAATACTCGTCATTTGTATCTTCTTACAATTAATGTACTCCCTTTATTTATTTTTTTACACTAGAAAAGGAAAAGATTGAAAGAAAGAAGAAAGTGAAGGAAAAAGTGAAAGTGTAGAAAAGTGTAGAAAATGTAACAACAAAAAAGGACGAAGACCCTATAAGAGCGAAATTAAAAACAAAAGAAAAAGAGTTAAGAAATAGGCCCTAGGAAAAAAAAGAGAAAGAGAGAGAGGAAAAAAGAAAAAAAAATGTTTTTTTGAGCATTACGTAAATAGGACATACCAACTCTTCAACTATCATCTTTCCTATAATGAAGGAACTAAAATCGTTAGTCTGAGGAAGGGTCTCGACCCGAAAAGTCACCCATTCCTTCTGTCCAGAGATCCTGCCAGTCCCGCTGAGTTACTCCAGCATTTTGTGTCTATCTTCAACTAAAATCATTGGTGATCATGTTTGGAAACTGTAATCCTTTTTTAATCTCTTTCCTCCTAATCTTTTCTTAAAACCAAGCTCTTCTGTCCCATTTATTTATTATTTATTGTACCTTTAGGTCTTGCGTTACTTGCCTGCAAATCTGTGGCAAGCTAGAACTCCATTGTCCTGGTCCCTGTGCCTTTAACAATAGAACACTCTCGACTCTATGTAATGTTCAGTGTCAAATTTTGTTTTGGAAGCAGCACAAACGATACTGAATGAATGATATTTTTGAAAGCGTATCCAATTCTCTCACAAAAGATCACATTCTCTGACTGAGTCACTTTGAGGTGGACAGCTCACTGGCGTATGTTGTACAAGTTTCAAATAGAGCGGGTAGAGTTGCTGCCTCACAGCGCCAGAGTCCCGGGTTCAATCCTGACCTCAGATGCTCTCTGTGTGGAGTTTGAACGTTCTCCCTGTGACCGCGTAGGTTTTTTCCGGGTGCTCCAGTTTCCTCCCACACTCCAAAGACGTGCAGGTTTGGAGATCAATTGGCTTCTGTAAATTGTCCCTAGTGTGTAGGGAGTGGATGATAAGGTGAGATAACATGGGACTAGTGTGAACGGGTGATCGGTGGTCGGCGTGGACTCGGTGCGCCAGCTGTTTCCATGCTGTATCTCCAAACCTAATCCTAAACCAAACGTGATTTGACTTGGTTACACACAGTGCTGGAGTAACTCAGCGGGTCAGGCAGCATCTCTGGAGAACATGGACACAGAGTGCTGGAGTAACTCAGCGGGTCAGGCAGCATCTCTCGAGAACACGGATATAGGTGACGTTTCGGGTTGGGACGCTTCCATTGCAAAGACGTGCGAGTCTTAAGAAAGAAATTAGAAAAGCTAAAAGAAGATATGAGGTTGCTTTGGCAAGTAAGGTGAAAGTAAATCCAAAGGGTTTCTACAGCTATATTAATAGCAAAAGGATAACGAGGGATAAAATTGGTCCATTAGAGAGTCAGAGTGGACAGGTATCTGCAGAGCCAAAAGAGATGGGGGAGATAATTGAACAATTTCTTTTCTTCGGTATTCACCAAGGAGAAGGATATTGAATTATGTGAGGTAAGGGAAACAAGTAGAGTAGCTATGGAAACTATGAGATTCAAAGAAGAGGAAGTACTGACACTTTTGAGAAATATAAAAGTGGATAAGTCTCCAGGTCCGGACAGGATATTCCCTAGGACATTGAGGGAAGTTAGTGTAGAAATAGCAGGGGCTATGACAGAAATATTTCAAATGTCATTAGAAACGGCAATAGTGCCGGAGGATTGGCGTACTGCGCATGTTGTTCCATTGTTTAAAAAGGGGTCTAAGAGTAAACCTAGCAATTATAGACCTGTTAGTTTGACGTCAGTGGTGGGCAAATTAATGGAAAGGATACTTAGAGATAATATATATAAGCATCTGGATAAACAGGGTCTGATTAGGAACAGTCAACATGGATTTGTGCCTGGAAGGTCATGTTTGACTAATCTTCTTGAATTTTTTGAAGAGGTTACTCGGGAAATTGATGAGGGTAAAGCTGTGGATGTTGTATATATGGACTTCAGTAAGGCCTTTGACAAGGTTCCTCACGGAAGGTTGGTTAAGAAGGTTCAATGGTTGGGTATTAATGATGGAGTAGCAAGATGGATTCAACAGTGGCTGAATGGGAGATGCCAGAGAGTAATGGTGGAAGCTTGTTTGTCAGGTTGGAGGCCAGTGACTAGTGGGGTGCCACAGGGATCTGTGTTGGGTCCACTGTTGTTTGTCATGTACATCAATGATCTGGATGATGGTGTGGTAAATTGGATTAGTAAGTATGCAGATGATACTAAGATAGGTGGGGCTGTGGATAATGAAGTAGATTTTCAAAGTCTACAGAGAGATTTATGCCAGTTGGAAGAGTGGGCTGAAAGATGGCAGATGGAGTTTAATGCTGATAAATGTGAGGTGCTACATCTTGGCAGGACCAATCAAAATAGGACGTACATGGTAAATGGTAGGGAATTGAAGAATGCAGGTGAACAGAGGGATCTTGGAATAACTGTGCACAGTTCCCTGAAAGTGGAATCTCATGTAGATAGGGTGGTAAAGAAAGCTTTTGGTGTGCTGGCTTTTATAAATCAGAGCATTGAGTATAGAAGTTGGGATGTAATGTTAAAATTGTACAAGGCATTGGTGAGGCCAATTCTGGAGTATGGTGTACAATTTTGGTCGCCTAATTATAGGAAGGATGTCAACAAAATAGAGAGAGTACAGAGGAGATTTACTAGAATGTTGCCTGGGTTTCAGCAACTAAGTTACAGAGAAAGGTTGAACAAGTTAGGGCTTTATTCTTTGGAGCGCAGAAGGTTAAGGGGGGACTTGATAGAGGTCTTTAAAATGATGAGAGGGATAGACAGAGTTGACGTGGATAAGCTTTTCCCACTGAGAGTAGGGAAGATTCAAACAAGGGGACATGACTTGAGAATTAAGGGACAGAAGTTTAGGGGTAACATGAGGGGGAACTTCTTTACTCAGAGAGTGGTGGCTGTGTGGAATGAGCTTCCAGTGAAGGTGGTGGAGGCAGGTTCGTTTTTATCATTTAAAAATAAATTGGATAGTTATATGGACGGGAAAGGAATGGAGGGTTATGGTCTGAGTGCAGGTATATGGGACTAGGGGAGAATATGTGTTCGGCACGGACTAGAAGGGTCGAGATGGCCTGTTTCCGTGCTGTAATTGTTATATGGTTATGGTTTGCAGGTTAATTGGCCCTCTGTAAATTGCCTCTATTGTGTAGGGAGTGGATGAGAAAGTGGGATAATGTAGAACTAGTGTGAACGGGTGATCGATGGGCAGTGGACTCGGTGGGCCGAAGGCTCGGTTCTGTGTTGTATCTCTAAACTAAATTGAACTAATCGCAGCAGACTTTCAGCTCCACGTCTAAACTGAGGGAGGCAACAGGATTTTCCACCACTGAGACATGGAACTCAAGGCAGCTCAGAGTGACCCTGGGATGCAGGTACTCAGTTCCCTGGACGAGGGAAGCAGGGAAACAGGGTGCTGAAAAAGGTGACATTAGAGGACTGCAGATGCTGCAATTCCGAGTGTAAAACGAAGAGCTGGAATAACACAGCGGGTCAGGCAGCATCTGCGGTGGGAAGTGGACAGACGACGTTTTGGGTCAGACCCTTCTGCACATGGGGGGGGGGAAAGAAGAACCCTTGGCGAGTGATAGGTGGATACAGGCGGTTGGCAGATGTGTGGAGCAAGTGACAATGGCTGGAGGTGAAATGGTCAAAAAGGTGTCAGTTCAGATGTTCAGTTTAGTTTATTGTCACGTGTACTGAGGTACAGTGAAAAACATTTGTTGTGTGCTCACCAACAAAGGACAGGACATGATTGCAATTGAGCCATTCACAGTGTGCAGACACATGATAACATTTAGTGTAAGGAAAAGTCAATAGACAATAGACAACAGGTGCAGGAGTAGGCCATTCGGCCCTTTGAGCCAGCACCGCCATTCATTGTGATCGTGGCTGATCATCCCCAATCAGTACCCCCATTCCTGCCTTCTCCCCATATCCCTTGACTCCGCTATCTTTAAAAGCTCTATCTAACTCCAAAGAATTGGCCTTCACTGCCTTCTGAGGCAGCAAATTCCACAGATTCACAACTCTCTGTGTGAAAAAGTTTGACCTCATCTCCGTTCTAAAAGGCCTACCCCTTATTCTTAAACTGTGGCCCCTGTTCAATCAAAGGTAATCCAAGGGTCCCCGATGAGGTAGATCATAGTTCAGCACCGCTCTCTAGTTGTGGTGGGATGATTCTGTTGCCTGATAGCAGCTGGGAAGAAACTGTCCCTGAATCTGGTGGTGTTTTCACACTACTGTACCTCAGATAAAGGAGAGAAGAGGAAGAGTGAAATGTAACGCGGGGGGGGGGGGAGGGATATGGGTAGGAGGTGACAGGGGGAGGGATAAAAGGGAATTAGAGCAATAGGGGGGAGGAGTGTGAAGGGGCTGGGTGACTGCGGTGGGGGTAAGTAAGATGGTGGGGAAGGGGGGTGTTTAACATGCTTGCCTTCACCAGTCAAGAGTATCCAGACCCAAAACATCACCTATCCATGTTCTCCAGAGATGCTGCCCGACCCGCTGAGTTACTCCAGCACGCTGTGTCTATCTTAGGTGATTAGGCACAGTCTTTTCCCCAGTGCATGGGAATCTAAAACTAACGGACATAGGTTTAAGGTGAGAGCGGAAAGATTTAACAGGAACACGATTTAATAGAAACGTTCTCACACAGGGGGTGGTGGGTGTATGGAACGAGCTGCTAGGAGGTAGTTGAGGCAGGTACATAAATAACAATTAAAAGACTCTTGGACAGGTACATGGATAACAAGTCGTTTGGAGGGATATGGGCCAGGCATGGGCAAGTGGGACTAGATTGATTGGAAAACGTAGGCATGGACGAATTGGGCCGAAGGGCCCGATTCCATGCTGAAAAAACCCCGCAAAGTGCTGGAGAAACTCAATGGGTCAGGCAGCATCTATGGAGATAAGAGGCACTGGGGTCTGACGTACCACATTCTCGAGGGAACAAAGGTGGGCGGGTGAGGAGAGGGACATGGGTTCACTGGACGATCCACACGTCCAAGGAAGGTGACGGCTGGAGGCCCTGCAGCAGCCTGGGGCTCGCCTGGAACGGGCACCGCTCATAACAACTAGAGCACGGACTGGACTTGAAAATGGTGCCAAAACATGGTGTCTCTTGCATGTGGGATCCGTGGACTATTTCTGTACACTTGCTAATCAGGGATGTGCTTGGGCACGGCAATACTCTACTGGACTGTAGGTATGATTGCACTTTTGCACTTTTGACAATAAAAGCAACAGTGAATTCTGAAGTAGGTCCCAACCCAAAACGTCACCTACCCATGTTCTCCTGAGATATTGCCTGACTCGGTGAGTTACTCCAGCATGTTGTGCCATTTTTTTTGTATAAACCAGCATCTGTAGTTCCTTGTTTAAGGAATGAACTGGAGATGTTGGAAAATTGAAGGTAGACAAAAATGCCCAAGAAACTCAGTGGGTGAGGCAGCATCTATGGAGCGAAGGAAATAGGCGACATTTCGGGTCTGAAGAAGGGTCTCGACCCGAAATGTTGCCTATTTCCTTCGCTCCATAGATGCTGCCTCACCCGCTGAGTTTCTCCAGCATTTTTGTCTACCTTTGTAGTTCCTTGTATCTCCTGTTCCCAAGCTGCCTGGCTTCATGACTCTCTGACTCATTATATTACACACACACACAGCAACAAAGAGGCCTTACTTACACCACCACCACCTTTTCTATTATCACCAACAAAGGATTTGGAGGAAGTAGCTGTCAACCTATTTAGCTAACCACAGAGACCAGGAAATGATAGTCATCATGAGAAAGGAGAGAGAGACAGCAATCAGTCTGCAGCCCAGGTCAATCACCGCAAGATAGGCCAGTCTACTCAAAGGCTCAAAAGGTACTTCCTTGTCACATGTACCCTTTAGTTTAGTTTAGAAATACAGCATGGAGACAGGCCCTTCGGCCCATCGAATCCGCACCAACCAGCACACCAAGTTCCATCCTACACACCGTGGCGCAGCAGGTAGAGCCGCTGCCTCACAGCACCAGGGACCCGGGTTCACCCTGGCCTCGCGTGCTGTCTGTGTGGAGTTTGCACGCTGTATGTGGGTTTCCTCCCAACCACCCCAAAGACGTGCGGGTTCGAAGGCTAATTGGCTTCTGTAATCGCCCCCGAGCGTGAAGGGAATGGATGAGAAAGTGGGATAACGCAGAACTAATGTGAATGGGTGACCGGTGGTCGGCGTGGACTCGGTGGGCCGAAGAGCCTGTTTCCGTGCTGTATCTCTAAACTAATCTTCTCGGTGTCGAGCTCAGAGTAGCCAAACCGGTATTCCCACTGACAGTATCCAGCAATCTCTCAAATAATGAGCACATGTGGAATCTAAACAAGGAGCGGATTAGACAGGGACATTCCAGGAGTACGTTTAGTATCTGTCAGCTCAGCAGGAGCCGCATTATTTTTCTTTAGTCATACAGTGTGGAAACAGGCCGTTCGGCCCCTCCCCCTAACAAACTTCCCCTCCACTCCACCCAGGCCCTTCAGCCCAAATTGTCCATGCCGTCCCTGTCTACATTTCTTCTTTGCCACATTTGGCCCATATCCCTCTAAATCTTTCCTATCCATGTACCTGCCGAAACGTTTTTAAAAAATATTGTTATAGTCCCTGCCTCAACTACCTCCTACGGCAGATCGTTCCATGCATCCACCACACTATGTGTAAAAACGTTGCCCCTCGGGTACCTGTAAAATCTTTCCCCCACACCCGAAACCTATGTCCTCTGGTTTTTGATTCCCCTTCTCTGGGTAAAGGATTGTGTATTTACCCGATCTATTCCCCTCATGAAGGTAGACAAAAATGCTGATGAAACTCAGCGGGTGAGGCAGCATCTATGGAGCGAAGGAATAGGTGATGTTTCGGGTCGAGACCCTCACATCAGTCTGAAGAAGGGTCTCGACCCGAAACGTCACCTAATCCTTCGCTCCATAGATGCTGCCTCACCCGCTGAGTTTCTCCAGCATTTTTGTCTACCTTTGATTTTTCCAGCATCTGCAGTTCTTTCTTAAATATTGCCCTCATGATCTTATTCTCCTCTGTAGTTTAGTGTAGTTTACTATTGTCACGTGCTAACCAGTCAAAAACTATACATGATTACAATCAAGCTGTCCACAGATAATGGTCAACAGGTACAACATTTTATGCAAGAAAATGGTGTGGAAAAGATTCACGAGGATGTTGCCAGGACTAGAAGGTCTGAGCTACAGGGAGAGGTTGGGCAGGCTGGGACTCTATTCCTTGGAGCGCAGGAGGATGAGGGGTGATCTTATAGAGTTGTATAAAATCATGAGAGGAATAGATCGGGTAGGCACAGAATCTCTTGCCCAGAGTAGAGGAATCGAGGACCAGAGGACATAGGTTTAAGGTGAAGGGAAAAGGATTTAATCGGAATGTTCGGGGTAACTTTTTCACACAGGTGTGTGTATGGAGCTGCCAGAGGAGGTAGTTGAGGCTGGGACAATCCCAACGTTTAAGAAACAGTTAGACAGGTACATGGATAGAGCAGGTTTGGAGGGACCAAACGCAGGCAATTGGGACGAGTGTAGCTGGGACATGTTGGCCAGTGTGGGCAAGTTGGGCCTGTTTCCACTCTATGACTATAAAGTCCAATTCAATATAGCTCAAAGATC
This sequence comes from Malacoraja senta, assembly GCA_038087875.1. Classification (NCBI taxonomy): domain Eukaryota; kingdom Metazoa; phylum Chordata; class Chondrichthyes; order Rajiformes; family Rajidae; genus Malacoraja; species Malacoraja senta. The sequence continues at coordinate 282,757,791 of CM075977.1, read as the reverse complement.
GCCAATGAAGTAGCAGTGGCCAAAGATCCTATAGCGGAGGGAGCAAGATAGACCACTCTTGCTAAATGCAATGGGCTGACGCATAGTACGCAACGGAACGTGGGCCTTTTTTTCAGCCATTTCCGTAACCTGACCCAACCCGATCCGACTCAGTGTAATCAACGTTGCGGGGGAACAGTTTGTGTTAATAAATTAAAATTCTGAAAATGAGGAGAAGATTTTTACCAAATAACTTTTATTTTTACGAGGATGTTTCCGTAACCGGCTTCCTTCTCCGCACTATTATCCTTTGGGATCTTTGGTGCGGAGACGGAAGCCGGTTACGGAAATGGGGCCTTAAATTACCCATGAATCTGCCCATGACCGTACTACGTCTTTTTCGTCGAGTGGACTATCTTGCTCGCGATAGGATCTTTGGCAATGGCTAGGACTCCGCTTTACACAGCATGCAATAGCTGGTGAGTCGCCAAGGTAACTAAGGAAACGGCATTGTTAATCATCACGTTATAACTTCATCATCAACGGCATTACAATAGATGCAGGAGTAGGCCATTCGGCCCTTTGAGCCAGCACTGCCGTTCAATGTGATCATGGCTGATCATCCACAATCAGTACCCCGTTCCTGCCTTCTCCCCATATCCCCTGACTCTGCTATTTTTAAGAGCCCTATCTAGCTCTCTCTTGAAAGCATCCAGAGAACCTGCCTCCACCGCCCTCTGAGGCAGAGAATTCCACAGACTCTGTGAGAAAAAGTGTTTCCTCGTCTCCGTTCTAAACGGCTTACCCCTTAGTCTTAAACTGTGGCCCCTGGTTCTGAATTCCCCCAACATCAGGAACATGTTTACAGCCTCTAGCGTGTAAAAACCCTTAACAATCTTATATTTTTCAATAAGATGCCCTCTCATCCTAAATTCCAGAGTGTACAAGCCCAGCCGCTCCATTCTCTCAGCATACGACAGTCCCTCCATCCCGGGAATTAACCTTGTAAATCACTGGTACTTTGACACGTGTACCCAGATGTAGTGAAATTCATTTTTTCCCCAGACAGTTCAGTAAAATCTTACTATACATAAGCACAATCATGCTTTAGTCCAAGAGTGTAAGAATAGATCACACTAAATACAAACTGAAGGCAGCCATCATCATCAGAGACCCACACCACTCTGGCCACGTTCTCATCTCGCTGCTACCATCGGGAAGAAGGTACAGGAGCCTGAAAACCGTGACCTCCATGTTCAAGAACAGCTTCTTCCCAGCAACCATCAGGCTCTTGAACACTGCCCAAGACTAACCTCAGCAACTGTGATCTTCTATGGACTGTCTGTGGTTGCACTACAGACTTCGGTCTTGCACTATTTTGATCTCCATGTGCTACAGTTATTCATTCATTGTGTTATTGGGGATCACGACAGAAGTCTCCTCGTGGCGATCCCCGGAAACGACGACACGATGCACTCTGTGACGCGTCGGGCGACAATTCTGTCAACATGCTGGACGACGACAGAAACCAACAGCGAGCTATACGTCGTCTGACACACGAGCGAACGAACGATTGTGTTATTATTATTATAGCAACATAGAAAATAGGTGCAGGAGGAGGCCATTCGGCCCTTCAAGCCAGCACCGCCATTCATTGCGATCATGGCTGATCGTCCCCAATCAATAACCTGTGCCTGCCTTATCCCCATGTCCCTTGATTCCACTACCCCCTAGAGCTCCATCTAACTCTCTCTTAAATCCATCCAGTGATTTGGCCTCCACTGCCCTCTGTTGCAGGGAATTCCACAAATTCACAACTCTCTGGGTGAATTTTTTTTTTCTCACCTCAGTCTTAAATGGCCTCCCCTTTATTCTAAGACTGTGGCCCTTGGTTCTGGACTCGCCCAACATTGAGAACATTTTTCCTGCATCTAGCTTGTCCAGTCCTTTCATAATTTTATATGTTTCTATAAGATCCCCCCTCACCCTTCTAAACTCCAGTGAATACAAGCCTCGTCTTTTCAATCTTTATATATTTATCTGTGTGTTAATGAGCCTGTCAAGCTGCAGCAAAGTATAGGTTTATAATGGACGACATGATCTTATACTCTATATATTTATTATTGTCACGTGTACCGAGGTATAAAGAAAAGCTTTGTGTTGCATGCTATCCAATCAGATCAGTTAACACAGTCAAGCCAAACTCCAGTTCAATAGGTAGAGCAGAGGGGAAGAATATAGTTCTCAGCATTGTAGCGCATCAGTTCCAGAGACAAAGTCCAATGTCCGCAATGGGGTAGAAGTGCAGGTCACGATTTTCAGGCTCCTGTACCTTCTTCCCAATGGTAGCAGTGAATTGGACAGTACCCTAGCTTATGGAAGGACCGTCCATGAGCCTGACGGGAAGAAGCTGTTTCTGAATCTTGTGGTGCATGCTTTAAAACCTCTGTCTTCTATCGGATGGGAACAAGCAGGAGGAGGAATGACAGGGGTGGGACAAGTGTTTATTCTGTTGTCAGTACATTTGACAATGTGATGTTCTTGAGCCCTCTGTATAACAAGGCATCTGTCTTGGCTCAGTACACACCACTCATCACTGGATAGAGATGGATGTGGAGAGGATGCTTCCATTAGTGAGAGAGTCTAGGACCAGAGTGCACAGTCTCAGAATTAAATAGTACCTATAGAAAGGGGAGGAGGAGGAATGTCTTTAGCCAGAGGGCGGTGATTCTGTGGAATTCATTGCCGCAGACAGTGGTGGGGGCCAAGTTATTGGGTATTTTTAAAGTGGAGGTTCTTGATTAGTGCGGGTGTCAGGGGTTATGGGGAGAAGGCAGGAGAATGGGGTTGAGAGGGAAAGATAAATCAGCCATAATTGAATGGTGGAGGAGACTTGATGGGCCAAATGGCCTGGAAGTCCATTACTATATCTTATGAGATATAAAACTGAGACCTACTCTATTTGTATAAATTAATATAAACAATCCAATACTTACCAAGAGGGTGGTGAGGTGATCCCTAATAACCTGGCCAAGATTCACCCATGAATCATCGTCAACAAGGCATAATCCGTTACCATGTTGCTGTTTACTGGAGTTTGCACCATTTCCTTGATTACACCACTGATTACACTTCACATTCCATGGAAGCTGCTTTAAGAAGGCAAGCTCTTTGTTCTACCTGATCCACTCTCTCAGGTGACGTCAACAGTTCCTGCACAGCATTGTGTAGAAAGGATGCTGGTTTATACCGAAGATGGACACAGAGTGCTGGAGTAACTCAGCGGGTCAGGCAGCATCTCTGGAGAACATGGACACAGAGTGCTGGAGTAACTCAGCGGGTCAGGCAGCATCTCTGGAGAACATGGACACAGAGTGCTGGAGTAACTCAGCGGGTCAGGCAGCATCTCTGGAGAACATGGACACAGAGTGCTGGAGTAACTCAGCGGGTCAGGCAGCATCTCTGGAGAACATGGACAGCTGACGTTTCGGGTCTGGACCCTTCTTCAGACCTAGTGTCACGGGATGAATCTAGTATCCCTCTCCCTTAACAGTCTTAAGAAAGGTACCAACCCAAAATGTCACCTATCCATGTTCTCCAGAGATGCTGCCTGACCCACTGAGTTACTCCAGCACTCTGTGTCCATGTTCTCCAGAGAATCTGCCCGAGCTAGATAGGGCTCTTAAAGATAGCGGAGTCAGGGGATATGGGGAGAAGGCAGGAACGGGGTACTGACTATCTCCTCCTCCTAACCCCATTCATTATCCTGCCTTCTCCCCATAGCCCCTGACACCCGTACTTTTGTATCAACTATAAGGTGGAATGCAACAACTCTGAAGAAGGGTCTCGAACGGAAACGTCACCCTTTCCTTCTCTCCAAAGATGCTGCCTGTCCCGCTGAGTTACTCCAGCATTTTGTGTCTACCTTTAATTAAACCAGCATCTGCAGTTCTTTCCTACACATGTAAAACTCATCCATACTCCTTGATGAACAGAGAGTCGTGCTGAACTACTATCTACCTCTTTGGTGACCCTCGGACTATCCTTGATTGATTGCTGGCTTTACTTTGCATTAAACGTGATTCCCGTAAACACTCCACTGCGGCAAGCCTCAACGACTTCCGCCCAGTTGCACTTACTCCCATCATCGCCAAGTGCTTCGAGAGGCTGGTCCTGGCACACCTCAAAGGCTGCCTACCCCCCACGTTGGATCCCTATCAGTTTGCCTACCGCAAGAACAGGAGTACGGAGGATGCCATCTCAACGGCACTTCACTCCGCCCTCTCCCACCTCGACAACAGAGACACTTACGTAAGAATGCTGTTCATCGATTACAGCTCAGCATTCAACACCATCATACCCTCTAAACTGATCACCAAACTCGGTGACCTGGGCATCGACCCCTCCCTCTGCAACTGGATACTGGACTTTCTAACCAACAGACCCCAGTCTGTTAGGTTAGACAAGCACACCTCTTCAACCCTCACCCTGAACACCGGCGTTCCACAGGGCTGTGTGCTGAGCCCCCTCCTCTACTCCCTCTTCACCTACGACTGCACACCTGTACATGGTACAAACACCATCATCAAGTATGCAGATGATACAACGGTGATTGGCCTCATCAGCAACAACGATGAGTCGGCCTATAGGGAGGAGGTCCAGCTCCTAGCAGCATGGTGCGCTGACAACAACCTGGCCCTTAACTCCAAGAAGACCAAGGAGCTCATTGTAGACTTCAGGAAGTCTAGGGGCGGCATGCACACCCCCATCCACATTAACGGGAGGGAGGTGGAACGTGTTTCCAGCTTCAGGTTCCTGGGGGTCAACATCTCCGATGACCTCTCTTGGACCAACAATACCTCAACTCTGGTCAAGAAGGCTCACCAGCGTCTCTTCTTCCTGAGGAGACTAAAGAAGGTCCATCTGTCTCCTCGGATTCTGGTGAACTTCTACCGCTGCACCATCGAGAGCATCCTTACCAACTGTATCACAGTATGGTATGGCAACTGCTCTGTCTACGACCGGAAAGCACTGCAGAGGGTGGTGAAAATTGCCCAACGCATCACCGGTTCCTCACTCCCCACCATTGAGTCTGTCCAAAGCAAGCGTTGTCTGCGAAGGGCGCTCAGCATCGCCAAGGACTGCTCTCACCCCACCCACAAACTGTTTACCCTCCTACCATCCGGGAGGCGCTACAGGTCTCTCCGTTGCCGGACCAGCAGGTCCAGGAACAGCTTCTTCCCTGCGGCGGTTACACTACTCAACACTGTACCTCGGTGACTGCCAATCACACCCCCCCCCCCCCCCCCGGACACTCCTCCCACCAGGATTTATTAGATTAGATTTATTTATTTACTGCTCATATTTATGTCGCTCTTCTAGGGAGATGCTAACTGCATTTCGTTGTCTCTGTACTGTACACTGCACAATGACAATAAAGTTGAATCTGAATCTGAATCTGAATCTGTATCACGTATCTACACTGTAAATGGCTCAATTGTAATCATGTCTTGTCTTTCCGCTGACTGGTTATCACGCAACAAAAGCTTTTCACTGTACCTCGGTACACGTGACAATAAACTAAACTGACTGATTTCTCAACCCCCCCTGCTTCTACCAGCTGGATGGGTGACGTTTGTCATTAGGTCATTAGTGATTGGAACAAGGGCAGTAAAAACACTGGTGACACCACCAGCTGGGAGTTGTCCTCCAAGTCACAACCAATTTTCTGACTCGCAAAGCCATCGCCGTTCTTTCACCGTCGCTGGGAGAAAATCCTGCAGCCCCCTCCCCACCTTCACCGCAAGGTGGGCAAGGCCAGCAAGAGCACGGCGAACACCAGCATCTCCAAGTTGCCCCAAACCACATACAACCCGGATCGGAAATCTACTGCCTATCCTTTTATGTCTGTCTCAGAGGGCAGTGGAGGCCGGTTCTCTGGATGCTTTCAAGAGAGCTAGATAGGGCTCTTAAAGATAGTGGAGTCAGAGGATATTGGGAGAAGGCAGGAACAGGGTACTGATTGGGGATGATCAGCCATGATGACATTGAATGGCGGTGGTGGCTCGAAGGGCCGAATGGCCTACTCCTGCACCTACTGTCTATTGTCAGTTCAGTTTAGTTTATTGTCACGTGTACCGAGGTACAGTGAAAAGCTTTTGTTGCGTGATAACCAGTCAGCGGAAAGACAATGCATGATTACAATTGATCCATTTACAGTGTATAGATACATGATCAGGGAATGGGGATCATGACAGAATCCTCCTCGGGTGATCCCTGGAAGCGACGACGCGATGCACTTTGTGACGCATCGGGCGACAATTCTGTCAACATGTTGGACGACGACAGAAGCCAACAGCGAGCTACATCGTCGGACACATGAGAGAACGATAAGGGGATAGCGTTTAGTGCAAGTTAAAGCCAGCAAAGTCTGATCAATGATAGTCCGACAGTCACCAAAGAGGTAGATAGTAGTTCAGCACTGCTCTCTGGCTGTGGTCGGATGATTCAGTTGCCTGAACCTGAGATTCCTGCATCTCCCTCCCTGACAGCACAGAGGGTGAAACCATGCCTTATGGACGACAGCAGTTCAATGAAGAAGCTCACCCCAACCTTCTCAAGGGCAACTGGGGAGGGGCAAGAAAATGTGAACTCAAGGAACTGCAGATGCCAGTTTATGAGGGGAAAAAAGACATAAAGTGCTGGAGTAACTCAGCGGATCAGGCAGCATCTCGGGGAAACCATGGATAGGTGACATTTTAGTTTATTCAGTTTTTAGTTTCGACATACAGCGTGGAAACAGGGCCTTTGGCCCAACGTGTCCATGCCGACCAGCGATCACCCCATGGACCAGCACTATCCTGGACTAGGCTGGCACTATAGAGTCTAGCACTACAGACTCACGACACTTTACAGAAGCCAATTCACCTACAAACCGACACATCTTTGGGATGTGGGAGGAATCCCACGCGGTCACAGGGAGAACGTACAAACTGCGTACAGACAGCACACGTAGTCAGGATCGAACCGGGGTCTCTGGTGCTGTGAGGCAGCAACTCTACCGCTGTGCTGCCGTGTCAGCCTCAGGTAGGGACCCTTCTTCAGACTGATTCACCAACCAGCGAGTTCCTCTGGGATGTTTCTTTTTCCCTGCACCTTCTTTGCAACTACAATCTGCACTCCATTTCCTATCTCTTCTTGCAGTCCCTGTTGGACTTGTGCAAGGTAGGACTGGACACATGTATAGTATGATAGGCCTGGATAGCATGCAAAGAAAAATCTACAAGTAACAATGAGAAGCCAGTATCAGCACCATATCAACAAAGCTGTGTTGATTCATTAGGAGACACAAGGAACTGCAGATACTGCAACCTTGAGCAAAATACAAAGTGCTGGAGGAACTCAGCGGGTCATGCAGAATCTGTGGAGGGACCGGGCAGACTTGCGTTTCAGGCCGGGACCTTTCTTCAGACTAACTTAATCAACTGTGGCACAATGGCGCAGCGATAGAGCAGCTGCCGCACAGCGCCAGAGACCTGGGTTCGATCCTAAGCTCGGGTGCTGTCTGTGTGGAGTTTGCATATTCTCCCTGTGACTGCGTAGATTGTCTCCGGATGCTCACGTTTCCTCCCACATCCCAATGATGTGTGGGTCTGTAAGTTAGTTACCCTCTGTAAATTTCCCCTAATATATAGCGAGTGTGTGAGAAAGCCGGATAGCATGGAACTAGTGTGAACGGGTGATTGATGGTCGGCATGCACTCGGTGGGCCGAAAGGCCTGTTTTCCTGTGGTATGGACTCTAAACTCTCTGAACTAAAACTACTGAGTTCCTTCAGCACTTTAGCCTTTTCTCAAGATTCTAGCATGTGCAGTTTCTGAAGTGGGTGAGATTGCTATGATACTATTGTCTCCAGGGCTTTAAAATAACCACAGGTTTCAGTTATTCAACACAGTATGTGGATATTATCCTTAGACAGAGGAATGGCTTAGGTGTTATTGTTATTGAGGTGTTATTGAGAACTTTGGCTGAAGGCTTGGAGATATTCTTAGAAGCAAAAACAAGGAACTGCAGGTTTACTAAGGAAAGGCACAGAGTGTTGGAGTAACAGAGGGTCAGACAGCAGGTCCGGAGAACATGGACACAGAGTGCTGGAGTAACTCAGCGGGTCAGGCAGCATCTCTGGAGAACATGGACACAGAGTGCTGGAGTAACTCAGCGGGTCAGGCAGCATCTCTGGAGAACATGGACACAGAGTGCTGGAGTAACTCAGCAGGTCAGGCAGCATCTCTGGAGAACATGGATAGGTGACGTTTCGGGTCAGGACATTCCTTCAGATTCAGGTTACTCCACCACTTTGTGTCTTTCCTTGGTAAACGAGCAGCTGCAGTTCCGTCTTTCTGCAGTTCCTTGCTTCTGCAAACTGACACTTGTGATGGGTGTTTTTTTTTAAATTGCTTTGGAAAGGGGAAAAACAGACATCTACTTGGGGAACCACAACTGAAATTGCATTCACACTCAAAGAGGTACTTAACTGACAAAAGGTTCCAATTTACACGTTAGATGTTGAAGTGTCAAACGACACACAGCTCAGAGAGGGCTTTATCTATTCATTTTTAAATGTCTACAAAGGAAGTATGCGAGATACAGGGAGAGGTTGAACAGGTTGTGTTTTGGTCACCCTGATATAGTGAGCGACTGAAATTGAATCACTACTCTACTCACTCCAACCTGCGCGAGATAACCACTTATGAGGTGTTTGTGCAGTAATCAACCAGAACCAGAAATAAAGAACTGCAGATAGAAACATAGAAAACAGGTGCAGGAGTAGGCCATTCGGCCCTTCGAGCCATTCAATATGATCATGGCTGATCATTCAACTCGGTATCCTGTACCTGCTTTCTCTCCATACCCCCTGATCCCTTTAGCCACAACGGCCACATCTAACTCCCTCTTAAATATAGCCAATGAACTGGCCTCAACTACCTTCTGTGGCAGAGAATTCCACAGATTCACCACTCTCTGTGTGAATTTTTTTTCTTCTCATCTCGGTCCTAAAAGATTTCCCCCTTATCCTTAAACTGTGACCCCTTGTTCTGGGCTTCCCCAACATCGGGAACAATCTTTCTGCATCTAGCCTGTTCAACCCCATAAGAATTTTGTAAGTTTCTATAAGATCCCCCCTCAATCTTCTAAATTCTAGCGAGTACAAGCCGAGTCTATCCAGTTTTTCTTCATATGAAAGTCCTGACATCCCAGGAATCAGTCTGGTGAATCTTCTCTGTACTCCCTCTATGGCAAGAATGTCTTTCCTCAGATTAGGAGACCAAAACTGTACACAATACTCCAGGTGTGGTCTCACCAAGACCCTGTACAACTGCAGTAGAACCTCCCTGCACCTATACTCAAATCCTTTTGCTATGAATGCTAACATACCATTCGCTTTCTTCACTGCCTGCTGCACCTGCATGCCTACTTTCAATGACTGGTGTACCATGACACCCAGGTCTCTTTGCATCTCCCCTTTTCCTAATCGGCCACCATTCAGATAATAGTCTACTTTCCTGTTTTTGCCACCAAAGTGGATAACCTCACATTTATCCACATTATACTGCATCTGCCATGCATTTGCCCACTCACCCAGCCTATCCAAGTCACCTTGCAGCCTCCTAGCATCCTCCTCACAGCTAACACTGCCCCCCAGCTTCGTGTCATCTGCAAACTTGGAGATGTTGCATTCAATTCCCTCGCTCAAATCATTAATATATATTGTAAATAGCTGGGGTCCCAGCCCTGAGCCTTGCGGTACCCCACTAGTCACTGCCTGCCATTCTGAAAAGGACACGTTTACTCCTACTCTTTGCTTCCTGTCTGCCAGCCAGTTCTCTATCCACATCAATACTGAACCCCCAATACCGTGTGCTTTAAGTTTGTATACTAATCTCTTATGTGGGACCTTGTTGAAAGCCTTCTGAAAGTCCAGATATAACACATCCATTGGTTCTCCCTCATCCACTCTACTAGTTACATCCTCGAAAAATTCTATAAGATTCGTCAGACATGATTTACCTTTCATAAATCCATGCTGACTTTGTCCAATGATTTCACCACTTTCCAAATGTGCTGCTATCCCATCTTTAATAACTGACTCCAGCAGTTTCCCCACTACCGATGTTAGACTAACTGGTCTGTAATTCCCCATTTTCTCTCTCCCTCCCTTTTTAAAAAGTGGAGTTACATTAGCTACCCTCCAATCCTCAGGAACTACTCCAGAATCTAAAGAGTTTCAAAAAATTATCACTAATGCATCCAATATTTCTGGGGCTACTTCCTTAAGTACTCTGGGATGCAGCCTATTTGGCCATGGGGATTTATCAGCCTTTAATCCATTCAATTTACCTAACACCACTTCCCGGCTAACCTGGATTTCACTCAGTTCCTCCATCTCATTTGACCCCCGGTCCCTTGCTATTTCCGGCAGATTATTTATGTCTTCCTTAGTGAAGACAGAACCAAAGTAGTTATTCAATTGGTCTGCCATGTCCTTGTTCCCCAGTCTGACTGCAACGGACCTACATTTGTTTTAACTAATCTTTTTTTCTTCACATATCTATAAAAGCTCAGTTTTTATTTTCCCTGCCAGTTTTCTTTCATAATCTATTTTCCCTTTCCTAATTAAGCCCTTTGTCCTCCTCTGCTGGACTCTGAATTTCTCCCAGTCCTCTGGTAGGCTGCTTTTTCTGATAAATTTGTGTGCTTCATCTTTTGTTTTGATACTATCCCTGATTTCCCTTGTTATCCACGGATGCACTACCTTCCCTGATTTATTCTTTTGCCAAACTGGGATGAACAATTGTTGTAGTTCATCCATGCAATCTTTAAATGCCTTCCATTGCATATCCACCGTCAACCCTTTAAGAATCAATTGCCAGTCTATCTTGGCCAATTCACGTCTCATACCCTCAAAGTTACCTTTCTTTAAGTTCAGAACCCTTGTTTCTGAATTAATTATGTCACTCTCCATCCTAATGAAGAACTCAACCTTATTATGGTCACTCTTGCCCAAGGGGCCACGCACAACAAGACTGCTAACTAATCCTTCCTCATTACTCAATACCCAGTCTAGAATAGCCTGTTCTCTCGTTGGTTCCTCTACATGTTGGTTTAGAAAACTATCCCGCATACATTCCAAGAAATCCTCTTTCTCAGCACTCCTGCCAATTTGATTCACCCAATCTATATGTAGATTGAAGTCACCCATTATATCTGTTTTACCTTTGTTGCACGCATTTCTAATTTCCTGTTTGATGCCATCCCCAACTCCACTACTACTGTTAGGTGGCCTGTACACAACTCCAACTAGCGTTTTCTGCCCCTTAGTGTTTCGCAGCTCTACCCATATCGATTCCACATCCTCCAAGCTAATGTCCTTCCTTTCTATTGCGTTAATCTCCTCTCTAACCAGCAACGCTACCCCACCTCCTTTTCCTTTCTGTCTATCCCTCCTGAATATTGAATATCCCTGGATGTTCAGCTCCCAGCCTTGGTCACCCTGTAGCCATGTCTCCGTGATCCCAACTATATCATAATCATTAATAGCTATCTGCACATTCAACTCATCGACCTTATTACGAATGCTCCTTGCATTGAGACACAAAGCCTTCAGGCTTGTTTTTACAATGCTCTTACCCCTTATACAATTATGTTGAAAAGTGGCCCTTTTTGATTTTTGCCCTGGATTTGTCTGCCTGCCACTTTTACTTTTCACCTTGCTACCTATTGCTTCTACCCTCATTTTACACCTCTCTGCTCACACATTTAAGAAACCCTTTCCCTTTAACTCCATCCTCGACTATCCCATTTGACACCCCACCCCCCTTACTCAGTTTAAAACCACCCGTGTAGCAGTGGCAAACCTGCCTGCCAGAATGCTGGTCCCCCACCTGTTAAGATGCAATCCGTCCCTTTTGTACAGTTCCCCCTTACTCCAAAACAAATCCCAGTGATCTAAGAATCTAAATCCCTGCCCCGTGCACCAGTTCCGCAGCCACACATTCAGGTCCTGTATCTCCCTGTTCCTGCTCTCGCCAGCACGAGGAACTGGAAGCAAACCGGAGATAACAACTCTGGAGGTCCTGCTTTTCAGCATTTTTCCGAGCTCTCTAAAGTCACGCTGCAGAATATTCATCCCCTTCTTTCCGACATCGTTTGTGCCGACATGCACTACCACTTCCGGCTGTTCACCTTTGCCCTTGAGGATTTTCTGCACTCTGTCCGTGACATCCTGGATCCTGGCACCAGGAAGGCAGCACACCATCCTCGAATCCCGTCTGTTGCCGCAGAAACCCCTGTCCATACCTCTCACAATGGAGTCTCCAACTACAATGGCATTGCCTGATGTTGGCCTCTTTGGTTTTGGCTCAACAGCCCTTTTTGCTTCGCAAGCCAGTCTGCCGCTTAGTGTAATAGCGTCTTCTGTCCCGACAGCTTCTAAGTGGGTGAACCTGTTCACAAGAGGTACAACACCCGGGGACCTTTGCATTCCAAGTTTCCCTCCCTTTCTCACCGTCACCCACCTTCTCTCTTCCAGTACCTTAGGTGTAACAATCTTACTGTAGGACTAGTCGAGGAACGACTCAGTTTCTCGGACGAACCTGAGGTCATCCACTTGTTTCTCCAGTTCCCCAACACGGTCCTTCAGGAGCTCTACCTGGATGCACTTCTCACATTTGTAGCTGCCAGAGGCACCAGCAGTGTCCTTGACCTCCCACATACTGCAAGCATCACAATGAATCAGCTTGCCTGACATCTCCTTCTTTTGTCTCTCCCTCTCCAGCATTTTGTGTAGCCTCCTCTCCTCAACCTCTCACTTTTCTCACAGGGCACTTCCCTCACTGCCGCTCCCTAAGAGCCATCTTGCTTATATTGACTGATAAATTGCCTAATTTACCAATTTACAAACCAAATTCCTCAGTTTTCAACTGTTTTCCCCCTCTGACTTACTTCTAACTCTCCTCCCACTCAGGCTAGAGCCAATCAGTGTTTTCTCCTGCTTCTCTTTGTTGCTGTTGCTTCCAAATCCACGGGAGATGCTGGTTTATACCAAAGATAGACACTAAGTGCTGGGGTAACTCAGCAGATCAGGCAGCAAAGACAGACACAAAATTGTCAGAGAGACAGCAGGACAGGCAGCATCTCTGGAGAGGAATGGGTGACATTTCGGGTCAAGGCCCTTTTTCAGAGAAGGGTCTCGACCCGAAACATCACCCATTCCATCTCTCCAGAGATGCTGCCTGTTCCGCCGAGTTACTCCAGCTTTTTGTGTCTATCTTAGGCGTGCAGGTGTATGGTTCCCTGAAGGTTAAGTGACAGGTAGATAAGGTGGTCAAAAAGGCTTTTGGCACATTGGCCTTCATCAGTCAGAGTATTGAGTGTAAAAGTTGGGAGGTCATGTTGCAATTGTATAAGACGTTGGTGAGACCGCAATTGTGTTCAGTTCTGGGCACCATGTTATAGGAGAGATGTTGCCAAGCTGGAAAGGGTTTAGAGAAGATTTACGAGGATGTTGCCAGGACTAGAAGGTCTGAGCTATAGGGAGAGGTTGAGTAGGCTGGGACTCTATTCCTTGGAGCGTAGGAGGATGAGGGGTGATCTTAGCGAGATGTATAAAATCATGAGAGGAATAGATCGGGTAAACGTGCAGAGATTCTTGCCCAGAATAGGTGAATCGAGGACCAGAGCACATAGGTTTAAGGTGAACTGGTAACGATTTAATAGGAATCTGAGGAGCAACTTTTTCACACAAAGGGTGGCGGGTGTATGGAACAAGCTGCCAGAGGAGGTAGTTGAGGCTGGGACTATCCCATCTTTTAAGAAACAGTTAGACAGGTCAATGGTCACTCTGGTCAACAGGTCACTCTGGTGTCAGGACAACAGCCTCCTCTTGAACATTAAAAAAACTAAGGAGCTGATCGTGGACTTTAGGAGGGCACATCATCCGAGGATGTACACACCATTGAGGATAAATGGGGATACTGTGGATAGGGTGAGCTGTTTTAAATACCTGGGAGTCCACATCTCTGAGGATATGACATGGACATCACACGCTGCAGCACTCGTGAGTAAGGCAAGGCAGCGCCTTTACCACCTCAGGCAATTGAGGAAATTCAGAGTGTCTCCGAAGATCCTCCAGTGCTTTTACTCAGCGGCTGTGGAAAGCATCTTGTCCGTAAATATTACAATCTGGTTTGGGAATTGCTCTGCCCAGGACAAGACGGCTCTGCAGAGAGTAGTGCGTTCAGCCGAACGCACAATGGGAACTTCACTCACCCCTCTGCAGGATTTATACATCAGGAGGTGCAACTCCAGAGCCAATAAGATCATGGGAGACCCCTTCCACCCCTGCAATGGACTGTTCCAGCTGCTACGGTCAGGCAAACGCCTCCGTTGCCATGCTGTGAGAACAGAGAGGATGAGAAGGAGTTTCTTCCCAGAGGCCATTAGGACTGTAAACTCCTACCTCATCAGGGACTAACTTTACTGTAACATTCTACTGTTTAAAAAAAAATTGCTGGGTTTTCTTCCCGTTTTTTTCCCCCTTTTTCCTTCCGCCCACAATATTTAATATGTAAAAGAATATGTCATTCTGTTCCATTCTGTTTGTTGTTTGTTTGTTTGTTTGTTTTTTGCACAAAGTCCGCGAGCATTGCCACTTTCATTTCACTGCACATCTCGTATGTGTATGTGACAAATAAACTTGACTTGACTTGGATAGGACAGGTTTGAAGGGATATGGACTAAATGCAAGCAGGTGGGACTAGTGTAGCTGGGAAAGTTGGGCCGAAGAGTCGGTTTCCACGATCTATGACTCTATCCCGGGGGCCACATGAGTGGTAAGGGTGCAGGGTATGAGGATATTTCTGTGAACACAACCAAATTAGACGCAGATGAATGTATGTATAGCCGCTGAGAATGTTGGGAAAGATTTCGCACATTTCTTATTTTGTATATGCTTTTCACGCTGAATGAAGTATATTTTGATTTTTTGAAAAGGCAGTAGCTCTGGAGAAAAAGGATGGGTCATGTTTCGGGATGGGTCGGGTGGCTGAAGAGGGGTCCCGACCTGCAGCATCGCCCGTCACTTTTCTCCAGAGATGCTGCCTGACCCGCTGAGTTACTCCAGCACTCTGTGTCCATGTTCTCCAGAGATGCTGCCTGACCCGCTGAGTTACTCCAGCACTCTGTGTCCATGTTCTCCACAGATGCTGCCTGACCCGCTGAGTTACTCCAGCACTCTGTGTCCATGTTCTCCAGAGATGCTGCCTGACCCGCTGAGTTACTCCAGCACTCTGTGTCCATGTTCTCCAGAGATGCTACCTGACCCGCTGAGTTACTCCAGCACTCTGTGTCTATCCTAGGAGTGATGTCGCTAAGCTGGAAAGCGTGCAGAGAACATTTATGAAGGCTCGAGTACCTGAGCTGTTGGGAGTAGATGGGATGGCGAGGACTTCATTCTTGGAGCGCAGTGGGCTGAGGGGTGATCTTATAGTGGTGTGTAAGAGCATGAAGGGAATCGACAGAGTGAATGCATGGTGTAGAACAAGAAGGTGCTGGTTTATACCACAGATAGACATAAAGAGCTGGAGTAACTCAACGGGTCAGACAGCATCTCTTGACAAAATGGATAGACCGCGTCTTGGGTCAGGGCCCTTTCCAGATAGAATGTCGGGGGGAGAAATCTGGAGATGAGAAATACAGAGAGTTGTTTACCTAGGGTATGGAAATCAAGAACTAGAGGATGTAGGTTTAAGGCGAGAGGGGAAAGATTTAATACCATGCGGGGGGAGATTACTTTTTACATGGAGGGTGGTGGGTGTATGGAACGAGCTGGCAGAGGAGGTAGTTGAGGCAGGGACTATAACAACATTTAAGACATTTGGACAGATACATGGATTGGAAATGTTTAGAGTGATATGGGCCAAACACAGGCTAATGTGACTAATGTAGATGGGGCATGTTGGTCGGCATGGATGAGTTGGGCCGAAGGGCCTGTTTCCGTGCACTATGTCTCTATAATACTAAATGTGATCCATGTTAGTGACTCTTTAATTAACGGGTTATCCCCACATATTCTGGAGGGGGTGGGATTGGGGAGATTGAGGGGGGTATTGATGGGGTGAAAAAGGCGACTATTTCCCAGTTAGAATGATAGAAGCAGTTAGCAACCAGGCACACATGTTGTCACAGACTCATAGACAGGTCCAGGAACCAAAGCCTCCAGGAAACCCTGGCCTCCATCCATTGACTCCATCTACACCTCACGCTGCCTCGGCAAGGCCAGCAGCATAATCAAGGACCAGTCTCACCCCGGTCACTCCCTCTTCTCCCCTCTCCCATCAGGCAAGAGGTACAGAAGACAGTTTCTTCCCAGCCGTTATCAGGCAACTGAACCATCCTATCACCAACTAGAGAGCGGTCCCGACCCATTATCTACCTCATTGGAGGCCCTCGGACTATCTTTACTCAGACTTTACTGGACTTTATCTTGCACTGTACATTGTGGACTTCTCGATTATTATCATGTATTGTCTGCAGCTGACTGGATAGCACGCAACAAAAAAGCTTTTCACTGTACTGCCGCATTCTGTGTCTTTACTTCCTCTGGCAGTTCATTCCATATTCCCACCACTCTGTGTCTACAAGCTGCCCTGCAGTTTCCTGACCTTTAACCTCTCACCTTCACATATGCCCTCTGGCTCTTGAATCCCCCACCCAAGCTAAAAGTCGGTCCATTCACACTATCCACTCCCCTCACAATGTTATACACCTCTGTAAGATCAACCCTCGGCCTCCTGTGTTCCAAGGAATAAAATCCGAGGACACACAAGAAACAATAGATGCTGGTTATTTTTTATTTTAATTTTTTTATTTTTTTTTATAAACACACAGAGTGCTGGAGTAACTCAGCGGGTCAGGCAGCATCTCTGGGGAACATGGACAGGTAACGTTTCGAGTTGAGATCCTTCTTCAGACCATTCAGTTCATACGTTCAAGGAGCAGAATTAGGCCATTCGGCCCATCGATTCTACTCCACCATTCAATCGTGGCTGATCTATCTCTCCGTCCTAACCCCATTCTCCTGCCTTCTCCACACAACCCCTGACACCCGTACTAATCAAGAATCTGTCAATCTCTGCCTTAAAAATATCCATTGACTTGGCCTCCACAGCCGTCTATGGCAAAGAATTCCACAGATTCACCACCCTCTGACTAAAGAAATTCCTCCTCGTCTCCTTTCAAAAGGAACATCCTTTTATTCTGAGGCTGTGCTCTCTGATCCCAGACCCTCCCACTAGTGGAAACATCCCCCCCACATCCACTCTATCCAGGCCTTTCACTATTCGGTAAGTTTCGATGAGGTTCCCCCTCATCCTCCTAAACTCCAGCGAGTACAGGCCCAGTGCCGTCAAACGCTCATCATATGTTAACCCACTCGTTCCTAGGGATCCTCCTCGTATAAAGTCCTCGCCTGCCCAAGCTCCCCCTACAGCACAGGGCCTCAAGTCCTGACAACATCCTCGTAAATATTCCCTGCACCCTCTCCAGCTTAATGTTCCACTAAATCTTTCTGCTGAGAAGTCAGCAAGTTGAAATGTTTCTTTCTCTCCAGCTGCTGTTCCAAGTACTGAGTTTCTAGCTTTGGCTGTCTTTGTAAAAAAAGGTCACCAAATTCCAGTAAAACCCTCCCGCAACAATTTATGGCTTTAGCTTAGGAAAACAACCCAAGGCAATTCAAAGAAGAATTAACTCATTTGTTCCTCAGCAACCCACAGTAATGACACCAGGTGACTATGGAGTCAATGTACATGTCCCTGTACACGGTGGCGCAGAGGTAGTGTTGCTGCCTCGCAGCCCCAGAGACCCAGGTTCAATCCTGGCTACAGGTGCTATCTGTATGGAGCTAGACAAAAAAAGCTGGAGAAACTCAGCGGGTGAGGCAGCATCTATGGAGCGAAGGATCTATGGAGCTCCATAGATGCTGCCTCACCCGCTGAGTTTCTCCAGCTTTTTTGTCCATCTTCGATTTTCCAGCATCTGCAGTTCTTTCTTAAACATCTGTATGGAGTTTGTACGTTTTCCCTGTGACCAGGTGGGTTTTCTCCAGGTGCTTCAGTTTCCTCCCACACACCAAGGACCTATAGGTTGGTAGATTATTTGGCTTGGTACAAGTGTAAATTGTCCACAGTGTGTGCAGGATAGTATAAGTGTGCGGGTCAGCACAGACTTGGTGGGCCGAAGGGCCTGTTTCCACGCTGTGCATGGCTTGATTGTACTCATGTATAGTATAGTATGAATTGACAGGATCACATGTAAAGGTCTTTACTGTATCACATCACGATAATAAATCGATTCCAATACCCACACCAATGTAAGGTGGTAACAGAGGCTGCTTCCACTCAGTATAGAGACCCTACTTGAGACAATCTGACTGACAGGAAAGCATTGCAGGTACAAACCCACTTATTGAATCAAAGCCTTAGAATCGGCAGCTCTGGATTTAAGAGAATAGTCCATTGGCATCATCTCCTCCAATGGACTAAGAGGTCAGGTCATAGAGTCATACGGCACGGAAACAGGCCCTTCGGCCCAACTTGCCCATGCCATCCAACATGCCCCATCTACACTAGTCCCACCTGCCTGCGTTGGGCCCCATATCCCACTAAACCGGTCCTATCGTTTCTTGGCAGGTGGTTAGAATAAGTGACAAAGACTAGAGGTCTTTTCCGATTGAAAGAGCAAGCATGGAAACAGACTCTTCAGGCCCACCGTGTCCATCAATCACCCGTTCACAATACTTCTTTCTTAATCCGCATTTTCAAACACTTCCTAAACACTAGGGGGCAATTTACAGAACCCAATTAGCCCACAAAAGCCACACGTCTTTGGAGTGTGGGAGGAAACCGGAGAAAGCCACGCGGTCCTGGGGTGAAAGTGCAAACTCCGCACAGACAGCACCCAAGGTCAGGATTGAACCTGGTTCCCTGGTGCTGTGAGGCAGCAGCTCGACCGGCTGCCCCGCCGTGCCGTCCTTAAAAGACAGCCAGATAAGGAAAAAAAAGTGTATGTTCACCCTGCGACCGTGTGGGTTTGTATGGTTGGGTTTGCAGGTTAATCGGTCCTCTGTAAATTGCCCCTGGTGTGTAGAGTGGATGAGAAAGTGGGATAACATACAACTAGTGTGAGTGGGGGTTGGGTATGAAAAAGCCAGCACAAAAACAGGACTGGCAACAGATGACCAAGGAAGGGACAAGCCCACAATGGCCCATTGTTGGCTGGGGAAGAGGTGACAATGAAGGGATACAGGGATGAGAACTGGAACTCATAGGATGATGGGTGGGGGAAGGGGGGGAGAGCGAATTCAGGGGTTACTTGCAATTAGACAAATCAATGTTCATACTGCTGGCTTGCAAGGAGTGAGTGAGTCTCTGTGTCTCTTTCTCTCTCTCTCTCTCTCTCTCTCTGTGCATCCGTCTCTCTCTGTCTCTGTGTGTCTCTCTCTGTGCGTCTGTCTCTCTCTCTCTCTGTCTCTGTCTCCCTCCCCATGCCTCTCCCTCTCTGTCTGTCTGTCTGCGGAGGTCACCTTGAGCAGAGACTGCAATCACTTGGTTCACCTTTAGCTGGTTTCCTTGTGGACTGGTTAGTTTCACCTTTGTTTTGAGTGTGACACCATTGCAAACACACAAACACCTCTTCCGTTCACACAAGCAATAAAATGCGAGATTAAAACGCACTCTTTGCCAAGCTAGCAAGTGCAATAAATCATTTCCTGGAAAATGTAGGCAAATGTCACTGTGCAATAGTCCGAACAGGCGATGCAACTCTACCAGCATGACATTTCTCCACTGCCCCTGGCTTATCTGCGCATCGCTACTGTAGCTCAGGTGAATTTTGGCTTTGAAGAATACACCTGTTCACCTGAACTGCTCACACATTACATCATGTGCTCTGACACACACCTGTTGACTCAGGTACATGGAACCCACATGATATGGGCTGTGACTGAAGTAGGAACAGGCTCCAATTACACACACCGGCTCGCTGGAGGATGAGCTCATCATTTAAGCCTCTCGCCACACACACACACACCGCAGAGTCAAGGGTGCGTGGAGTTACAGAAACACAGGTCACAGCAGCCAGCAGCAAGAGTAACTGCATGCAACTAATACTTGAAATTAGGAACAAGGAACTGCAGATGCTGGTTGACAAAAGACACAAAGCACCAGAGTAACTCAGCAGGACAGGCAGCATCGCGGGAGAACATGGATGGGTGACGTTTCATGTCGGGACCCTTCTTCAGACTGATACTTGAATACTAGAAATGATGTCCTTCTACTCCCCGCTCCCGTCCGGCAGAAGGTACAGAAGCTTGAAAGCGCGCACCACCAGACTCAGGAACAGCTTCTTCCCCCCTGTTATCAGGCTTCTGAACGGCCCTTCCATAAGCTAGGGTACTGTCCGATTCACCTCTACCCCATTGCGGACATTGGACTTTGTCTCTGGAACTGATGCGCTACAATGCTGAGATCTATATTCTGCACTCTGTATCTTCCCCTTTGCTCTACCTATTGTACTGGAGTTTGAACACTGTATCTAATTGTATATCTAATTTGACTGGAGAGCATGCAAAACATAGGTTTTCGCTGTACCTTGGTACATGTGACAATAAACCTGAACCTAAATTAGATTATCTTTTCTTTTTTATTCCCCCATTCCAAAAGACACACCAAGAACTTAAAAGGCATTCAACTACATTGTAGAATTCCCTGAATAGGACAGGTTTAGAGGGATATGGGGCAAACGTAGATGGGGCATGTTGATCAGCATGGACAAGTTGGGCCGAAGGGCCTGTTTCCACGCTGTATCACTCCAACACAAAATGCATTATCAGCTATCAGGAGTGAATCTAGCCACCATCCCAAATCATAATTCTTTCTCCAATTTTCACATCCAATTAATTAATTTTTTAATTTTATAAAAAGAGGTTATCTTTCTTTCTCATTTAAAAATGATAACTGAACTTTATGCAAATAAAATCGTGCCCTCACAGAACCCTTGACCAAAAGACATTTAACGAACAGGACTACTTTAGACATATTTTTCAAGTGGGAAAGTTATCAATAGCCCTGTGCTGATTTATCTAGAGAGCTTTCTAACTGAAGACAATCTTGTGCAACAGAACCAGAAGACTTCCAAAACAGATGGAATGAAGGCACGGAAGGCTACTCCAAGGATTTTGCAGGGTGCAAGGGAATGTTGGGCAGGATACTGGGAGAGTTTGGAAAACTGGGGCAGCACAGTGGTGCAGCAGGTAGAGCTGCTGCCTCACAGCGCCGGAGACCCAGGTTTGATTCTGATCTCGGGCGCTGTCCGTATGGACTTTGCACGTTTGATAGGTCGATACAGATGGGGGGGGGGGGGGGGTGTTAATTGGCTGATGGATGGAGTCAGTGACAAAGACTAGAGGTTTTTGAGGAGAGCACAGCGGCTAGAACCACTGCCTCACAGGTTGCAATCCTGACTACGGATGTTGTCTGTGTGGAGTTTCTACATTCTCCCCGAGACCTGGTGGGTTTCCTCAAGGTGCTCTGGTTTCCTCCCAAAGACATACAGGTTTGTAGGTTCATTAGCCCGTCTGTAAATTGCCCCGGGTGTGCAGCGAGTGAATGAGGAAGCGGGATAACATAGAACTGGTGTGTGAACGGGTGATTGATGGTCGGCACGGACTGGATGGGTTGATGGGCTTTTTTTCCATGATGTATCTCTAAACAAAACTAGTTCTCTGACCTTCAGCAGTCACGGGATCCTTCCATGCACCTGCTATGAGATCAGAGTTAGGCGGGAGCAGGAATGTTGGAGATTGGAAAGATGGGGGGGGGGGGGGGGGGGGGGAGGGGGAGGGAAACCAGAAGACAGGAATTTTTAAAGAGATAGTGTGGACTGGACACAGATAACAATCTCGGGAATGGAGAGTGGGGGGTGAGGAGGGAAAGCAGTGAGGAGAAAGGTGGAGAGAAAAGGGAGGTAGGGAGGGGAGCAAGGTGAAGGGAGGAAAGAGGGATGGATGGGAAAGAGGAGAGGAGGGTAAAGGGGGAGTGAGAAGGACGAGGAGAGAGGGGGAGAGTTTTACCACAGACTACAGGCAGGCACGGTGGTGCAGCGGTAGAGCTGCTGCCTCACAGCGCCAGAGACCCAGGTTTGATCCCGACTATGGGTGCTGTCTGTACGGAGTTTGTACGTTCTCCCTGTGACCGGGTGCCCCGGTTACTTCCCACACTCCAAAGATGTGCAGGTTAGTAAGTTAAATGGCAAAATTGCGAATTGTCCCTAGTGTGTAGGATACAGCTAGTGTGCGTGGTGATCGCTGGTCAGCGCAGACTCAGTCGGCCGAAGGGCCTGTTTCCGCCCTGAATCTCTAAACTAAACTAGTAGCAGTCTCTGAGCCCCAACAGTATCTAAGCTCAGACCATCACCCGCCACTGCGATAAGGCCTGGACAGACTTGAAGCCTCCGATTCCAACCCAACAATGACCTCCAGGTCGGCTGTGGGAGTTACTCCAGCACTCTGTCCATGTTCTCCAGAGAATCTGCCTGACCCGCTGTGTTACTCCAGCACTCTGCGTCTTTTTTTTTTAATCAGCATCTGCAGTTCCTTGTTTCTCCACTTCCTCCTCTCCCCACTTGCCCTTCACTCCCTCTCTCCCTTACTTCCACCACTCTCTTCTCCCTCAATCTCTCCCCCTCATCCATCTCCTTCCTGCTCCACCCTCCTCTCCACTTTGCCCTCCATCCCCCTCTCCTCCCTCCACCCTACCTTCCTTTGCTCTCCCCCTCACAACTTTCCCCCACCTTTCCCCACTACCCTCCTTATCTCTCTCTCTCTCCTGGTATTCACTTGTCCTCTCTTCCACCCCATTTTCCCTTCCCCTCTCCCTCCCACCGACCGAATTCTCCTCTCCATCTTTCCCCAATCTCTCTCCCAGCCACCCGCTCTCTACCTCCCCTCACTCTCCCACCACCACCCCATCGCTGTTCTCACCTCTGCTCCACTCCACCCCTCCGCTCCACCCATCCCTGTTCTCTCCCTCTCCCTCTCCCTCTCCCTCTCCCTCTCCCTCTCCCTCTCCCAACAGACAATAAATAGGTGCAGGAGGCCATTTGGCCCTTCGAGCCAGCACCGCCACTCAACGTGGTCATCCCTCCTTCTCTCTCCCCACTCTCTCTCTCTCTCCCCCATCCTCCTCGCTCCCACTATTTCTCCCCCACCCCACCCCACCCTCTCTCTCTCTGTCCCCGGATCTCTCACCCTTCAGCCGCTGACTGTACTCGCTGCGGTCGGACTGACTGCGGCGCAGGTTGCTGCCCTTGTCCTCTTCTCCCTGCGGGATGATGGTGTCGGTGCGGCGCCGCTCCAGTATGTAGAGCCGCGGCTTGAAGAAGCCCAGGTTCCTGCGCTTGGTCCCGGAGCCGTCCATCGCCTCTGCCTCTGCCTCTGCCTCTGCCTCTGCCGCCGCCGGGACACCGACACACGGGGAACCGGGACACCGGGAGCTGCTGCCGCTGCCGCCGCCGCCGCCTCTGCCTGGAGCTGCTACCGCCACAGCCGCTCCGCTCCGCTCCGCTCCGCTCCGCCCACCCGTTACCTGTTACTGCATGTGATCCGCTCGCTGCCGACTCGCTGAATACCTGGTATCCGTTCTCTGATACTTGTACCTGCCACTGTGTCACCTGTTACTTGTTACTTGTTACCTGTCCCCTATTAAGTTACTTGTTACTTGTTAATACCTGGTACCCGTGTTCCCTGCCCACCTGTTACGTTACCTGTGTTACCTGTTACCTGTTATGTGTAGGAAGGAATTGCAGATGCTGTTTTAAATTGAAATAGACTTCAGCAAAGCATTCGACAAGGTTCCTGCATGGTAGGCTGCTCTGGAAGGTTAGATCGCTTGTTATCCAAGGTGAGATAGCCTGAATAGATGCAAAATTGGCTACAATAGACATTAGTTGCAGAAGTAGGCCATTCGGCCCTTCGAGCCCGATGTGATCATGGCTGATCATCTCCATGGAAGGAAGCAGAGGGTGATGGTGGAAGGTTGCTTCTCAGACTGGAGGCCTGTGACTAGTGGTGTGCCTCAGGGTTCGGTGCTGGTCCAGTTACTGTTTGTCATCAACATCAATGATTTGGATGAGAACATACACGGCAAGATTAGCAAGTTTGCAGATGATACAAAAGTGGGTGGTTTTGCAGATAGTGAAGATGGTTGTGAACGATTGCAGCAGGATCTGGATCGATTGGCCAGGTGGGCGGAGGAATGGTGGATGGAATTTAATACAGAGAAGTGTGAGGTGTTGCATTTTGGGAAGTCGAACAAGGGCAGGACCTACACAGTGAATGGTAGCCTCTGGGGAGTGTTGTAGAGCAGAGGGATCTAGGAGTACAGGTGCATGGTTCCTTGAAAGTCGAGTCGCAGGTAGATAAGGTGGGTCAAAAAGGCTTTTGGCACTTTGGCATTCATCAGTCAGAGTATTGAGTATAGAAGTTGGGAGGTCATGTTGCAGTTGTATAAGACGTTGGTGAGACCGCATTTAGAATATTGTGTTCAGTTCTGGGCACCATGTTATAGGAAAGATATTGTCAAGCTTGAAAGGATTCAGAGAAGATTTACAAGGATGTTGCCAGGACTAGAAGGTCTGAGCTCTACCTCAGGAGTGCAGGAGGATGAGGGGTGATCTTATTGAGGTGTATAAAATTATGAGAGCGGGTAGATGCACAGAAACTATTGCCCAGAGTAGTTGAATCGAGGACCAGAGGACATAGATTCAAGGTGAAGGGGAAAAGATTTAATAGGAATCTGAGGGGTAACTTTTTCACACAGGTGGGTGTATGGAACAAGCTGCCAGAGGAGGTAGTTGAGGCTGGGACTATCCATCGTTAAGAAACAGTTAAGATAGGTACATGGATAGGACAGGTTTGGAGGGATATGGACCACTCGCAGGCAGGTGGGACTCGTGTAGCTGGGACATTGTTGGCCGGTGTGGGCATGTTCGGCCAAAGGTGTGTTTCCACACTATCACTCTATCACTCTGTAGACACAAAATGCTGGAGTAACTCAGTGGGACAGGCAGCATCTCTGGAGAGAAGGAAAGGGTGACGTTTCGTTCCCTAATACATGTTACCTGCTCCCCCCCCTCCCCCTCCTGCCACTTGTGTTACCTGTTACCTTCTATCTGTTACTTGTTATCCATTCCGTGTTACTTGTTCCCAGTTACCTGTGTTACCTGCACTATTCCATTCCCATTCCTGTTACCACCTGTGTAGAAAAGAACTGCAGATGCTGGTTTAAATCGAAGGGCGGAACGAGAATTTATGATAAAAATTACGAAGGAAACATGGGAAAAGTATTTGATATATATATACACAAATGTTCGATTAATGTAAGACATAATTTAATTCAATTAAAAATTTTACATAGATTATATTATTCAAAAACTAGATTGAATAAATTCTATCCAAATACTTCCCCCATTTGTGATAAATGTCTATCCTAAAATGCAACTATAACACACTCATTTGTTTCCTGCATAAAACTTTATAAATTCTGGAGTGATATTTTTGAAATATTTACACAATTATTTAAGATAAAAATGGAACCTAATACTGAAATGATTATATTTGGAGTAACGGAAGACGGGAATAAATTGAACTCATCTCAACATTTATTTTTTAATTATGCTTTAATAACGGCAAAAAAACTAATACTTAAATTTTGGAAAAATACACCAATACCAACGCTTAAAATGTGGATTTCAAGCATGTTGGACACCGCACATCTTGAGGAAATGCGATTCCTCCTAATAGATAAATCAGACCAATTCTTAACGAGTTGGTCTCCATTTGTCGTCTTTATGGTGCAACAAAATCGTAGAAGCTAACTGTTCCAGGACTGGGTGAGGGATGGTCAAGATTATAAATAACAATCTTCTTAATCTTTTACTTGCTACTCTTTCTCTTTCTATCTTCTTTTCTTCACTTTTCTTCTTTCACCCTTTTTTCTTTCACACACACTATATGTCACACGTTTTTCTATCTTTTATTATCTATTCTCTCTTTTTCTTTTTCATTATAAAAAAAATAAGAAGCTGTACATAAAATGTAATATGTCAATATATATTAGGCACTTTGGTGCCACATGATTGTACTTACTTCTAATAAAATTAAAATATATTTTTTTTTAAATTATTAATCGAATGGCGACACAAAATGCTGGAGTAACTCAGCGGGACAGGCAGCATCACTGGAGAGAAGGAGTGGTTGATGTTTCGGGTCGAGACCTTTCTTCAGACCCGACCCGAAAAGTCACCCATCCCTTCTCTCCAGAGATGCTGCCTGTCCCACTGAGTTACTCCAGCATTTTGTGTCTACCGGTTATTACCTGCTACCTCCCTGTTACCTGCTCTCGTTATTTATGTTACCTGTTACTTGGAACCTCCTACGTGTTATGTTACCTGTTACCTGTTACCTGGAACCTCCTACGTGTTACCTGCCCCCATTATCTATGTTCCTGTTACTACCTGTTACCTCCCCGTTACCTGCATCCTTCTACGTGTTACCTCCCTCACAGTTAGCTGTGTTACCTGTTACTATCTGTTTGCTCCATGTTACATGCATCCATCCAAGCGTTAGCTGTTATCCATTCCCTGCTCTCTTTCTCCACAGCTCAGCCCAGTCCTGACACTCACGTTTTAAATAGGAATGCAGTGCGCAGGGAAATTGTTCCTGGAAACATAGTTGCCAGCAACAGGGTGACGGCATCAAAGGACAGACCCAGCAATTAGTTAAATGATGAAGATAGACACAAAAGTGCTGGAGTAGCTCAGCAGGACAGGCAGCATCTCTGGAGAGAAGGAATGGGTGACTTTTCGGGGCGAGACCCTCTTCAGACCTTCGATTTAAACCAGCATCTGCAGTTCTTTCCCACGCTGTCAAATGATGAGGCCAGGCATTCACAGACATACGGCACGGCAACAGGCCTTTCGGCCCATTGAGTCCGTACTGTCCCTCAAACACCCATTTACACCAATCACACATTAATTATTTATTTTCCCTTGCCTTCAATCCCGTTAGGAGCGTTCACACGGGGAGTTGATGAATATTTGGAATTGGAAAGTTTCCAGCACTGTATGGAACGAGCATACAACATGGGACAGTACAGTACAGGAACAGGCCCTTTGGCCCACAATGTCTGTGCTGAACCTTACTTTAGACTTTAGAGATACAGCGTGGAAACAGACCCTTCGGCCCACCGTGTCCACACCGACCAGCGATCACCCTGTAGACTAGCACTAATCTACACTAACTAGGGACAATTTATAATTTACAGAAGCCAATTAACCTACAAACCCGCACGTCTATGGAGTGTGGGAGGAAACCGGAGCACCCGGAGAGAAGCCACGTGGTCACGGGGAGAACGTACAAACTCCGTACAGACAGCGCCTGTAGTCAGGATTGAACCCAGATCTCTGGCGCTGTGCCGCTGCGCCACCCTGCTGCCATAAACATGATGCCAAGTTAAACTAATCTCCTCTGCCTGCACATGATCCATATCCCTCCATTCCCTGCATATCCACGTGCCTCGAAAAGCCTCTCAAACACCACTTAAATACAAAAAAATACGAGGAAGTGACCAATAGGTGAGGAATGATGGGCCAAATGGCAGCATTTTCTGTTATAATTTTCAACAGGACAACATTTTTTTAAATTAAAAAAGTAAATGATATAATAAAAAGAAACAAACAAAGAGTATGAAATTCAGTGTCTATACATTAAATATTACTACACACAGTAGTGTTCACACCTGTCTTTACATACAACATCATTGCCACTCATGTGGCCCCCCTGGGGTGATGTCCCCTCCGTTGTTTGAGGGGTGGCCCCACCGGACTCTGCCCCCCATGTCCAGCAGCGGAAGGACCCTAGACTGTGGTCCTCCCCCACCGAGCCTTGGCGTTGGCTGCGCCGAGCTTCAGTGCGTCCCTCAGCACGTACTCCTGCAGTCTGCAGCGGGCCAGTCGGCAACATTCCCCGACGGACATCTCGCTCCGCTGGGAGGTCAACAAAGCTCGGGCAGACCAAAGAGCGTCTTTCACCGAGTTGATGACCTACCAGCAGCACTCAATGTCTTTCTCTGAATGTGTCCCTGGGAACAGTTCCTAAAGCACAGTCTTCTGTTGTGGAGCTGTTCGGGATAAACCGTGCCAGGGACCCTTGCATCAATCTCCAGACCTTCTACAAATCTAAATGATGATGGACTCCCTTATGCCACACAGACTAGTACAGTATATGGGCTCCTCA
This sequence comes from Malacoraja senta, assembly GCA_038087875.1. Lineage (NCBI taxonomy): Eukaryota > Metazoa > Chordata > Chondrichthyes > Rajiformes > Rajidae > Malacoraja > Malacoraja senta. Next base: position 282,729,405 of record CM075977.1, on the reverse strand, counting down.
GTCGGAGTATTGAGTATAGAAGATAGATACAGTGCTGAAGAATCTCAGCGGGTCTGGCAGCATGTCTGGAGAAAAGGGATGGGTGACGTTTCGGATCGGGAACCTTCTTTTTAGATTCTGAAGAAAGGTATTGCCATCCTATTTCTCCAGAAGTGCTGCCTGACCCGCTGAGTTACTCCAGCACTCTGTGTCCATGTTCTCCAGAGATGCTGCCTGACCCGCTGAGTTACTCCAGCACTCTGTGTCCATGTTCTCCAGAGATGCTGCCTGACCCGCTGATTAACTCCAGCATTCAGTGTCCATGTTCTCCAGAGATGCTGCCTGACCCGCTGAGTTACTCCAGCACTTTGTATCTATGTTTTGTATAGACCAGCATCTGTAGATCCTTTCTACATGTATTGAGTATAGAAGTAGGGAGATCAGGTTACAGTCGTATAAGACATTAGTGAAGCCACATTTAGAGTATTATGTTCAGTTTTCGTCACCCTCTTCTAGGAAAGATGCTGTTAAGCTGGAAAGGAGCTGGTTAAGCTGCAGCGAAGATTTACGAGGATGTTGCCAGGACTTGATGGATTGAGCAGGCCAGGATTTTATTCCTTGGAGCATAGGATAGAGGTGTGTAAAATCATGAGAGGAATAGATCGGATAAATGCACAGAGTAGGGGAATCGGGAACCAGAGGACATAGGTTTAAGGCGTGGGCAAGTTGGGCAGTAGGGCCTGTTACCACGCTCTACGACTTTGACTATGGCAGATTTATCAGTTACTCATATTTCAAGGGATCTGGCCTTTTGTCCATCCATCTGCCTCTCAAACCATCCTCAGCTGTACCAACCTATCACTCGCTACGTTTTATCCTGCCACCTCTCTTCCAGCTCCCCCCCCCCACCCCAAAGCACCACAATCAATCTGAAGAAGGGTCCCGACCCAAAACCTCACTTATCCACGTTCTCCACAGATGCTGCCTGACCTGCTGATTAACTCCAGCACTTTGTGCCTTTTTTTTTGTAAACCAGCATCTGCAGTTCTTTGATGGGAGGTAGACACAAAAAGCTGGAGTAACTGAGCGGTCAGGCAGCATCTCTGGAGAGAAGGAATTGGTGACGTTTCGGGTCGAGACCCTTCTTCACTTTTTTGTGTCTCAAGGAGTTGGGACACTTGGGCGGGGAAATGGCAGATGAAGTTTAATCCGGGAGCTGGGAACTGGGAGATTAAATACAAGAGTATAGAGTAAACAGTGGGACATTTGGACATTGAGGGGTCTTGGGGTGCAGGTCTATAGCTTCCTGAGCATGGCACACCAGAGGGCAAAGTGGCAAAGAAGGTATAAGACACACTTACCTTCCTTCCAAGATGGCAACCAAGCCAGGTGACTCTCTGCCTGCTGGTCCCAGAAGTGGATCTGAAATTCCCGATGTTCGGAAGCTCCAAACCTCGCAGAAGGTTTCAAACAGCCCCGACCCGGGGTCAGAACGCCCGGCGCGGGGGAGCTGACATTCCCTCCCGATGCAGGAGCTTGATCGCCCCGACGTGGAGGGCCCGACCGCCGGCTACGGGAGTCAAGATCGTCCCGTCAACGGAAGGTTAGAGGCCCCCGACCGCGGGAGAACAAAGAAGGGAAGAGATTTAACTTTTTTTTGCCTTCCATCACAGTGAGGAATGTGGAGGAGTCACTGTGGTGGATGTTTATGTTAAAATGTATTTTGTGTGTCTTGGTGCTTTTTATTGGTATGACTGTATGGCAAATGAAATTCCTCGTATGTTGCAAAACATACTTAGCTAATAAAGTATGATTATGATGATGATTATGATGAAATCATTCATTACAATTGTTCCACTCTTTTAAACTACTACAACAGCAGCATCTATATTACTAAAAGTCTGATCTTGACCACTTCCTGTTGTTCTGTATATTGATTTTAGAACAAAAACTGCCACTTACGGCTGTGATTTTTGACCATCGTACTCAGAGTCCCCCTGTGCTGCGCCGGACAAGAGGATTTTTCCCATCGATGAAAAATAAAAGAGTTATTAGTGTTTAAAAAATGATGAGATTCTCTCTCCTGAAGGCCACGTAAAACCCGGAAGTGTTGAGTGCCTCAGTCAGTCTCTGCAAGACGGGGGGAGCGAGAGGGTCACGTCTCTCAGTCTGAGCTGGGAATAATACTGAACACATGTCTACTAAACTGTGAGTGTGGTTTTACTGACCTGTCAGTGCCTTAATGTGGTTTGAAAATATAGTTTAGAAATGCTAAAGCTGCGTTGCCTTTATATTGATTTTAGACAAAAGATTTGACCATCTTATTCAGAGGCCCCTCTGCTGCGCAGGACAAGAGGATTTTTCCCATCGATGAAAAATAAAAGAGTTATTAGTGTTTACAAAATGATGAGATTCTCTCTCCTGAAGGCCACGTAAAACCCGGAAGTGTTGAGTGCCTCAGTCAGTCTCTGCAAGAGGGGGGGAGCGAGAGGGTCACGTCTCTCAGTCTGAGCTGGGAATAACACTGAACACATGTCTACTAAACTGTGAGTGTGGTTTTACTGACCTGTCAGTGCCTTAATGTGGTTTGAAAATATAGTTTAGAAATGCTGAAGCTGTGTTGCCTTTGGTTTGGAAATGCTAAAGCTGTGTTGCCTTTGGTTTGGAAATGCTAAAGCTGTGTTGCCTTTGGTTTGGAAATGCTAAAGCTGTGTTGCCTAATTAGAGTTGCCTTGCCTAATTAAAGTTGCCTTGCCTAATTAAAGTTGCCTTGCCTAATTAAAGTTGCCTTGCCTAATTAAAGTTGCCTTGCCTTCTATATAATTAAAAGTCTAATATTGATCACTTCCTGTTTGCGCTTTATATTGATTTTAGAAAAAACACTACCACGTACTGCTGTGATTTTTGGCCATCTTACTCGGAGTCCCCCTCTGCTGAGGATTTTTCCCATCAATGAAAAATAAAAGAGTTATTAGTGTTTAAAAAATGTTGAGATTCTCTCTCCTGTCAATCATGCCATGAAGGCCATGCCCCTTCTGGTGGGAGGGGGGGAGGGGGGGAGGGACTATAAAACCCAGAAGTGTGGGCGTGGCTCAGTCTCTGCAAGATGGAGGAGGGAGAGGTCACGACTCGCTGTCTTTAGTGGCCTTGCACCCTGCTTGAAATGGTATGAAACAGCACTTGAACTTGGTGGCCTTGCACCCTGCTTGAAATGGAATTTCAAGGAATAGCCGTGTCAACTGCCAGCCCACCAGCCGTGAGTGAGTGAGCTGCCAGCACAACAGGCTTGAGTGACTGAGCCGCCAGCCCAAGAATCCATTCAGCCCACAATGTCCATACTAGCCCTCTGGAAACCAATCCCTTCAGCCCACAACACCAATACTAGCGCTCCAGAAAGCCCCACCCCACCACTGGCCACCAATATTGGAATTGGTGGAGAGGTGGAATATTGCGTTGGGGGACCAGCCCTCCCATGTGATGATGGGACCCAACAGGTCCCACAGTCTAGTTTATTATTATAACTATGCCCTTCTTCCCTTTATTCTGTATCTGTACACTGTGGACGGATCGATTGTAATCATGTATTGTCTTTCCGCTGACTGGGTAGCATGCAACAAAAAAGTTTTTCACTGTACCTTGGTACACGTGACAATAAACAAAACTGAACTTAGTTGGAGCATTGAGTATAAAAGTTGGCCAAACACATTGTAGGTGTATAACATTTTCCTCAGGCTGCATTTGGAGTTCTGGTCGCCCCCATTACAGGAAGGATGTGGAGGCTTTGGAGAGGGTGTAGAGGAGGTTTACCAGAATGATGCCTAGATTAGAGGGTGTTAGCTACAGGGAGAGGTTGGACAGACTTGGATTGTTTTCTCTGGACTGTCGGAGGCTGAGAGGAGACGTGATTGAAGTATATAAAATGACGCGAGGGGCATAGAGAGTCAGAATATTTTCCCAGAAAATGTCCAATACTAGAGGGCACAGCTTTAAGGTGAGAAGGTCAAAGTTTAAAGGAGATGAGCGGGCAAGTGCCTGAAATGCACTGCCAGGGGTGGTGGTGGAGGCAGATATGACAGTGGTGTTTAAGAGGTATTTATGGATATGCAGGGAATGGAGGGATATGGATCATATGTGATTAATTAGATGTACACTGACCTTTCTGTCCTAGGCCTCCTCCACTGTCCGAGAGAGGCCCAATGCAAATTGGTGGAACAGCACCTCATATTTCACTTGGGCAGCTTACACCCAGCGGTATGAATATTGACTTCCCTAACATCAAGTAACCCTTGTTTTCCCTTTCTCTCCATCCCTCCCCCACCCTAGTTCTCCGACTAGTTTCACTGTCCACCTGATTAATTTTACTGATTGTATGCCACGTTGTCTCCTTCCCCTCAGCCAATAATGAACCATCCTACATTTCCTTGGGCAGCGTCTGAAATGTCATCCATCCCTTATCTCTAAAGATGCTGCCTGACCCACTGAGTTACTCCAGCATTTAGTGTCTAACAGACAAGACTAGGATGTTTAATTGCCATATGAATCATATGAACTGAAAACATAACAGTGGTTATGGGGAGATTATGCAGAGGTTATGGGGTGGATAACAGCAGTGGTTATGGGGAGAAGGTAGGAGAATGGGGTTAGGAGAGGTAGATCAGCCATGATCGGCGGAGTAGCATTGATGGGCCAAATGGCCTAATTCTACTCCTATTCCTCATGATCTTATGAATTCTTAGGCAGCAGCATACGATTTATATAAGTACAATATACAAATATAGCACAATATGCAAAATAAAGTTTTGTTTTAAATCCCCGTTATTATCGTTAAACAAAAACCCACATTTCATGCTTCATCGTTTTAGTTGGTGTTATGCAGTGTTCAAGAGCCTGATGGTTGCTGGGAAGAAGCTGTTCTGGAACCTGGAGGTCACGGTTTTCAGGCTCCTGTACCTTCTTCCCGATGGTAGCAGCGAGATGAGAGCATGGCCAGGGTGGTGTGGGTCTCTGATAATGCTGGCTGCCTTTCTGAGGCAGCGACTCCTGTAGATCCCTTCGATGGTGGGGAGGTCAGTACTGTGATGGACCTTCGATGGTGGGGAGGTCAGTACCCGTGATGGACCGGGCAGCATGTACTATTTTTTTGTAATCTCTTTTGCTCCTGGGCGTTTGAGTTGCTGAACCAGGCTGTGATGCAACCAGTCAATATGCTCTCTTCTGTTCACCTGGAGAAGTTCAAGGGTATTTGTTAGAATACTGGATTTCCTAAATCTTTCAAGGGAGTAGAGGCATTGATGGGCTTTCTCTATGATTGTATCATTGTGCTGGGTCCAGGACAGATCTTCAGAGATGTGCACAACCAGAAATGTGTAGTTTTTGATTCTCTCCACCACCGTCCCATTGATGAAGACAAGTTTGTGGATCCTTGGCCGTCCACTTCTAAAGTCAACAATCAGTTCCTTGGTTTTACTGACGTTGAGAGCAAGGTTGTTGTTCTGGCACCATTCAGTCAGACGATCGATCTCCCTCCTGTACTCTGACTCATCATTACTTGGATAATGACATGCATCTGTTCTTTACTGCATGTCTTATGAGCATTGTGTGTGTGTTACATAAACACAGTTATTAATAGGTATATGCGTGCTTGCAAAGACAATGCAAGAGTCACAATGCATTTAAGAGACTTGTAAATGGAATGGAGGGATGTGGATCACGTGCAGGCAGAGGAGATCAGTTTAACTTGGCATCATGTTCAGCACAGATATTGTGGGCCGAAGGGCCTGTTCCTGTGCTGTCCTGTTCTATGTTCAATGCACAGTTTGACTACATTCTAGCATCATGGCAGCAGGTAGAATCACTGCTTCACAACATGAGAGACCCGGGTTCCATCCTGACTACAGGCGTTGTTTGTACGGAGTTTGTGCGTTCTCCCTGTGACTGCGTGGGTTTTCTCCGGGTGCACCAGTTTTCTCCCACACTCCAAAGGCGTGGAGAGTTGTAGGTTAATTGGCTTCTGTTAATTGTAAATTATCCCTAGTGTGTAGGATTGTGCTAGTGTACGGGGGTGATCGCTGGTCGGCGTGGACTCGGTGGCCGAAAGGCCTGTTTCCGCGCTGTATCTGTAAAGCTTAAAACATATTTTAAAAAATTATTTCTGAGCATGAGTGTTTAGATAAAGACTTGGGAAAGTACTTAACTAGTGTCGAGCATTGCAGACCCTGAGGTGGGGAAATGCGTGATCAAGGTATTCGCTCGGCCTACAGATAGAGCATGGAGCACCCAAAGGAAACCCACACAGCTTAGCTTAAGGTGCAGAGTGAAGGCATGACTATCCTGAATCAGGCACAGGGAGAGAGTCTGAAGAAGGGTCCTGACCTGAAACGTCATCGATCCATGTAGAAACTAAGAACTGCAGACGCCGGTTTACACCGAAGATGGACACAAAATGCTGGAGTGACTCAGCGGGACTGAAGTCTGAAGAAGGGTGTCGACCCAAAACGTCACCCATTCCTTCTCTCCAGAGATGCTGCCTGTCCCGCTGAGTTACTCCAGCATTTTGTGTCTGTCTTCAGTGGAAAGATTATACATGATTACAATCAAGCCGTCCAGTGTACGGATACAGGATAAAGGGATTAACGTTCAGTGCAAGATAAAATAACTCACCGGGTCAGGCAGCATCTGTGGAGAAAAAGGATGTGTGGCGTTTCGGGTCTGGACCCTTCTTCAGACTCTAGAAGGATCCTGACCTGAAATGTCATCCAACCGTGTTCTCCTGAGACTGGTTAGCCCGCAACAAAAGCTTTTCACTGTACCTCGGTACACGTGGCAATTAACTAAACTAAACTAAACTAACGGTGGCAGAGCCTCTGCCTCACAGTGCCAGAGCCCCGGGTTCGATCCTGACCATGCGTGTTGTCTGTATGGAGTCTGTACCTTCTCCCCATGAGTTGTGTGGGTTTTCTCTGAGATCTTCGGTTTCCTCCCTCACTCCAAAGACGTACAGGTTTGTCGGTTTATTGGCTTGGTATAAATGTTAAATTGCCCCCAGTGTGTGTAGGATAGTGTTAGTGTGCGGTGATCGCTGGTTGGCACGGACTCGGTGGGCCGGAGGGCCTGTTTCCGCGCTGTATCTCTAAACAAAACTAAGCCAAACCAGTGCTGCCTGACCAGCTGAGTCACTCCAGCACTTTGCGTCCTTTGGCGTAAACCCAACGTCTGCAATTCCTTGTTTCTGCAGAGAGGGAGTGTGTCGCATTACAAAGATGTTGCACAGTTATGGGTTACACAGACAGGGCCACAGAGACAGACTCCACGCATAACAACAGCAACTGGGCTTCTCCAAGGAAAGGTGACGGCCTGAGGGCCTTGCACATGCATCCCATGCCTTAGAAATGTAAACATCTGCAATCCATGTTTCAATCGTTTCCCTTTGAGATAAAGTGCAAATGCAGATGGGATTGAGGTGTGGAGTTGGAGGGGGTTATTCAGCATCGATGGCTGAATATAGACAAAAGCAAAGATCCTATAGCAAGCAAGATAGATCACTCAACGAAAAAGACGTAGTACGGTCATGGGCAGATTCATGGGTAATTTCCGGCCCCATTTCCGTAACCGGCTTCCGTCTCCGCACCAAAGATCCCATAGCGGAGCAAAGATAACTAGTGCGGAGACGGAAGCCGGTTACGGAAACATCCTCGTAAAAATCAAAGTTCTTTGGTAAAAATCTTCTCCTCATTTTCTGAATTATAATTTATTAACACAAACTGTTCCCCCGCAACGTTGATTACACTGCGGGTCGGGTCGGGTTACTGAAATGGATGAAAAAAAGGCCCACGTTCTGCTCTGTTGCGTACTACACGTCAGCCCATTGCATTTAGCAGGAGTGGTCTATCTTGCTCTGCTATAGGATCTTTGGACAAAAGTGCTGGAGAAACTCAGCGGGTGCAGCAGCATCTATGGAGCGAAAGAAAAGGCAATGTTTCGGGCCGAAACCCTTCTTCAGACTAATGTGGGGTGGGGGGGGGGGGGGGTGGGGGGAGGGGCGGGGAGAAGAAAAGATAAAGGAAGAGGAGGAGCCTGAGGGCTGAGGGAGAACTGAGAAGGGGAGGAGACAGCAAGGGCTACTGGAAATTGGAAAAGTCAATGTTCATGTCGCTAGGGTGTAAACTGCCCAAGCAGAATATGAGGTGTTGCTGGATGGCTGAAAAAGTTCCCAGCAACTGAAATATTGCTGGGTTAAAGATTTGATTTACAGATGTTAATTTGTGTTGCACATTGCCCTGGATTGCAACCACGCCCCACCGCAATCCTCCTACAAGGATCAAGAATATTTAATCGTTCATGTACCGGGAACAGAATAATAAACTGCAGTCTAAAGGGGCTGGCCCACTGCGGCGACCTAATTTGCCAGTTCAGAACAGTGTCTTCCACCTTCAAGCTCGAGGGCACTCGCCTGGAAAAACTCCAGCTGGATCGACCGTCAGCGATGAAACCGCGAGCTGCATCAACCGACCGCGCACACGCACGCACGCACGCCCAGGGAAAGCGGGGGAGCGCTGTCTGAAATTCACACCCGCGACGAACAGGAAGGTAAAACTCGGCTGCACAGCAACGGCATGTCCTTTAGAGAACGCGGGGGGGAGAGAGGGGGAGAGAGGGGGAGAGAGGGGGAGAGAGGGGGAGAGAGGGGGAGAGAGGGGAGAGAGGGGGAGAGAGGGGGAGAGAGGGGGAGAGAGGGGGAGAGAGGGGGAGAGAGGGGGAGAGAGGGGGAGAGAGAGGGGAGGAGAGAAGGGGGAGAAGGGAGAAGGGGAGAGAAGGTTGGGAGAAGGAGTGTAGGCACTTTTAAGAAATATAATAAAGTTTAGCAGGCATTTTACCTACCGGTCGGTTTTTCTTGGTCCTGAAAACTCCAATGAGTCAATTAAAATGCCCGATCAGCGAAGGAGATTGCCTACGGCTGCCATCGACTGCCTGTAACTACATAGCGACCCCACTCCACTGCACTACGAGTTCAAAAGAACCATGCCGACCAATTTTTACTCGCGGAGAATGTTTCAACATGCTGAAAAATTTTCCTCAACCAAACTGAGGCCGCGAGTATTCGGGAACTTCCCTCGAGCATGAAGGAGAGTTCCAGTGACCTCATAGGACCTCCTAGGACCATGTGTCGACCATGCTGTGAGTTTGAGTCGAGGGCAAACTCTTCTAAACTCGCAGATTACGTCACCGCAGTGGGACAGCCCCTTAACAGGGCCTTTAACAGAAATAACCTGCAGATAAATATCAGGTAGACAAAAATGCTGGAGTAACTCAGCAGGTGAGGCAGCATCTATGGAGAGAAGAAATTGGTGACGTTTCGGGTCGAGACCCTTCTTCAGGCTGATATCGGGGGGGCGGACAAAAGAAAGGAAGAGGCGGAGACAGTAGGAGAGCTGGGAAGGGGGAGAGGAAGGGGGGAGAAAGCAAGGACTACCTGAAATTGGAGAAGTCAATGTTCATACCGCTGGGGTGTAAACTACCCAATCGAAACATGAGGTGCTGCTCCTCCAATTTGCAGTGGGACTCACTCTGGCCATGGAGGAGACCCAGGACAGAAAGGTAATATTCAGAATGGGAGGGGGAGTTGAAGTGCTGAGTTGTTTAAGACGGATTGAGTGGAGGTGTTGGGTGAAGTGATCGCCGAGCCTGCGCTTGGTCTCACCGATGTAGAGCAGTTGACACCTGGAGCAGCGGATGCATTAGATGAGGTTGGAGGAGGTGCAGGTGAACCTCTGCCTCACCTGGAAAGACTGCTTGGGTCCTTGGATGGAGTCAAGGGGGGAGGTAAAGCGACAACTGTAGCATTTCCTGGGTTGCAAGGGAAAGTACCAGGAGAGGGGGTGGTTTGGGTGGGAAGGGACGAATTGACCAGGGAAATATAAATGCAGATAAATATAATTTAGTTTCGAGATAAAGTGTGGAAACAGGCCCTTCGGCCCACCGAGTCCATGCCAACCAGCGATCACCCTGTACACCAGCACTATCCCACAAACTGGGGACAATTTCTAATTTACGGAAGCCAATGAACCTAAAACCTTCTTTGGGATGTGGAAGGAAACCGGAGTGCCCGGAGAAAACCCTCGCGGTCACAGGAGGAACATGCAAACAGAAAGCTTCCGTAGTCAGGATCGAACCTCGGTCTCTGGCGCTGTAAGGCTGAGTTATTTACTCTACCAATTAGTTTGAGTGACAAAATTCTATGTTCTCCTACTTTCTCATCCACTCCCTACACACCAGGGGCAATTTACAGAGTTTAGTTTAGTTTAGAGATACAGTGCGGAAACAGGCCCTTCGGCCCACCTAATCCGCTCCGACCAGCGATCCCACGCACATTAACACTCTCCTACACACACCAAGCCAATTAACCTACAAACCTGCACGGTTGCAGCTCCTAGACTGTGGAACAGCATCCCCCTTCCCATCAGAACTGCCCCCTCCATCGACTCCTTTAAGTCAAGACTAAAAACGTATCTATACTCCCAAGCCTTTCTTGACAGTCCTCTGAGCGAGGGCTATATGTATATATGTATGTAGTTTGTTTTGTTGTGCTATTCTTATCACAAATGTAAAGCACTTTGGCCAACGAGAGTTGTTTTTTAAATGTGCTATATAAATAAATGTGACTTGACTTGACTTGACTTTTTAGTGTGGGAGGAAACCGGAGCACCCGGAGAAAACCCACGCAGGTCATGGGGAGAACGTACAAACTCCGTACATACAGCTCCAGTAGTCAGGATCGAACCCGGCGTTGAGAGGCAGCAACTCTACCGCTGCGCCACCGTGCCCAGTCAAGTAATACAATAAATTAAATCAGCAACACTAGGTGACATGACAATAATAGGCAGTGCTTTTTTTTTGTGGCCAAAAGGTGCAAGTACACAAATCAATTTAAAATTAAGATACATTGATCAACAATATTTTCCCATCAGCAAACACCCGTTTCTGATTCAATTCTTTTGACCAATCAACTAATTTAATAAGCTAATAACTAAAAGGTATCTGTTTTATCTTGCACCGCTTTCTGCTGTTGACTTTATCTGTACAGTAATAGTATTAGAGTATTAGGAAAGCTTTGTTTTGCACGCCATCCAAACAGATCAGATAATACCGCACATAAATACAATCACGCCAAACTCCAGTGCAATAGGTAGGGCAAAGGGGAGGATACAGAGTGCAGAATATAGTTCTCAGCATCGTAGCGCATCAGTTCCAGAGACAAAGTCCAATGTCCGCAATGGGGTAGAGGTGAATCGGACAGTACCCTAGCTTATGGAAGGGCCGTTCAGAAGCCTGATAACAGAGGGGAAGAAGCTGTTCCTGAGTCTGGTGGTGCGCGCTTTCAAGCTTCTGTACCTTCTGCCGGACGGTAGCGGGGAGAAGAAGGAATGGGACAGGGACAAGTCTTTGATTATGTCGGCTGCTTTCCCGAGGCAGCGTGAAGTGGAGATGGAGTCAATGCAAATCAAAGCTTTTATACTGTACCTCGGTTCCCGTGACAACAATAAACCTATATCTAAATGCAATCCTAAAAAAAGGATGGAAATGTCAAAGATTTGAGGGCATAGCTCTCAGGTGAGTGGGGCAAGGTTTTGTCAACCATGATATAAAGTTATTCAAATCCCTTCTACCTGCATTTTGTCAACATCCCTCCATTCCTACATTTCCTTGATTAGCTGCTTTGATCTGATTTTCACACCTTACCCTTCCATATCTCTAGTTCCCTCTCCACTGAATCTCAGTCTGAAGAAGGGTCTCGACCTGAAACGTCACCCATTCCTTCTCTCCAGAGAAGCTGCCTGTCCATCTAAAGGCACAAATGGGAGAGGGGAGAAGAGGGAGTGAGACTCGTCCTTGATTTTGCTGCTGGCCTTGCAGAGGCAGCGTGAGGTGTAAATGGAGTCAACGGAAGGGAGTTTGGTTTGTGTGATGGTCTGGGCTGCGTCTACAACTCTCTTCACTTCCTCGTGGTCTTGGATGGAGCTGTTCCCAAACCATGCCAACAAGCAAATGGCATGTTGGCCTTTATAACAAGAGGAGTTGAGTATAGGACCAAAGAGGTCCTTCTGCAGTTGTACAGAGCCCTAGTGAGACCACACCTGGAGTATTGTGTGCAGTTTTGGTCCCCTCATTTGAGGAAGGACATTCTTGCTATTGAGGGAGTGCAGCGTAGGTTTACAAGGTTAATTCCCGGGATGGCGGGACTGTCATATGCTGAGAGAATGGAGCGGCTGGGCTTGTACACTCTGGTGTTTAGAAGGACGAGAGGATATCTCATTGAAACATATAAGATTGTTAAGTGTTTGGACACGCTAGAGGCAGGAATCATGTTCCCGATGTTGGGGGAGTCGAGAACCAGGGGCCACAGTTTAAGAATAGGGGGTAAGCCATTTAGAACGGAGACGAGGAAACACTTTTTCTCATAGAGAGTAGTGAGTGTGGAATTCTCTGCCTCAGAGGGCGGTGGTGGCCGGTTCTCTGGATGCTTTCAAGAGAGAGCTAGATAGGGCTCTTAAAGATAGCGGAGTCAGGGGATTTGGGGAGAAGGCAGGAACGGGGTACTGACTGGGGATGATCAGCCATGATCACATTGAATGGCTGTGCTGGTTTGAAGGGCCGAATGGCCTACTCCCTGCACCTATTGTCTATTGTCTATTGATGCATCCTGATAAAATGATTTCTGTGGACCAGAGCTGCATGCAATACTCTGAAAATGTAATTAAAGTCACTGCCCTGATGGAAAAGGTGTCTGCAGCAAAGTAATTGTGTTTACAAAGGCAGCTGGGGGTGAGTCGTCATATGCCGTGGAGTAATGTGTACATGGTAAATGTCCAGTGCTGTAACGCACGTCACTATGTTGTTCTGTAAACAAATAGCGGGAACATTCTCACAAATAGCTTTCCTATTCAATAAAGACAATAGTCCTTGAAGCCAATTTCCAGATCAATCACCCATTTAGTTTAGGAACTATTGATGCTGAAAGCTTGAGCAAAAAAATACACAGTACTGGAGTAACTCAACGGGTCAGGCAGCATCTGTGGAGAACGTGGACACAGAGTGCTGGAGTAACTCAGCGGGTCAGGCAGCATCTCTGGAGAACATGGACACAGAGTGCTGGAGTAACTCAACGGGTCAGGCAGCATCTCTGGAGAACATGGACACAGAGTGCTGGAGTAACTCAGTGGGTCAGGCAGCATCTCTGGAGAATATGGACACAGAGTGCTGGAGTAACTCAGCGGGTCAGGCAGCATCTCTGGAGAACATGGACACAGAGTGCTGGAGTAACTCAGCGGGTCAGGCAGCATCTCTGGAGAACATGGAGAATGTTTCGGGTTAGGACCCTTCTTCAATTGAGTATAGTTTAGATTCGAGATACAGCACGGAAACAGGCCCTTTGGCCCACCGAGTACATGCTGACCATCGATCACCCGCTCACACTTGTTCTATGTTATCCCACTTTCTCACTCACTCCCTACACACTAGGGGGAAATTTACAGAGGGCCAATTAACCTACAAACCTGCACGTCTTTGGGATGTGGAAGGGAACCAGCGCACCCGGCCCGGAGGAGGTAGTTGAGGCTGGGACTATCGCAACGTTTAAGAAACAGTTAGAATGGTACATGGAAAGTAAACATAAAATGCTGGATTAACTCAGACGTTTCAGGTCGAGTCTGAAGAAAGGTCTCGACGGAAAACGTCACCCATTCCTTCTCTCCAGAGATGCTGCCTGTCCTGCAGAGTTACTCCAGCATTTTGTGTTTACCTTTGATTTAAACCAGCATCTGCAGTTCTTTCCTAGACAGGTACATGGATAGGACAGGTTTGGAGGGATATGGACCAAACGCAGGCAAGTGGGACTCGTGCAGCTGGATTTGTTGGGCGGTGTGGGCAAGTTGGGCCGAAGAGCCTGTTTTCACGCTGTATCACTATGACTCCCGGAGGAAACTGACGCGGTCACGGGGAGAACATGCAAACTCCGTGCAGTCAGGTTTTCTGGCGCTGTGGGGGAGGGGGGGGGGTGGCTCCACCACTGCGCCATGGTGCAGCTACGGAGCTACAGTTCGGCTCTGAGTCGACGGAGATGGGAATGTATGGAGCACGGTCGGCTGGGTTACCTTATCTCCAGGGAGTGCTGCTCATTAAAACACACCTGATCTGGAGACCGGGACACCAGATCAACAAACGTACAGGTGTCATTGTACACACTCTGTGATCAAAGCCAGACCATCCACATCATACAACACCTTTTACTGCTGGGGTGGATCACAAGGCACTCATTCTCCGGCAGGAGTTTGCAAGACCAGGGGGCAGAGGTTTACAAAGGGGGAGGAATAAGGTTTGAGGGGCATCTGAGGAAGTTGTGCCTTCCCCCCAGAGGTTGCGGTTTGAGTCTAGAACACTTCACGCTGCCTCCGCAAGGCCAGCAGCATAATCAAGGACCAGTCTCACCCCGCTCACTCCCTCTCCTCCCCTCTCCCATCAGGCACGAGGTACAGAAGTGTGGAAACGCACACCTCCAGATTCAGGGACAGTTTCTTCCCAGCTGTTATCAGGCAACTGAACCATCCTATCACCAACTAGAGAGCGGTCCCGACCCCCCATCCACCTCATTGGAGACCCTCGGACTATCTTTAATCAGACTTTACTGGACTTTATCTTGCACTAAACGTTATTCCCTTTACCCTGCATCTGTACACTGTGGACGGCTGGATTATAATCATGTATAGTCTTTCTACTAACTGGATAGCACGCAACAAAAATGTTTTTCACTGTACCTGGGTATAGGTGACAATAAACTAAACTAAAGTAACTGTTTCCTGAGGTGTTGGTGGAAACAGAGTCTCTCACAGCAGAGGGGACATATTGGTCGGCATGGATGAGCTGGGCCGATGGGTCTGTGCCGTGATGGAGTATTGCGTACAGTTCTGGTCACCCCATTACAGTCGGTATGTCGAGGAGGACTCTCTCGAACTTCTACAGGTGCACAGTAGAGAGCATGCTGACCGGTTGCATCGTGGCTTGGTTCGGCAACTTGAGCGCCCAGGAGCGGAACAGACTGCAAAAAGTTGTAAACACTGCCCAGTCCATCATCGGCTCTGACCTCCCTTCCATCGAGGGGATCTATCACAGTCGCTGCCTCAAAAAGGCTGGCAGTATCATCAAGGACCCACACCATCCTGGCCACACACTCATCTCCCTACTACCTTCAGGTAGAAGGTACAGGAGTCTGAAATCTGCAACATCCAGGTTCAGGAATAGCGTTCATCCACACAGCCATCAGGCTATTAAACTCAACTCAAACAAAATCTGAACTTTAATAGCCTATTGCACTTTATATGTTTATTTATGTGTGTATATATATATTTATTGGTATATGGACACACTGATCTGTTCTGTATTATTTATGCCTGCAATATTCTGTTGTGCTGCAGCAAAGCAAGAATTTCATTGTCCTATCTCTTGAATCTTGAATCTTGAGGCTTTGGAGTGGGTTCAGAGGAGGTTTACCAGAATGATGTAGAAAGGAACTGCAGATGCTGGTTTATACTAAATATAGACACAGAGTGCTGGAGTAACTCAGCAGGTCAGGCAGCATCTCTGGAGAACATGGACACAGAGTGCTGGAGTAACTCAGCGGGTCAGGCAGCATCTCTGGAGAACATGGACACAGAGTGCTGGAGTAACTCAGCGGGTCAGGCAGCATCTCTGGAGAACATGGACACAGAGTGCTGGAGTAACTCAGCGGGTCAGGCAGCATCTCTGGAGAACATGGACACAGAGTGCTGGAGTAACTCAGCGGGTCAGGCAGCATCTCTGCATGGGCCGAAGGACCTGTTTCTGTGACCGGCAGGATTAGAGGGTTTCAGCTACAGGGAGAGAATGGACGGACTTGAATTGTTTTCACTGGAATAGTGGAGGTTGAGGGGAGACCTGATAGAAGTGTATAAAGTTATGAGAGGCATAGATAGGGTAGACAGTCAGAACCTTCTTCCCAGGATGGGGTTGTCCAACACTAACTAAGGTGAGAGCAGGAAAATATAACGGTGATGAGTGAGGCAAGTTTTTTACACAGAGAGTGGTGGGGGCCTGGAGCACACTGTTGGGGGTGGTGGTGGGCAGATATAATAGTGGTGTTTAAGAGGCTTTTAGATAGGCACATGGATAGGCAGGGAATGGAGGGATATGGATCACGTGCAGGCAGAGTTGCCCACACCGGCCAACAATGTCCCAGCTACACTAGTACCACTTGCCTGCGCCTGGTCTATATCCCTCCAAACCTGTCCTATCCATGTACCGGTCCAACTCTTTCTTAAATGATGGGATAGTCCCAGCCTCAACTACATCCTCTGGCAGCCTGTTCCATACACCCACCATCCTTTGTGTGGAAAAATGTACACCTCAGATTCCTATTAGATCTTTTCCCCTTCACCTTTAACCCATGTCCTCTGGTCCTCGATTCGCCTACTCTGGGCAAGAGACTCTGTGCATCTACCCGATCTATTCCTCTCATGATTTTGTACACCTCTATAAGATCTCCCCTCATCCTCCTGCACTCCATGGAATAGAGACCCAGCCTACTCAACCTCTCCCTGTAGCTGTACCTATTTTCTATGTTTCTGGACATAAATACAAATACAAATACAGTAAGAGGTTACTAGGGAAATTGATGAGGGTAAAGCAGTGGATGTTGTCTATATGGACTTCAGTAAGGCCTTTGACAAGGTTCCTCATGGAAGGTTGGTTAAGAAGATTCAATTGTTGGGTATTAATGGTGGAGTAGCAAGATGGATTCAACAGTGGCTGAATGGGAGATGCCAGAGAGTAATGGTGGATGGCTGTTTGTCAGGTTGGAGGCCGGTGACTAGTGGGGTGCCTCAGGGGTCTGTGTTGGGTCCACTGTTGTTTGTCATGTACATCAATGATCTGGATGATGGTGTGGAAAATTGGATTAGTAAGTATGCAGATGATACTAAGATAGGTGGTGTTGTGGATAATGAAGTCGAATTTCAAAGTCTACAGAGAGATTTAGGCCATTTTGATGAGTGGGCTGAAAGATGGCAGATGGAGTTTAACGCTGACAAATGTGAGGTGCTACATCTCGGCAGGACAAATCAAAATAGGACGTACACGGTAAATGGTAGCGAATTGAGGAATGCAGTTGAACAGAGGGATCTAGGAATAACTGTGCATAGTTCCCTGAAGGTGGAATCTCATGTAGATAGGGTGGTAAAGAAAGCTTTTGGTGTGCTGGCCTTTATAAATCAGAGCATTGAATATAGAAGTTGGGATGTAATGTTAAAATTGTACAAGGCATTGGTGAGGCCAATTCTGGAGTATGGAGTACAATTTTGGTCGCCTAATTATAGGAAGGATGTCAACAAAATAGAGAGAGTACAGAGGAGATTTACTAGAATGTTGCCTGGGTTTCAGCAACTAAGTTACAGAGAAAGGTTGAACAAGTTAGGTCTTTATTCTTTGGAGCGCAGAAGGTTAAGAGGGGACTTGATAGAGGTCTTTAAAATTATGAGCGGGTTAGACAGAGTGGACGTGGATAAGCTTTTCCCATTGAGAGTAGGGAAGATTCAAACAAGGGGACATGACTTGAGAATTAAGGGACAGAAGTTTAGGGGGAACATTAGGGGGAACTTCTTTACTCAGAGAGTGGTAGCTGTGTGGAATGAGCTTCCAGTGGAAGTGGTGGAGGCAGGTTCGATGTTATCCTTTAAAAATAGATTGGATGGGTATATGGACGGGAAAGGAATGGAGGGTTATGGTCTGAGTGCAGGTAGATGGGACTAGGGGGAAGTATTTATTTTTAATTAAAAAAAAAAAAAAGGGCCGAGATGGCCTGTTTCCGTGCTGTTATGGCTATATGGTTATATGGTTATATAAGTGCAATAGTGCAGTACGATAGTAATCAATTTCAATAGTGTTGGTAAACTGGACTGGTGCAGGAACGCTGAGGCCCTGTACAAGAAGGGACAGAGCTGTCTGTACTTTTTGAGAAGGCTCCGCTCCTTCAACATCTGCAGTGAGATGCTGCAGATGTTCCACCAATCTGTGGTAGCCAGTACCATCTTCTTCACTGCCGTGTGCTGGGGCAGCAGGGCGAAGGCTGCGGACTCCAATAGGATCAACAAACTCATCAGGAAGGCTGGCTCCGTCCTGGGGGCGGAGTTGGATTTATGGGACGTGGTCTTGGAGGGGAGGATGCTCCTCAAACTGCGGAGCATCCTGGACAATACAGCTCACCCCCTCCATGACACCCTGGTCAACCTGAGGAGCATCTTCAGCCACAGACTGGTTCCATCAAGATGCAGCACAGAACGCCACAGGAGATCCTTCTTCCCTGTGGCTATCAAACTGTACAACTCCTCCCCCTTCTGTCGTGGGGTAGACTGAGACTGACTCCACCCCCCCCCCCCCCCCAATCTTTGCACATCCCAAATCCTGGGCTTTCCACTCGTCACTTTAACTTCATGTTTCACCTATCTTTTGTTTTATGACTGTTGGCAGATCAACTTCCCTCCTGAGATAAAGAAAGTTCTATCATATCGTATTGTAGAGCAAAGGGGAAGATACAGAGTGCAGAATATAGTTCTCAGCATTGTAGCGTATCAGTTCCAGAGACAAAGTCCAATGTCCGCAATGGGGTAGAGGTGAATCGGACAGTACCCTAGCTTATGGAAGGACCGTCCAGAAGCCTGATAACAGAGGGGAAGAAGCTGTTCCTGAGTCTGGTGGTGCGCGCTTTCAAGCTTCTGTACCTTCTGCCGGACGGGAGCGGGGAGAAGAAGGAATGACTGGGGTGGGACAGGGACAAGTCTTTGATTATGTCGGCTGCTTTCCCGAGGCAGCGTGAAGTGTGGATGGAGTCAATGGTGGGGAGTCTGGTCTGTGTGATGGACTGAGCTACGTCCACAACTCTCTGCAATTTCTTGCGGTCTTGAGCAGAGCTGTTCCCAAACCAGGCCGTGATGGTGCATCTGTAGAAGTTTGCAAGAGTTGTTGGAGACATGGTGAATGTCCGCTGTGTCCTCAGGAAGTAAATGGAATTGGTAATGCTGCCTTGCCAAAAGCTTCAAAGTCAAGAAAGGTCAGGCAACAGAAAATGGGGAACTGGGAGGCTGGGACAGGAGGTGGTGGGGAGGAGGGGTGGGGAGGAAGAGATGTTGGGGGGAGGGGTGAATGGAGGGAGGGAGGGGTGAATGGAGGGAGGGAGGGAGTGAGGAAGGAAGGGGGAGAGGGAGCACTTTCACCTCTCTCAGCCACTGCTGCTCCTGACCTGCAGCTTTCCCTGGGCAGCACCACCATCTGCTGTCCACTGCCGGTACTGCAGGACTGCCCTTGGTCCAGTGAGTCCCTCGCCTCCAGTGGACAATACATGGGGAATTAGGGGAGGACAATTATAACTGATCTTTCAGTTCTTTAAGAAAGTCATAAAGATGATCCAGCATTTGACAGGCGGGTCAGGCAGCATCTGTGGAGAACATGGACACAGAGTGCTGGAGTAATTCAGCGGGTCGGGCAGCATCTCTGGAGAACATGGACACAGAGTGCTGGAGTAACTCAGCGGGTCAGGCAGCATCTCTGGAGAACATGGATGGGGCCATTTCGGGTTGGGATCCTTCGGCAGGCTCCATAATATAGCAACGTTACAAAATTTTGAGAGTTAAAAAAGCAAGGCTGCAATTTATCCCATCAGATAAAGCATACAGATAAGTTTAATTTGACACCTAATTCACTTTCATATCTTCAGTATTAAAAAAGTTATGGCCATTTTCATACTCGGAAATTAGCATCTTGTTCCCTTAAAGCCCTGTCACAGTGTGCGAGCTGACCCACGAGGTACCCCGAGCGAAAGACTCGTGGTTGTGCACGAGATTCCAAGTGTATGATCAAGAGTTTAACCGAGTTCCCACGGGTATGACTCAAGTTTGCCGTTAACTGTCATTTCTGCGATGTTCCAAGTTCGTCTCCCGAGTTATCAAGTTCCTCTCCCGAGTTACTTGAGCCAAACGTGAATGAAGGTCTGTTTTAATAAGCAACAGTGACTGAAGAAGGGTTTCGACCCGAAACGTCGCATATCTCTTCTCTCCGTAGGTGCTGCCTCACCCGCTGAGTTTCTCCAGCATTTTTCTGCCTTTGCATAATTACAAGCCTTGTTACCACCGTTTTTAAACAAAACAATATTCATGCTCAACATTATGTTTATCCAAGTACGTTCACTGTACTTCCTTTACTGTAATAGACGTTGGAACCTCCTGAGTTTGTGATGGGTGCTATTTAAATACAGGGATGTCTCTTCATTGCTGGACGTTTTTCCCTGTAACATATTTAATAGAATTTACACTTTATAATTAAACTATTCGCATCCGCATATAAAATCTGAATTAAGCCGAATTACTCATTGAACTGGCAATCGTGACATGAAAGCCATAAAGACGGAAATGGCAGACACAGACGCAGAATATTTGTATCTGCATTGCATTTACGTGCAGTTCATTTGGACCACAGTCTATGGCCCTTCCGCTGCAGGATATTGAAATGGGGACACCCGTCAGACAAGGGTAGGGATATCACCCCAAGGGGCACATAGCAACAAGAGAGTTTAGTTTAAATATAGATGGAAACAGTCCTGACACTATTGAATGTATAGACACTGATAATGCATTGCACTGGTTTTGTTTTCTGCACATTTCTTATTCTGAGTAAAGTTTATTTTAGAAAAATACCGAAGGCATTAACCACTGAGAATCTACGAAATGATTTCGCACGGTTTTTGTTTTATACATATGTTATTCAGGAGAAAGATTATTTTTGAAATTACACATGGCATTGGTGTATTGCATATCCTGTACATCTTTTTATGAATATTTTTTTTTAAATTTAGAAATAAATCCATTGAAGGCACTGTTGTGTTTTTAAATCTGTTCGGAAGGATATGGGTCATAGGCTGGAATGTGGGGCGCCATGCTCCGCATGGAGAAATTGGACCAAATAAGCTGTTTCCGTGTTGTATGACTGACTCTATGAGATCAAATAGTATTATACTTAATTATAATGGTCAAACTCAAGTGCGAATCGAAGTGCAGTATACAGAGTGCAGAATACAGTTCTCAGCATTGCACCGCACCAGTTGCACAGAGAGTCCAAATGTCCGTAATGAGGCAGAGGTGAATCGGACATTACCTTCGGTTATAGAAAGACCTTAAAGAAACCTGATAATAGAGGGGAAGAAGCTGTTCCCGAGGCTGGCGCTTTCAAACTTCTGTACTGCCCGCCGGACGGGAGCAAGGAGAAGAAGAAATGACCGGGATGGGACAAGTCTTTGATTATATAGGTTTTGAGGCAGCGTGGAGTGTAAATGGAGTCAATGGTGGGAGACCTGGTCTTTGTAAAATAATATATCCTATAAGATTGTTTTTCTCATTTTGAGACATATAGTAAAATACTGTGTTCTGATACTAACTATTAAATCCCTTAAACTTGCAAAATAACTGTTTATTAGTTCTGGCGAGGACAGCTGACCCTTTACTTGTGCAGTGAAACTTGCTGCCTTTAACAACATTTCAGCAATAATCTTATCATTATTTACCATATCAGAGCTGAGGCAGATGCACCCTGTCCGGGGAGAGGCCGCGGAGAGACTGCGGGGGGAGAGTACCTCACTGACTGTGATAGGGAGAGACAGAGGCGCACACACACACACACAGTGTGGAGTTCCTCTGACTGAGTGTATGTGGGGGGTGTGTGTGTGGGTGTGGGGGGTGGGACAGAGAGAGAGAGAGAGAGAGAGACACACACACACACACAGGCAGCGTGGAGTACCTTTAACTGTGTGTGTGGGAGAGAGAGAGACAGAGGCAGACACACACACACACCGGGCAGTGTGTACCTCAGTCTGTGTGTGTGTAGGGGAGAGAGAGAGACAGAGACAGTGTGGACCTCTGACGGTGTATGAAGGAGTGAGGGGGAGAGACAGAGAGAGAGATACAGAGGCAGTGTGGTGTAGTTCGGCGTGACTGTGGGCGAGAGAGAAAGAGCGCACAGGACCTCGGTCTATCTGTGTGTGTGGGAGGGAAGAGAGACTAAAGCAGAATACATCGGTCTTATTGTGTGTGGGGGGAGAAAGAGAGAGGTGGGGGGGGGGGAAGAGAGAGGTGGGGGGGGGGAAGAGAGAAATGGGGGGAGACGTATATACACACAAAGCAGAGTTTTACTGTGTATGTGGGAGACACAGATGGACTTAGATGGACTTACCTCGGTCTTACTGTGTGTGGGAGAGGGGGAGAAAGAGACGTACACTCACAGAGGCAGAGTCTCTCAGCCTGTGTGAGAGGGAGGGAGGGAGAGAGAGACACACACACACACAAGGTGGATGTTAAATCTCACCTGCCTGTTTCAGTGACTGGCACCTGCAGCCAGTGAATGAAGACACCCCCATCTGTCTCCCCCTCCTCTCCCTCCACTCTCCACCCCCTCTCCTCCACCACCCCCCCCCCTCCCTCCTCCAACCCCCCACTCCCCCCCAATTTGGAAATGTCATCCTCTCTCCAGAGATGCTGCCTGCCCGCTGAGTTAAAGAGTTCCCACGGTAGTCTCACGAGTCACTAAGGTAAACGCACGGGCCACTACGTTCTTACAACGAGTTTAAATGTTTCAAATTTTAACCAAGAGTACATTTTACTCGTGGAAAAGTTTAAACATGTTTGAAAACTTTTTCAAGAGTTAACAAGTTTCACGGGTACCTGCCGTTAGCGGCAAGAGTCGCTAAGTTGCGTCCACGAGTTCCGACGTTCCCGCTACGTTAATTGTACGTGATTACCACGAGTTAAATTTGTTTTTAAACTCGGCGTACCTCGTGGGTCAGCTCGCACAGTGTAACAGGAGTTTAATGCTTTTCCATTGACTTAGGACAAAAGCTGTGATCGAGGACAGTCAAAGCCCATAACTTTCTTAAAAATTAAGAGAACTGAAAGAAATTTTCAGTTATTATAGATTGAAGTATTCTGAAACAAATATGAAACAATCTTACTTGGATGACCTGAAATTAAAGCATATAATTAGTTAGTTACCCAATTGTAGCTAATTACAAAATTCAATTACTAGATCTAAACATCTATCCATTTCTTAAGAAAAGATTAACATCACTCATTCGTCTTCTGTACAAAAATTCAAAAATTTTGGAATGAAATTTTTGAAATCTTTACAAAGTTATTTAAAACAAGACTGATACCCAAAGCAGAATGGATTATCTTCGGAATAACGGAAGATGATCCAGAACTAAATGTGTTTCAAAAGAAATTAATGGACTATGGGTTAATAACTGGAAAAAAGCTAATTCTAAAATTTTGGAAGAAGGCTCCAATACCAACTATAAATATGTGGATTTCAAATATGTTTGAAACACTACACCTAGAAGAGATAAGACTCCTCCTAGCAGGTAAACCAGATCACTTCCACCTGACGTGGTCTGCATTTATAGAATTATTACAAACATAGGGTGCAAAAGTACTTTAAAAAAAATAAAAAATGGAGGTCGGGTAAGGGGGGATGATAGTTGAAGAGTTGGTATGTCCTATTTACGTAATGCTCAAAAAAAAATATTTGTTTTTCTTTTTTTTTTTTTTTTTTTTTTCCTCTCTCTTTTTCTCTTTTTTTTTCCTAGGGCCTATTTCTTAACTCTTTTTTCTTTTGTTTTTAATTTCGCTCTCATAGGGTCTTCGTCCTTTTTTGTTGTTACATTTTCTACACTTTTCTACACTTTCACTTTTTCCTTCACTTTCTTCTCTCTTTCAATCTTTTCTTTTTTAGTGTAAAAAAAAAAAAAAATAAAGGGAGTACATTAATTGTAAGAAGATACAAATGACGAGTATTAATGTATGTGGTTGTAATGTAATGTACTTCTAATAAATAAAAATAAAAAAAATAAAAAAAATAAAAAGAAAAGATTAACATTTTTAAATAGCCTAAGTGTCCAAATAACATTCACACAAGAATTCACAATATAACATGATTTTTAAATCTTATTGTCATGAATTTATAGGCCAAATGGAAGGAATTTAGTGTTTAATTCCCGTAAATTAATGGCCATTTAAATCATCTTGCCAGTGGGATTTTGTGGAACGCGATCGATTGGAATGTTGCGGTTTGCAGTGAATTTGAACCCCATATCGGCAGGAAAAACACTGCTGGTTCGTAAGTCACCTTTTCACAACGTAAAATTTAGATTAAAGGCATCCTAAGAAGCACGTTTATATGTAAAATAAATGGCTTTCCTTTTACCTGTTCCGTGCATGAAATCCGTCCCCGTTGTCGGCGTTCACGGCATTAGAATCTAATTTTTTATTTTACTCCAGCGCTGAAATTGTCCAGCGATTAAAAAAAAAATGTTGACAGAACGGCCGTCGGAACAAATCTTCAGCAAAAGCTTCCTCCCCGAGAAAATATATCCAGGACAGGTAGGAGAAAAAATGCATTTTAACTCCCCCCCCCTCAAAGGCGCCAAAGTCGCGCACACGGCCAGTGACAGAACTGCAGCGCCGCTGAAGGTAAGTTTTGTAACATACCTACATAATAGATCTATGTCCAAATGTGACTAAATCCTATCCTTCTCCAATAATCTCCCAAACATTGAGGTAAAAGCTCACCAGCCTGTCAAATGCTGGATTATCTTTGTGACTTTCTTAAAGAACTGAAAGATTAATTATAATTTTCCTCCCCAGTTCCCCATTTACTGGTGTGTGTCCCCCCCCCCCTAATTCCCCATTTACTGGTGCCCTCCCCTAATTCCCCATGTATTGTCCACTGGAGGTGAGGGACTCACTGGACCAAGGGCAGTCCTGCAGTACCGGCAGTGGACAGCAGATGGTGGTGCTGCCCAGGGAAAGCTGCAGGTCAGGAGCAGCAGTGGCTGAGAGAGGTGAAAGTGCTCCCTCTCCCCCTTCCTTCCTCACCCCCTCCCTGCCTCCATTCACCCCTCCCCCCAACATCTCTTCCTCCCCACCCCTCCTCCCCACCACCTCTTGTCCCAGCCTCCCAGTTCCCCATTTTCTGTTGCCCGACCTTTCTTGACTTTGAAGCTTTTGGCAAGGCAGCATTACCAATTCCATTTACTTCCTGAGGACACAGCGGACATTCACCATGTCTCCAACAACTCTTGCAAACTTCTACAGATGGACCATAGAAAGCATACTGGCGGGTTGCATCACAGCTTGGTTTGGGAACAGCTCTGCCCAAAACCACAAAATCACTGCTTTCCAAATGCGCTGCTATTACATCTTTAACAATCGACTCCAGCATCTTCCCCACTACCGATGTAAGGCTAACTGGTCTATAATTCCCTGTTTTCTCTCTCCCTCCTTTCTTAAAAAGTGGGGTTACATTAGCTACCCTCCAGTCCACAGGAACTGATGATCCAGAGTCGAGAGGACATTGGAAAATGATCACCAATGCATCCACAATTTCTAGGGCCACCTCCTTGAGTACCCTTGGATGCAGACCATCAGGCCCTGGGGATTTATCTGCCTTCAGTCCCAACAGTTTACCTAACACCATTTCCAGACTAATGTGGATTCCCTACAGTTCCTCCCTCCCACCAGATCCTCGGTCCACTAGTGTTTCCAGGAGATTGTCTGTGTCTTCCTTAGTGAAGAAAGAACCAAAGTACTTGTTTACCTGTTCTTTATCCTGTATCTGTACACTGTGGACGTCTCGATTGTAATCATGCATAGCCTTTCCGCTGTGGATAGCACACAACAACAAAAGTAGCTTTTCAAACTCAGTACATGCGACAACAAACTAAACTAAATGAAAAACCACAAAGCTTTTCACTGTAGCTCAGTGCATGTGACAATAAATGAAACTTAACAAGCCTAGCAAATCTCTCTCTCTCTCTCTCTCTCTCTCTCTCTCTCTCTCTTTCTCTCCCTCTCTCTCTCCCCTCTCTCTCTCTCTCTCTCTCTCTCTCTCTCTCTCTCTCTCTCCTCTCTCCCCCTCTCTCTCTCTCTCTCTCTCTCTCTCTCTCTCTCTCTCTCTCTCTCTCTCTCTCTCTCTCTCTCTCTCTCTCTCTCTCTCTCTCTCTCTCTCTCTTCTCTCTCTCTCTCTCTCTCTCTCTCTCTCTCTCTCTCTCTCTCTCTCTCTCTCTCTCTCTCTCTCTCTCTCTCTCTCTCTCTCTCTCTCTCTCTCTCTCTCTCTCTCTCCCTCCCTCTCCCTCTCCCTCTCCCTCTCCCTCTCCATCTCCCCCTCTCTCCTCTCCCCTCTCGCCCTCTCGCCCTCTCCCCTCTCCCCCTCTCCCCCTCTCCCCCTCTCCCCTCTCCCCCTCTCCCCCTCTCCACCTCCCTCTCTCCCTCTCTCCCTCTCCCCTCTCCCCCTCTCCCCCTCTCCCCCTCTCCCCCTCTCCCTCTCTCCCTCTCTCCCTCTCTCCTTCAGACATGTGGAACCACCTGCGCTGGTGCCTCTGCCCCTTATCTTCCTCCTGCCACTCACAAGCTTTCACTTCTCACATTTCTGTGTTAAAAACAGGCGATGTGTGGCCCGAACTCAGCAATGGATGTTGACCTATCATGCCGTTACTACCCACTCACTTGGCGACCGCTGATCCAGACGTAAATGTTGAAAACCTGCGGTGGTTTCAAAGTTTCTGTGCTTTAGTTTATAAATATAGTTTTAGGAGATACAGTGTGGAAACAGGCCCTTCGGCCCACTGAGTCCGCACCGACCAGCGATCACCCATACACTAGCACCATCCTGCACACTAGGGACAATTTACAATTTACAGAAGGCAAATAACCAAAAAAATCTGTACATCTTTGGAGTGTGGGAGGAAACCGGAGCAGCCGGAAAAAACCCCGCGCAGTCACAGGGAGAACATGCAAACTCCGTACAGACAGCACACATAGTCAGGATCGAACCGGGTCTCTGTTGCTGTGAGGCAGCAACTCTACCAGCTGCGGTCACTGTGTCTTAAATATGTGTAATTTTGAAAAATGTTTAAAAATGATATTTAAATAATTTTATAAATTCAGAGATATCTTGTTTATTATGCCATCGACAGCTGGCTAGGCAGGGGTGATTTTGTGGTCGGGTCCTGATCTGATTGGACTTGAGGGACCCCCAGCTCAACCCTGGACCAATAGCTGGCCACTTCTCATGCTGACTTAGCTTAAGGACCCGGAGATCCAGAGAAAGCCCACACATCCATTGCCACATCCACTCTAATGCCACTTGTCCAGTCTTGCTTCAGATTCTCTGCAGTACCAGTGCTCATCTCAATACTTATTCAAGTTAGATTTAGTGATACAGCATGCAAACAGGCTATTTGGCCCACCGAGCACACGCCGACCACCGATCACCCGCTCACACTAATTCTATGTGTAGGAAGGAACTGTGTTAAACTGAGTTCTTTTGTCAATCTAAAGTCAACTTGACTCAAACACTTGTCGCTGTTGAAATCGATTCTTTATTCAGCTGAGACGAGTCTCTGAACCTTCCAACACATAGCTGATGCTCTGGGGAGGGTCCAGAGAGGAGTAACTTTGATAGAACTCGTGTCATTTATATAGGTATTAGATATTCAGATACAGAGGGTATGACAAGCTAGTAACCAATCATCTGAGTCCTGTCTGGTGATTTACAACATCAGTCACATGATCCCCCTTCCCTGGCCTCTCAACCTTCGTTTGCCTGTGGTATAACTTTGCTTATTTTATTTCAACACAGCAAAACCCCAGTAGGCTCAATTATCAAAGACCACTCCTCAAAATATAAGATACATATGTAATACAATGATCACACAAGTCATACACACTTTCCATACCAAGAAGAAAGATATTTCTATAAATCTAAACACAGTCTAATGTTTACATTCCTACTAAGACAATACATTTCATAAATTGTTTCACTACAATTTTACACAGTTTAAAATATCATTACCTATGTATTTAAAACATTAATTATATGAGTTTTGCCGAATTACAGTTTCTAAGTTCAAAACACACACACACCTCCCAACCCAAGCATACATGGGTCGTAAATCTGTCAACTTAATTAATAAATGTTTGGTGCCAGGATACAACTTCAAACCATTACATCAGTTACATCTGCTTCTTCGAATTTCTATAAACATATCCATCAATCTAATTCTCTTCCTCTCCAAGCAACTACTCCCCTTCATATACATCCTACCCCTTATCTCAATCTCATTATAATTTAACATAGCTAAGGCTAACTACAGGGTCTATTATCTCTCAGCCTTGAATACTATCTCAAACTCAGCATAAACCTCACAGCTCAAGAATGTGCCATCGAGAAAGAGCAGTAGACCTCTGGCCTAAGAAGAGGCCCCTATTCAGCTATCCATTCTCCAACACAATCATACAAATACAATTTCCTCCAGCGTTATAATTGCCTCAAAGCAATAAACTAAGCTAAGCAGGTTCAGATTCAGGCCTCCATGTTTTGATTCATCGTTCCCTGTGTGTACGTTACATTGTACATTATTTCTCTAGGACACATGTTTCTGAAAACCTTAAGCTTTTCTTTTGCAAATTACCTTGCTTATATAAAAGTCACTATCCGAGCGGTTCTATTATATAATATTTCCTCATTCCCCACTCTGGTCATTCCATGACCACTAATAGGATAATAACACAGGCAGAGATTCATCAGCATTGGCTTATTAGTCATCCAAGTTTATTCCTAACCTCGAGATGCTTTATAGCCCCAAAACCCGGACCACATAGGTCGGCAGGCTGGCTTGTTGACACCAATGCTGTTCCCTACTTCTCTGCTGTGCTTCATACCCTAGCCTTAGGGTGCTCATCTATTCTGGGTTCCATACCACTGGTCTATCTCCATTTTATTCATTCTAATACATTCGTCTTCTAACAATTCTTTCTCAACCTGCGCATTTACCATCCTTTCAACTTCCTCATCGTTCAACATTGGAATATCTTCTTCTTCTAGATGTTGCAATAATATATTCTCACCCGTTTCCACATTACCCAAGGCTGTCATTAGTCTAGCAATAATATATTTAACAGGAGCAATTCCCATGAACAAACACAAAACCACTATTGCTGCATATATGGCCATACTAATGATCCAAATATATAATCCCCCAAATCCCCAGTCTCCCCATTCAATACCCTCCTTTATCCCATCGAGCAGGGTAATAATGTCATTTTGATGTTTGGTGATGTTACTAGTTCTGTCCTGAATTCCCATCATACATCTGTCTTTCACAATAGCACGCATCCCTCCCTCACGGGCCAACAGATAGTCTAAGGCATATCTATTCTGTAAAGAGAACAGACGCATTTTCTGATAGTACACCGCGTAAGTCTTGTCTTCCCAACCCGTTAAGAATGCCCATTATCACGAGGTAGTGGCAAACAGTTGGTGACAGTTTCGACCAGAACTGACTTCTCACCTTGACACCTTACTAACCGTTCAGTCCTCCCGCACTCTGTAGACACTGCAAATAGGCTACTAACTGATTTCATAGCAAGGTAACACACAATTTGTCCTTGACCAAATTGTTCATTATGGGCTTGTATAAACATTAGTCTGTTTCTTCCAATGCCATTTTTCCCATGTTTTTTCTCATGTTCTTTCTCCTGTAAACAAGGGTAGACCTCTAATGCTTCTCGATAGCATAGTCCATCATACAAATGTTCCTTTGCCGAGTTGTCTTCCAAAGAATTCCGTCTGCAGAAAAAGTCAAATTTGCACTCCTGAAACCAACAGGGCAATTCCCACAGGTGTCGGTTATCTAAGTCTACCTGCCAATCGGGCTGACGCAGTATCTCATTGCAATAGTCAATCTTGGTGATGTTCCAGGATCCAAGGCATCTGGGCCATTGCACTGTACCACATCTCCTTTGCAGACCTCTGCTTGTTTGTCCCGGGACACATCATCAAATTTTTCCTTCATTTCCCTCCATCTGTAGTAGCATCAGGATGCATAGCAGGATGAATCGCCCCATTTTAATTTATCTGGAATATGCAAAGGCTCACAAAAATGCTCATTTCTTACTTAATAGCTTAAACAACTATTCACTCAATTTAAACGTCCTTCAGTCAGTCCGTCCAGTAACCAGTTGCATATTCTTAACCTATAGCAAAATAAGGATTCAAAACGAAACTTATTAAGATTCAAAACTAAACTTATTAAGATTCAAAACTAAACTTATAAGGATACAACTCCCAAGCAAAGCAGAAATTTAAAAACTAATACAAATTACTCTTCTCCCCCCTTTTGATTGGGCTCCCCCAATCAATTTGCAGTGGTGCAGATGAACCCATGCAGCACGACCCTCGACCTTGGCAGCGGTCGGAGTGGTGAGGATGACCTGGAAGGGACCATCCCAATGTGGGTCCAAGTGCTTACGCATCCAGTTCCTGACCAGCACATAGCAACATGGCTCAATATTAGATGGAACTTTGAGCGCTGACTCCTCACCATATGCAGCCCTGACCCGTGAATGAGAAGTTTGCAAAGCAGGGGTTAAAGTTAATACATAGGATGTCATTTCCTCAGTCATCTGGTGGAAATGGAGCACTGCGGGGGCATGGTCATTCCATGGCTTCCATAAAGGTCGACCATATATGATTTGCGCAGGCGTTACTCGTGCCATACCAGAAGGTGTAATGCGTATCTGAAAAAGAGCTACAGGAAGCAGTTTTAACCATGTTGAGCCAGTCTATGCCACTAATTTTGCTAATTTGGTTTTCAAAGTCTGATTTGCCCATTCCACCAATCCGGTGGCCTGAGGTCGATGCACACAATGGAACTGTTGACATATCTGTAATTTTGGCACATTTCTTTGTTTACAGCAGCAATAAAATGATGACCATTATCTGAACTTAAACGTGCAGGAACACCGAATCGCGGTATGATTTCGCGTACAATATTTTTACAATGGTAGAGGCCTTATTGCCAGTGGTCGGCCATGCTTCAATCCATTTATTGAAAACATCGACAATTACAAGAACATACTTATAACACTGGCATCTTTTCAACTCGATGTAGTCAATTTGCAAGGTCTCAAAGGGACCTGCTGGTAAAGGGGTCTTACCTGGTTGACAGGACAAGCCCTTACCCGGATTATGCTGCTGGCAAATCAGACATCACTGGCTGATACGCTGGGACAAGTCCAGAAGTTTCGGATGCCACCAGGTCTCTAAAAGCATATCACTTACGGCCTTGGCACCACAATGAGTTGCAAAGTGTACACATTCAATAACCCACAACGCAAGCTTGTCAGACATGCAAGTCTGGGCTGCAGGCGTAACCCATAAGCTAGTGACAGGATCGTACACACAACCTTGGTCCTGCCACAGCTGTTCTACCTGTGCAGGAGCGTCCTCCTGTATTTGAAGTACTTCCTGGATGGTTGGCATTCCTTTTTTCAAGGGAGACTTATTCCTAGTAGAATTTTTAATCTGCCTCATCATGTGGGGCACAACAATTTGGTAACTCCTGGAAGCTTTCTTAGCTGCCTCGTCGGCAAGGCAATTTCCTATGTCTATGGGGTTTTGGCCTATAGTATGGGCTCTAACTTTGATAACAGCATGCTGACTGGGTAACTGAATGGCCTGTAGCAAATTAGAAACCAATTTTTGTGAGATAATCACTGCCCCTGAAGAGGTTAGAAATCTCCAATTCTTCCATAATTGTCCATATCATGAACCACTCCAAACGCATATTGGGAGTCCGTGTAAATATTTGCAGATAGTCCTTCGGCCAGGTGCTGGCTTAGTCAGCGCAAATAGTTTGGCTAGCTGGGCCTAGAAGGGAGCCTCAAAAGATGCCGCTTCAATGGTCGTTCCCTCCTGATTAGCAATCACATAGCCTGACAATCACTCTCCCTTTTCAATAATGGATGCGCTGCCATCCGTAAACAGGGTAACATCTGGATTTGTTAGCCCATTCAGTCAGGGACAGCCACTGGTGGAACTTCTCTCGTTTCTCTCATCACATATTCGTTTTTTTTTACCTATACCTGGGCTTCCCTGTCTCCAATAGGACAGTCTTTCCAAAAGGCTCTCACAGCTCTTGACATGCAGGCCGATGAAGACTCTGACCAGTCCATATTATTGGTTTTAATAGCCATTGCGATGCTGGAAGGCAAACAGTTCATAGGCATAGCACAAAACTGTGGCGAGTCATTTCCTTGCTGATACTGAGTGTCACCTGACTGGTTGCTGTAGATGGTTTTAAACTTTTCCAGAAAATCTTCTGCAGCCTCTCCTTCCTCTGGTTTCATATCCAAAACCTTTGATATACAGATTGGCTGCTGGAGAGTGAGGCCCACAGCTGCTAACATAAGCTGTAATCGATCCTCATTGTTACCTGCCCCTTGGTGTGCCGCCTCTAGGGCTGCGTGGTTGTTATAGGTTAAGTGAACCAAGAATCTGGTATGCTCAATTGCTATTAATACTTGCTGAAGTAGTGCCCATAAATCTCTGGAATCGGCGTGATATACAGATATCGTTGTTCTTAAAAATTCAATGAAAGCTTGTGGATTCTGATTCTTATTAGGCACTCCCAACAAAATTGCCATCATCTCATGTGGTTTCCACGGCAGCCACACATTATACTTGGCTGTTTCGCCGTTGTCTTGTTGGTTGGGTGGAGGAGGTATAAGGGCTCTGGGGTTAGGGACCGTTCTGACAGGATATTGGCGCCTGGAGGATGCTTTCTTATTCCGTCTATTTCAGCACCTGCCCTTTTTGTTTCTGGGGTTTGCTTTCTCAGCCACGTGCTCCCTTCCACAGTCCCAACTGTGTGACCTCCTTTCCTCCCTTTCCTTCTTGCACCTGGTCTCTAGACTGGGACCTAGTATGCCATGCTACGGGGTCTGTAAACTGGGGCTTCTCCTTCCTCTTGCGTCAGACGCCTGAGGTGGATGCACCGTCGGTTCCTGACTCTGCCTTGGGTAAACTTGGTTAAACTCCTGTCACCACTGACTAGGGCTCGGATTGTGGTGTGGGGTGTAGCTTGACCCGGGGGCTGATAGGGAAGTGGAGGTGCGCTAGGAGCCAAATTCCAA
The DNA here is from genome assembly GCA_038087875.1 of Malacoraja senta. Lineage (NCBI taxonomy): Eukaryota > Metazoa > Chordata > Chondrichthyes > Rajiformes > Rajidae > Malacoraja > Malacoraja senta. The sequence goes on along the minus strand of CM075977.1, from coordinate 282,696,334 downwards.
TCATTTTCCTATGTCTCCCTCTGCTTACTGAAGGCCAACCATTTGAACTGCACAGTCCTTTTTTTATCTTCCAGATTCTCCTGCCTGCTTGTTTTCAGTCTTATCCCCCTCTCTCTCTCTCTCTCCTGTTGCTTATTCCTCTCGTGAGCCACACTCTCGTCTCAATACCTCCACTTATTAAATGTTTTCACTTATTACTACAATATTCACAACCACTTATTCCATACACACTATTAATATTCTTATGCTTTATTCTTCCAACAATATAATAATGACGTTAACATTTTACTATTTCTTATTTAGCAACCATGACATCACTGGATCAGAATTCAATGTTTTTAACTACTTCTCACCATTCCAAATGATGAAGATTAATTTAGCATTGTCAGTGTTTAGCTGACAGGATCCAGTTCAACCGTCAGTTACCAGTTACCAGTTGCCAGTTATCATTCCCAATGACCGAGTCTCCCCGTTCCCAATGGACGAGTCTGTTTAAAAGTCTATCTTACAACTCAACAAGGTTTGTTAGATTGACTTGATTCTGTCAGGATCCCGTTCAACACAAGAACAAAGGGTCGACTATGCAGAGAAATACGGAGAAGAGGAAAACAGAGTGGTGTTTAACTACTCACTTCTGCCTTGGCCAATTCCTCTAGTCCGATCAGGTGCGCAGTTTGATTTATTTTCTTCCTCGAGTTGTCGGTAAACCGTCTGAATCCCACTTCTGACACCAAATGTTAAACTGAGTTCTTTTGTCAATCTAAAGTCAACTTGACTCAAACACTTGTAGCTGTTGAAATCGATTCTTTATTCAGCTGAGACGAGTCTCTGAACCTTCCAACACAGAGCTGATGCTCTGGGGAGGGTCCAGAGAGGAGTAACTTTGATAGAACTCATGTCATTTATATTGGTATTAGACATTTCAGATACAGAGGGTATGACAAGCTAGTAACCAAACATCTGAGTCCTTCTGATGATTTACAACATCAGTCACATGATCCCCCTTCCCTGGCCTCACAACCTTCGTTTGCCTGTGGTATAACTTTGCATATTTTATTTCAACACAGCAAAACCCCAGTAGGCTCAATTATCAAAGACCACTCCTCAAAATATAAGATACATATGTAATACAATGATCACACAAGTCATACACACTTTCCATACCAAGAAGAAAGATATTTCTATAAATCTAAACACAGTCTAATGTTTACATTCCTACTAAGACAATACATTTCATAAATTGTTTCACTACAATTTTACACAGTTTAAAATATCATTACCTATGTATTTAAAACATTAATTATATGAGTTTTGCCGAATTACAGTTTCTAAGTTCAAAACACACACATACCTCCCAACCCAAGCATACATGGGTCGTAAATCTGTCAACTTAATTAATAAATGTTTGGTGCCAGGATACAACTTCAAACCATTACATCAGTTACATCTGCTTCTTCGACTTTCTATAAACATATCCATCAATCTAATTCTCTTCCTCTCCAAGCAACTACTCCCCTTCAAATCATCCAACCCCTTATCTCAATTTCATTATAATTTAACATAGCTAAGGCTAACTACAGGGTCTATTATCTCTCAGCCTTGAATTCTATCTCAAACTCAGCATAAACCTCACAGCTCAAGAATGTGTCATCGAGAAAGAGCAGTAGACCTCTGGCCTAAGAAGAGGCCCCTATTCAGCTATCCATTCTCCAACACAATCATACCAAATACAATTTCCTCCAGCGTTATAATTGCCTCAAAGCAATAAACTAAGCTAAGCAGGTTCAGATTCAGGCCTCCATGTTTTGATTCATCGTTCCCTGTGTGTACTTTGTTTCTTTATTTATTTGTACTTTATTTCTCTAGGACACATGTTTCTGAAAACCTTAAGCTTTTCTTTTGCAAATTACCTTGCTTATATAAAAGTCACTATCCGAGCGGTTCTATTATATAATATTTCCTCAACAGCAGATGCTGGTTTAAACCGAAGATAGACACAAAAAGCTGGAGTAACTTAGCGGGACAGATGGAGTAACTTAGCGGGACAGACAGCATCTCAGGAGAGAAGGAATGGGTGACGTTTCTGAAGAAGGGTCTTGACCAGAAACATCACCCATTCCTTTTCTCCAGAGATGCTGCCTGTCCCGCTGAGTTACTCCAGCATTTTGTGCCTGTCTTCACACTAATTCTGTTGTCCCACTTTTTCGTCCACTCTTTCAAGTCCTAAAGGTAGAAGAGAGCAAAGGGCATGACAGGTGCAATCTCTTGGATAAACACATGGATACACAGGGAACGGAGGGATATGGATCACAGGCAGGCCGGAGAGATCAGTTTAAAGTTCACACTAGTTCTAGGTATGTTACAATACTTACTTTCAGTGGCGCTGCAATTCTGCCACTGGCCGTGTGCACGATTATAGCGCTTGAGGGGGGGGGGCGGGGTTAAAACGCGGGTTTCTCCTACCTTGTCCTGTATTATATTTCGTTGGAGTGCCAGCGTTTGCTGAAAAATCGTTCCGACGGGCGTTTTGTGTATTTTTTATTTTTATTCGATCGACGAGTTATTTTTTAATCAGCTTCGAAAGCCGTCAATGCCGACAACGGGGATGGATTTCACGCACGGGACAGGTAAACGAAAGCAGTTAATTTTTTTGTATAAAAGTGCTTCTTAAGAGCCTTTAATTCACATTTTTTAATGCGAAACGGTGATTCTTTTCCCCGAACTAACGGCAGAATTTTTCATGCCGATACGGGGTTAAATTCATCGCAAATCAACGTTCCAAATTATCGTGTTCCAGAAAACCCACTCGCAAGATGATTTAAATACCCATTCATTTACAGGTATTAAACATTAAATTCCTTCCATTTGGCCTGTAAATCCATGACAATGAGATTTAAAAATTATGTTATATTGTGAATTCTTGTGTGAATGTTATTTGGACACTTAGGCTATTTAAAAATGTTAATCTATTCTTAAGAAATTGATAGATGTTTAGATCTAGTAATTTTGTAATTAGCTACAATTAGGTAACTAACTAATTATATGCTTTAATTTCAGGTCATCTAAGTAAGATTGTTTCATATTTGATTCAGAATGCTTCAATCTATAATAACTGAAAATTTCTTTCAGTTTCTCTTAATTTTTAAGAAAATTATGGGCTTTTGAATGTCCTCGATCACAGCTTTTGTGTTAAGTCAATGGATAAGCAATAGGGAACAAGATGCTAATTTCCGAGTATGAAAATGGCCATAACTTTTTTAATACTGAAGATATGAAAGTGAATTAGGTGTCAAATTAAACTTCTTTTACGCTTTATCTGATGGGATAAATTACAGACTTTATTTTTAAAATCTCAAAATTTTGTAACATTGCTACTAGTTCAATCTTACCCCATTTTCTCATCCACATGGAATAAGTGTGAATGGGTGATCGATGATTGGTGTGGTCTTGGTGGGTCTAAGGGCCTGTTTCCATAGAAAAATAGAAACATAGAAAATAGGTGCAGGAGTAGGCCATTCGGCCCTTCGAGCCAGCACCGCCATTCACTATCATCACGGCTGATCATCCAAAATCAGTACCCCGTTCCGGCTTTTTCCCCATATCCCTTGATACCATTCGGCTTAAGAGCTAAATCTAACTCACTCTTGAATACAAGTTGGTCCTCCATGATCTTCCATGTTGGTCTTTCAATCAACCAATTAATATCATGGAGTGATACAGTGTGGAAACAGGACCTTCAGCCCAACTTGCCCACACCGACCATCTACACTAGTCCCACCTGCCTGCCGTTGGCCCATAAACCTTCCCGTTCCAGGTGCCTGCCCGTGACCTGTGGCTTGGGTTTGGCCCTCGGCCCGACCCTAACCCACCCCCCTCTCCCCCACACCCCCTCCCTCTTGTCCGCGGTGGGTCTGGCCAGTGCTGGACTGACCCAGCCCCTCTCCCCTCTCCCCTCTCAGCCGGACCTTGGCATTGTCCTGCCGTGGGTCTGGCCACAGTCCGCCCGTGGTCACTCACCATGCGGCAGCAGGGAGCGGCTGGGGTCTCCGCACTTCTGGAAGGTTCTGAGGCGGGGTGGGGGCATGGAGCTCCGGAGGGAGTGGGTCAACACCTGGTCCAGGTGATCCCACCTGCTCATGTAGAACATCTGGAACGAGGGACAGCGCGTTCCCACCCCTGCACCAGCGGACCATTCAGCCCATCGCCTGGTCTATCACACACCCCTGAGTTTGAACCCTCCATCCAACAAGCGACCAAAGCCAACACAATCAAAGACATGTCCACCCTGGTCCATCACCCAGACCAGACTCCCCACCATTGATCCATCTCCACTTCATGCTGCCTTGTGAAGCAGCCGACATAATCAAAGACTTGTCCCTGTCCCATCCCGGTCATTCCTTCTTCTCCCCGCTCCCGTCCGGCAGAAGGTACAGAAGCTTGAAAGCGGCACCACCAGACTCAGGAACAGCTTCTTCCCCTCTGTTATCAGGCCTTCCATAAACATAGAAACATAGAAACATAGAAAATAGGTGCAGGAGTAGGCCATTCGGCCCTTCGAGCCTACACCGCCATTCAATATGATCATGGCTGATCATCCAACTCAGTATCCTGTACCTACCTTCTCTCCATACCCCCTGATCCCTTTAGCCACAAGGGCCACATCTAACTCCCTCTTAAATATAGCCAATGAACTGGCCTCAACTACCTTCTGTGGCAGAGAATTCCACAGATTCACCACTCTCTGTGTAAAAAATGATTTTCTCATCTCGGTCCTAAAAGACTTCCCCCTTATCCTTAAACTGAGTCTATCCAGTCTTTCTTCATATGAAAGTCCTGCCATCCCAGGAATCAGTCTGGTGAACCTTCTCTGTACTCCCTCTATGGCAAGAATGTCTTTCCTCAGATTAGGAGACCAAAACTGAACGCAATACTCCAGGTGTTGTCTCACTAAGACCCTGTACAACTGCAGTAGAACCTCTCTGCTCTTATACTCCAATCCTTTTGCTATGAATGCTAACATACCATTCGCTTTCTTCACTGCCTGCTGCACCTGCATGCCTACTTTCAATGACTGGTGTACCATGACACCCAGGTCTCGTTGCATCTCCCCTTTTCCTAATCGGCCACCATTCAGATAATAGTCTGCTTTCCTGTTTTTGCTACCAAAGTGGATAACCTCACATTTATCCACATTATACTGCATCTGCCATGCATTTGCCCACTCACCCAACCTATCCAAGTCAAGCTAGGGTACTGTCCGATTCACCTCTACCCCATTGCGGACATTGGACTTTGTCTCTGGAACTGATGAGCTACAATGCTGAGAACTATATTCTGCTCTCTGTATCTTCCCCTTTCCCCAACATTTCGATATGATAGAATTTTCTTTATCCAGGAGGGAAGTTGATCTGCCAACAGTCATAAAACAAAAGATAGGTGAAACATGAAGTTAAAGTGACGAGTGGAAAGTCCAGGATTTGGGATGTGCAAAGATTGGGTAGGGGGGTTGGGGGGGGGGGGGGGGGGGAGTCAGTCTCCGTCTCAGTCGATCCCACGACAGAAAGGGGAGGAGTTGTATAGTTTGATAGCCACTGGGAAGAAGGATCTCCTGTGGCGTTCTGTGCTGTATCTTGGTGGAACCAGTCTGTTGCTGAAGGTGCTCCTCAGGTTGACCAGTGTATCATGGAGGGGGTGAGCTGTATTGTCCAGGATGCTCCGCAGTTTGAAGAGCATCCTCCCCTCCAAGCCAACCTCCCATGAAGCCATTCATTCCCGTCTGCCCACGTTTGTCCCATATCCCGCTAAACTGTCCTATCCATGTACCTGTCTTAATGTCTCTTAAAAGTTGGGATAGTCCCAGCCTCAACTACCTCCTCCGGCAGCTTGTTCCATACACCCACCAGCCTTTGTGTGGAAAGGTTACCCCTCAGATTCCTATTAAATCTTTTCCCCTTCACCTTGAACTTATGTCCTCTGGTCCTCAATTCCCCTACTCTGGGCAAGAGACTGTGCATCTACCCGATCTATTCCACTCATGATTTTATACACCCCTATAAGATCACCCCTCATCCTCCTGCATTCCTGCATAGAAGCAAAATTAGGCCATTTGGCCCATCAAGTCTACTCCACCATTCAATCATGGCTGATCTTTCCCTCTCAACCCCATTCTCCCGCCTTCTTCCCATAACCCCTGACACCCGCACTAATCAGGAATCTGTCAATAGCTTTAAATATACAATGGCCTCCACAGCCGTCTGTGGCAATGAATTCTACAGATTCACCACCCTCTGGCTAAAGAAATTCCTCCTCATCTCCTTCCTAAAGACACGTCCTTTCACTCTGAATGAATGAATGAATAAGTTTATTGGCCAAGTATTCACATATAAGGAATTTGCCTTGGTGCTCGGCCCACAAGTAACAACACGGCATACAGTGACAGTTAAGAATGACACATTAAACATTAATAATAAAACATTATTGATTAAACATGTGAACTAAATAAAATACCAGAGCAAAAGGAGGCTACAGATTTTTGGTTATTGAGTAGAGCTACTACTCATGGAAAAAAGCTGTTTTTATGTCTGGCTGTGGCGGCTTTGACAGTCCGGAGTCGCCTTCCAGAGGGAAGTGATTCAAAGAGTTTGTGGCCAGGGTGAGGCTATGACTCTCCCACTAGTGGAAACATCCTCTCCACATCCACTCTATCCAAGCCTTTCACTATTCGATAAGTTTGAATGAGGTCCCCCCCCTCATCCTTTAGTCTGTAGACCTGCCGTTTAGTATTGTGTGAGTCCTGTACTGGAACACCTCCATCCCTTTGAACCTCACTTGCAGGCAATACACAAAAAGGTACAAAGTGCTGGAGTAACTCAGCGGGGTCAGGCAGCATCTCTGGAGAACATGGACACAGTGATATAGCACGGAAACAGGCGCTTTGGCCCACATAGTCCGCACCGACCAGCGATCACCCTGTACACTAGCACTATCCTACACACACGAGGGACAATTTACAATTTTTACCAAAGCCAATGAACCTACAAACCTGCACGTCTTTGGAGTGTGGGAGGAAACCGGAGCGCCCGGAGAGGGGGGTGGGGGAGGGGCCACGGTGACCGGTGGTCTTGGGCTCACCTGGCAGAGGATGTCCAGCGAGTCAGTCACTCAGGACAGGAGTCATTGTATGTCGTGCCTCGCGCTGTGGTGAAGGAGGTGGGCACTGCCTAGTACCCGCTCACCATGCACCAGCATCATGGCCACCTGAGCCGCAGAGTCACGGTGCCAGCGCTGAAACACATGCAGGGTCAGCGGAGGAGATGGGGGGGGGGGAGGGGAAGGGGGGGAGGGGCGGTAGTGAGAAAAGGGCGGTATTGAGGAAGTGAGGGACCAGGAGAGGCAGGGGGGTAACCCAGCGTCCAATGCCCCATGGTCCGATAATCCAGTGTCCAGTCCCCCAGTGTTCATACATCAGTGTCCAGATTTACAGTGACGGTCCCCAGTATCCAAAACCCTAGTGTCCAGTGATCCAGTGTCATGATCCAGTGATCCAGTGTCCAGTATTCCAGTGTCCATACACCAGTGTTCAATGATCCAGACCAGTGATCCAGTCCAGTGATCCCATGTCCAGTGACCCAGTGATCCAATGTCCAGTGATCCAGTGATCCAGTGTTCCAGTGACCCAGCGATCCAGTGTTCAGTGACCCAGTGTCCAGTGATCCAGTGACCCAGTGATCCCGTGTCCAGTGATCCTGTGTCTAGTGACCCAGAGTCCAGTGACCCAGTCCAGTGACCCGGAGTCCAGTGATCCAGTGATCCAGTGATCGAGAGTCCAATGCCCAGTGATCCAGTGCACAGTGATGCAGTGCCCAGTGATCAAATGCACAGCGATCGTGTCGAGTGATCTATGCCTCGTGTCCAGTGATCCAGTCCAGTGATCCAGTGTCCCAAATGTCCAGACCTCCAGCCAGTGTCAATGTCCAGGGAATGTTCTCCCAGTGACCGCGTGGGTTTCCTCCGGCTGCTCCAGTTTCCTCCCACATCCCAAAGACATGAGGGATTGTAGGCTAATTGGCCTCTGGAAATTGTGTAGGGAGTGGATGAAAAAGTGGGATAACATGGAACTGGTATGAACGGGTGATCAATGGTCGATGTGGACTCGGTGGGCCGAAGGGTCATCTGACTGTTCCCCCCACAGCTGCGTTCCTCCAGCACATTTTGATTTGATCAAAAATCCAGCATCTGCAGTTGCCTGTTTCTCTGGTTCGTCTGGGGCCGTCCCCATTGTACTGATGTGGTTTGGAAAGTGGTGAAATCATTGGACAAAGTCAGCCTGGTTTTACGAAAGGTAAATCATGTCTGACGAATCTTGTACAATTGTTTGAGGATGTAACTAGTAGAGTGGATAAGGGAGAACCAGTGGATGTGTTATATCTGGACTTTCAGAAGGCTTTCGACAAGGTCCCACATAAGAGATTAGTATACAACTTAAAGCACACGGTATTGGGGGTTCAGTAATGATGTGGATAGAGAACTGGCTGGCAGACAGGAAGCAAAGAGTAGGAGTAAACGGGTCCTTTTCAGAATGGCAGGCAGTGACTAGTGGGGTACCGCAAGGCTCAGTGCTGGGATCCCAGCTATTTACAATATATATTAATGATTTGGACGAGGGAAAATGCAACATCTCCAAGTTTGCGGATGACACAAAGCTTGGGAGCAGTGTTAGCTGTGAGGAGAATGCTAGGAGGCTGCAAGGTGACCTGGATAGGCTGGGTGAGTGGGCAAATGCATGGCAGATGCAGTATAATGTGGATAAATGTGAGGTTATCCACTTTGGTGGCAAAAACAGGAAAGTAGACTATTATCTGAATGGTGGCCGATTAGGAAAAGGGGAAATGCAACGAGACTTGGGTGTCATGGTACACCAGTCAATAAAAGTAGGCATGCAGGTGTAGCAGGCAGTGAAGAAAGCGAATGGTATGTTAGCATTCATAGCAAAAGGATTTGAGTATAGGAGCAGGGAGGCTATATAGGTGCAGTTGTACAGGGTCTTGGTGAGACCACACCTGGAGTATCGCGTACAGTTTTGGTCTCCAAATCTGAGGAAAGACATTCTTGACATAGAGGGAGTACAGAAAAGGTTCACCAGACTGATTCCTGGGATGTCAGGACTTTCATATGAAGAAAGACTGGATAGACTCGGCTTGTACTCGCTAGAATTTAGAAGATTGAGGGGGATCTTATAGAAACTTACAAAATTCTTAAGGGGTTGGACAGGCTAGATGCAGGAAGATTGTTCCCGATGTTGGGGAAGTCCAGAACAAGGGGTCACAGTTTAAGGATAAGGGGGAAATCTTTTAGGACCGAGATGAGGAAAACATTTTTCATACAGAGAGTGGTGAATCTCTGGAATTCTCTGCCACAGAAGGTAGTTGAGGCCAATTCATTGGCTATATTTAAGAGGGAGTTAGATGTGGCCCTTGTGGCTAAAGGGATCAGGGGGTATGGAGAGAAGGCAGGTTCAGGATACTGAGTTGGATGATCAGCCATGGTCATATTGAATGGCGGTTCAGGCTCGAAGGGCCGCATGGCCTACTCCTGCACCTATTTTCTATGTTTCTATGTTTCTATGTGATGCAACCCTACAATATGCTTTCTATGGTGCAGCTTGTCAGAAGTTTGTAAGGGTCATTGGAAACATGCTGAATTTCCTCTGTGTCGTCAGAAAGTCGAGGCGTTGGTGTGGGTTCTTGCCCGTACTGTCAATGTAGTTGGAGCAGGTCAAATTGTCTGGGGGCCGTCCCCATTGTACTGCAAATAGGGGCCAACAGAATATTTGCCTTCCTGATTAGAGTCCTAGCCACACATCACGGAATCAGCCATTAGCCCAACTTGTTCACGCCGACCCAACATGCACCATGTAAGCAAGTCCCATTTGCCCACGTTTTAGGCCATATCCCTCTAAACCGTTCCCATCCATGTACCTTTCCAGGTGTCTTTTAAATGCTGATACAGTGCCTGCCTCAACTAGCTCCTCTGGCAGTCCAGGGGCAGCACGGTGGCGCAGCGGGTAGAGCTGCTGCCTCACAGCGCCAGAGACCCCGGTTCCATCCTGACTACGGGCGCTGACTGCATGGAGTTTGTACGTTCTCCCTGTGACCACGTGGGTTTTCTCCGGGTGCTCCGGTTTTCCTCCCACTCTCCAAAGAAGTGCAGGTTTGTATGTTAATTGGCTTCTGTAAATTGTAAATTGTCCCTAGTGTGTAGGATAATGCTAGTGTACGTGGTGATCGCTGGTCAACGTGGACTCGAAGGGCTGAAGGGCCTGTTTCCACAAAGTTTATAATCTAAACATTTGGTATCCATGTACGTGTCCAAACATCTATTAAATGTTGCAATTGTGCCTTCCTCAACTACCTTCTCTGGCAGCTCGTTCCATCTCAGATGCCTATTAAATCTTTCCCCTCTCACCTTAAATTTATATCCTCGAGTTCCTGCTTCCCCTACCTGAGGGGTAGCTTTCTCACACATAGGATGGTGGGTATATGAAATGAGCTGTCAGAGGAGGTAGTTGAGAGGTACATCGTGTAGTGTAAAAGAGAAAATAAACGGTGTAAAATTAGTGTTACAGCTACAGAGAAAGTGCAGATGCAAAAAGTGCAAGAGGCACAATGAGGTAGATTGGAAGTTCAGGAGTACATCATTAGCGTATGACATGTCTGTTCAGAAGCCTGATAACAGAGGGGAAGAAGCTGTTCCTGAGTCTGGTGGTGCACGCTTTCAAGCTTCTGTACCTTCTGCCGGACGGGAGCGGGGAGAAGAGGGACAGGGACAAGTCTTAGATTATGTCGGCTGCTTTCCGAGGCAGCGTGAAGTGTAGATGGAGTCAATGGTGGGGACTCTGGTCTGTGTGATGGACTGGGCTACATCCACAACTCTCTGCAATTTTATTGAGGTTTTGGGCAGAGCTGTTCCCAAACCAGGCCGTGATGTGGTTTGGAAAGTAGTGAAATCATTGGATAAATTCAGCATGGATTTACGAAAGGTAAATCATGTCTGACGAATCTTATACAATTTTTTGAGGATGTAACTAGTAGAGTGGATAAGGGAGAACCAGTCGATGTGTTATATCTGGACTTTCAGAAGGCTTTCAACAAGGTCCCACATAAGAGATTAGTATACAACTTAAAGCACATGGTATTGGGGGTTCAGTATTGATGTGGATAGAGAACTGGCTGGCAGACAGGAAGCAAAGAGTAGGAGTAAACGGGTCCTTTTCAGAATGGCAGGCAGTGACTAGTGGGGTACCGCAAGGCTCAGTGCTGGGATCCCAGCTATTTACAATATATATTAATGATTTGGACGAGGGAATTGAATGCAACATCTCCAAGTTTGCGGATGACACGAAGCTTGGGGGCAGTGTTAGCTGTGAGGAGGATGCTAGGAGGCTGCAAAGTGACTTGGATAGGCTGGGTGAGTGGGCAAATGCATGGCAGATGCAGTATAATGTAGATAAATGTGAGGTTATCCTCTTTGGTGGCAAAAACAGGAAAGTAGACTATTATCTGAATGGTGGCCGATTAGGAAAAGGGGAGATGCAACGAGACCTGGGTGTCATGGTACACCAGTCATTGAAAGTAGGCATGCAGGTGCAGCAGGCAGTGAAGAAAGCAAATGGTATGTTAGCATTCATAGCAAAAGGATTTGAGTATAGGAGCAGGGAGGCTATATACAGTGGCTTGCAAAAGTTTTCATACCCCTTGAACTTTTCCACATTTTGTCACGTTACAACCACAAACGTAAATGTATTTTATTGGGATTTTATGTGATAGACCAACACAAAGTGGTGCATAATTGTGAAGTGGAAGGAAAATGATACATGGTTTTCAAATTTTTTTTACAAATAAGAAACTGAAAAGTGTCGCTGCAAAATTATTCAGCCCCCTTTACTCTGATACCCCTAAATAAAATTCAGTGCAACCAATTGCCTTCAGAAGTCACCTAATTAGTAAATAGAGTCCACTTGTGTGTAATCTAATCTCAGTATAAATACAGCTGTTCTGTGAAGGCCTCAGAGGTTTGTTAGAGAACATTAGGGAACAAACAGCATCACGAAGCCCAAGGAACACACCAGACAGGTCAGGGATAAAGTTGTGGAGAAGTTTAAAGCAGGGTTAGGTTATAAAAAAATATCCCAAGCTTTGAACATCTCATGGAGCACTGTTCAATCCATCATCCGAAAATGGAAAGAGTATGGCACAACTGCAAACCTACCAAGACATGGCCGTCCACCTAAACTGACAGGCCGGGCAAGGAGAGCATTAATCAGAGAAGCAGCCAAGAGGCCCATGGTAACTCTGGAGGAGCTGCAGAGATCCACAGCTCAGGTGGGAGAATCTGTCCACAGGACAACGATTAGTCGTGCACTCCACAAATTGGGCCTTTATGCAAGAGTGGCAAGAAGAAAGCCATTGTTGAAAAAAAAGCCATAAAAAGTCCCGTTTGCAGTTTGCCACAAGCCATGTGGGGGACACAGCAAACATGTGGAGGAAGGTGCTCTGGTCAGATGAGTCCAAAATTGAAGTTTTTGGCCTAAATGCAAAACGCTATGTGTGGCGGTAACCTAACACTGCACATCACCCTGAACACACCATCCCCACTGTGAAACATGGTGGTGGCAGCATCATGCTGTGGGGATGCTTTTCTTCAGCAGGGACAGGGAAGCTGGTCAGAGTTGATGGGAAGATGGATGGAGCCAAATATAGGGCAATCTTGGAAGAAACCTGTTAGAGTCTGCAAAAGACTTGAGACTGGGGCGGAGGTTCACCTTCCAGCAGGACAACGACCCTAAACATACAGCCAGAGCTACAATGGAATGGTTTAGATCAAAGCATATTCATGTGTTAGAATGGCCCAGTCAAAGTCCAGACCTAAATCCAATTGAGAAATCTCTGGCAAGACTTGAAAATTGCTGTTCACAGGCGCTCTCCATCCAATCTGACTGAGCTTGAGCTATTTTGCAAAGAAGAATGGGCAAAAATTTCAGTCTCTAGATGTGCAAAGCTGGTAGAGACATACCCAAAAAGACTTGCAGCTGTAATTGCAGCGAAAGGTGGTTCTACAAAGTATTGACTCAGGGGGGCTGAATAGTTTTGCACGTGACACTTTTCAGTTTTTTATTTGTAAAAAAATTTGAAAACCATGTATCATTTTCCTTCCACTTCACAATTATGCACCACTTTGTGTTGGTCTATCACATAAAATCTCAATAAAATACATTTACGTTTGTGGTTGTAACGTGACAAAATGTGGAAAAGTTCAAGGGGTATGAATACTTTTGCAAGCCACTGTAGGTGCAGTTGTACAGGGTCTTGGTGAGACCACACCTGGAGTATCGCGTACAGTTTTGGTCTCCAAATCTGAGGAAAGACATTCTTGACATAGAGGGAGTACAGAGAAGGTTCACCAGACTGATTCCTGGGATGTCAGGACTTTCATATGAAGAAAGACTGGATAGACTCGGCTTGTACTCGCTAGAATTTAGAAGATTGAGGGGGGATCTTATAGAAACGTACAAAATTCTTAAGGGTTTGGACAGGCTAGATGCAGGAAGATTGTTCCCGATGTTGGGGAAGTCCAGAACAAGGGGTCACAGTTTAAGGATAAGGGGGAAATCTTTTAGGACCGAGATGAGGAAAACATTTTTCACACAGAGAGTGGTGAATCTCTGGAATTCTCTGCCACAGAAGGTAGTTGAGGCCAGTTCATTGGCTATATTTAAGAGGGAGTTAGATGTGGCCCTTGTGGCTAAAGGGATCAGGGGGTATGGAGAGAAGGCAGGTACTGAGTTGGATGATCAGCCATGGTCATATTGAATGGCGGTGCAGGCTCGAAGGGCCGCATGGCCTACTCCTGCACCTATTTTCTATGTTTCTATGTTCTATGTGATGCAACCCTACAATATGCTTTCTATGGTGCAGCTTGTCAGAAGTTTGTAAGGGTCATTGGAAACATGCTGAATTTCCTCTGTGTCGTCAGAAAGTCGAGGCGTTGGTGTGGGTTCTTGCCCGTAGTGTCAATGTGGTTGGAGCAGGTCAAATTGTCAAGCTGGAAAGACTGCAGAGAAGGTTTATGGGCCTCTTCCACTTAAGCGATTTTTCAGGCGACTGTGGCGACTGTCAAGTTGCTGGCAATCGCCTGAAAAACCGGCGACTGGAACGGCGACTGTCAGAGTGGAACACACACACACACACACACACACACATCGCTTCCTTCACCAGCCCGTTATGCAGGCGGGGACAGGGCAAGTGGGGGGGAGCGCTGTCTGAGTGAAATTCACACGGTTCAAAGCCAAGTTGATACAGACACACACCGCGATGAACAGGAAGGTTGGCGCTGTAATTAAGACGGCTAAAGCACAGTGTACGGTAAGTCCTTTAAAAGAGGGAGGGGGGTGGAGAGGGGGGGGAGAAGGGGGGAGAAGGGGGAGAAGGAGTGGAGACAACTTTTAAGAAGCCAGAGATACACGGCTGTGAAGCACGGCGGACATTAACATTACCGGTCGGTTATCCTTGGTTCTGAAAACTGCTGCTTACAGTTTTTTTCCCCAATGAGCCAATGAAATTCACCGGTCAGCACTGGCTACAACCTAAGAGAACCTTCGACCTCCTGGTGACCCACTAGGACCTCCTGGCGACCCACCAACGGCACTCTCCTACTCTCCATGGCTACTCTCCACAGAATGCGGGAACTCCTCACGACCATGAAGGTGACTACCCGGCAACTACTCGCGAACATGTGTAGAACATGTGGCGACCTGCAGTTGCCTAAAAAGTCACCTAAGTGGGACAGGCCCATTAGGAGGATGTTGCCGGGACTCAAGGGCCTGAGCTACAGGAAGAGGTTGGGCAGGCTAGGATTCTATTCCTTGGAGCGCAGGAGGATGAGGGGTAATCTTCTGGAATCATGAGAGGAATAGATTGGGTAAACGCACAGAGCCTCTTGCTGAGAGTAAGGAAATCGAGAATCAGAGGTCATAGGTTTAAGGTGAAAGAGGCAAGGTTTAATAGGAACCCCAGGGGCAACTTTTTCACACAGCGGGTAGTGGATATATGGAATGAGCTGCCGGAAGAGTTAGTTTAGGCAGAGACTATTGCAATGTTTTAGAAACATTTAGATAGGTACATGGATAGGACAGGTTTAGAGGGATATGGGCCAAGGTAGGACGAGTGTAGATGTAGGGCATGGAGCAGAATTTTATTGACTGGACGTCCATAGTAAAGATCAGGAAATTGGGGCCTGGAAAATGGAAGTCATTAAAGAGTATTTTATTGACTGACTGACTTTATTGACTGAAGAAGAGTCTTGACCCAAAAGAGCACCTATACCTTTTCTCCAGAGATGCTGCCTGATGCGCTGAGTTACTCCAGCACTTTGTGTCCAGTGTAGATGGGACATGTTGGTCGGCGTGGGCAAGTTAGGCCGATGGGCCTATTCCTGCTCTGTGTGACTCTATGACTGTTGGTGAAGGCCACGGACGGCAACACAATTAAACAAGCTCATCAGGAAGGCTGGCTCCTTCCTGGAGGTGGAGTTCACCTTCACAAGTTATAGCAGTAGAATTAGGCCATTCGGCCCATCGAGCCTACTCCGCCATTCAACCATGGCTGATCTCTGCCTCCTAATCCCATTTTCCTGTTTTCTCCCCATAACCCTCGACACCCGTTCTAATCAAGAACTTGTCAATGTCTGCCTTAAAAATATCCACTGACTTGGCCTCCACAGCCCCTCTGTGGCAATGAGTTCCACAGATTAACTACCCTCTGACTAAAGAAGTTCCTCCTCACCTCCTTTCTAAAAGAGCGCCCTTTAATTCTGAGGCTGTGACCTCTGGTCCTAGACTCTCCCACCAGTGGAAACATCCTCGCCACATCCACTCTATCTACGCCTTTCATTATTCTGTAAGTTTCAATGAGGTCCTCCCTCAACCTTCTAAACTCCAGCGAGTACAGGCCCAGTGCTCATCATATGCTAACCCACTCGTTCTTGGAATCATTCTTGTAAACCTCCTCTGGACCCTCCCCAGAGCCAGCACATCCTTCCGCAGATATGCGGCATAAATGTGGCCTGACCAGTGCCTTATAGAGCCTCAGCATTACATCCCTGTTTTTGTATTCCAGTCCTCTTGTTATAAATGCTAGCATTGAATTTGCCTTCCTTACTACCGATTTGACTTGCAAATTAACTTTTTGGGAGTCCTGCACCAGCACTCCCAAGTCCCTTTGCACCTCCGATATCTGGATTCTCTCTCCATTTACAAAATATTTATCCATCTGCCACTTCTCTGCCCACGTTCCAAACCTGTCCACGTCCTTCTGCAGAGTCCCTGCTTTCTCCACACCACCTATCTTAGCTTCATCTGCAAACTTGGCCAAACATCCCCTCATCCAAATCATTAATATACAACGTGAAGAGTAGCGGCCCCAGCACCGAGCCCTGCAGAACTCTGCTAGTCACTGGCAGCCAAGCTGAAAAAGCGCCTTTTATTCCATCTGGAACAGGTGACATCCACCCTCAGACCTGTCAGTTTTCCTAGCACCTTCTATGCAGTAATCGCCACTCCACTAACTTCCACCCCCTGACCCTCTAGGATTGCAGGCACACTGCTGGTCTTCCACTGCGAAGACTGATGCAAAAAAGTTCTTCAATTCCTCTCATGTTTAAGAAACAGTTAGACAGGTACATGTATAAGACAGGTTTAGAGGGATTTGGGCCAAACGCAGGCAGGTGGGTCTAGTGTAGATGGGACATGTTGGTCGGTGTGGGCAGGTTGGGCTGAGGGGCCTGTTTCCATGCTGTATCACTCTATGACTATGACTCTAACAGCTTGACATATGTGATTTTATTAACACAAAGATATTAAGTGCAGGAGTAACTCAGTGGGTCAGGCAGCATCATCAGCTGAGTTACTCCAGCATTTTGTGCCTTTTTTTGTAAATCAGCTTCTGCAGTTCCTGTTGTCTCCACACATTGCGCTGTCCGAAGCAATGCAGGTGATTGGTTCAGGAGTCGGAGAGAGGTGGGGGAAGAAGCTGTTCTTAAGTCAGGGCATCGGAGCTTTCAGTTCCTGCATCTACTCCCAGAAGAGAGAAGTGGGAAAAGGCAATGGCCAGTGTGAATCTAGAATAAGGCGTATGCTTTTCAGGTAGATGAGAAATTGTTTCATTCAGAGAGTGAGTTCTCCAGCAAAAGGCTTTAGACTTTAGAGATACAGCGTGGAAACTGGCCCTTCGGCCCACCGAGTCCATGCCGACCAGCGATCACCCCGTACACCAGCACCATCCTACACACTAGGGACAATCTACAATATACAAAGCCATTTACCCTGCAAACCCACACATCTTTGGAGTGCGGGAGGAAACCGGAACACCCCGAGAAAACTCACGTTGTCACAGGATGTACGTACAAACTCCACACAGACAGCACCCATGGTCAGGATGGAACCCGGGACTCTGGTGCTGTGAGGCAGCAACTCTACCGCTGCACCACCCTGCCGCCCCGACAGGCTGGAAGGGAGCAAGTGAGGAGCCTGTGATGGACTGGGGCTGTGTTCGCCACTCTCTGCAGGGCCAGGCGGTGAAGAGCAGACCAGTTGCTGCACCAGGCTGACATGCATCCCGTCAGAATGCTCTCCACACTAACTACATCTGTAGACGTTTGCCAGAATCCTAAGATGCCCAAGGAAGTTACGATGCTGACATGCTTTCTTGATCGCACATCGTAGAACAGTCCAGCACAGGAACAGGCCCTTCAGCCCACAATGTCCATGCCTATATAATGCCAAGTTAAACTAATCTCCTCTGCCTGCCTGCATTTGATCCATATCTCTCCATCGCTAATGTACCCACGTGGCCGTCCAAGGGGTTGGACCTGCCGTTACCGTTACCCTCCACTCTCTTCTGGGAGAAGATGCAGGAGCTGAAAGCTCCGACACCCAGACTTAGGAACAGCTTCTTCCCCGCCTCTATCTGATGCCTCTTTCGCCTCCGCTCCCTGTGGTATTTAACTCTTCTTCATTGTGCCGTGAGTGAGTGAGTGAAACCATGCTGGTGTGTGAGGGAGGGCCACCTGGGGGCGGCAAGGTGGCGCAGCAGGTAGAGCCGCTGCCTCACAGCGCCAGAGACCCGGTTTCAATCCTAACTACGGGTGCTGCCTGTGTGGAGTTTTCACGTTCTCCCTGTGACCTGCGTATGGGTGCTCTGCTTTCCTCCCACACCCCGAAGACGTGCGGGTTTGTAGGTTAATTGGCTTCTATAAATTGACCCTAGTGTGTAAGGAGTGGATGAGAAAGTGGCATAACATAGAGCTAGTGTGGACGGGTGATCGCTGGTCGGCGTGGACTCGGTGGGCCGAAGGGCCTGTTTCCGTGGTGTAGGTCTGAACCAAACTAAACTAAAGCCAGCTGGAGGCCTGCATGGAGCGGGGGATGGTGGGAGATGGAGTTTGGGCTGGAGGAGAGGATGGAACAGGGGAGAGACACAAAATGCTGGGAGTAACTCAGCGGGACAGGCAGCATCTCTGGAG
>CM075977.1:282429623-282677558 GCA_038087875.1 Malacoraja senta | reverse complement strand
GGTGGCAGTGGGTGGACTTAAGCAGAAGTCCACCCATTTTACATTTTGTAAAAACAGGTGAAACGGTGAGCTTTACGTCTGTCTTGGAGAGGGTTCCACCCCGACCAGTGAATTCAGAAGTTTGGTAACACTCGCTTCTCTCTCATAGGAATTAGTAACAAATCAAGCTGCCTGTCTTTGTACACGTTCGATGGAAGAAATGTTTCTATTTGTGGATGGGTCCCATGCTGCAACTGCGTAGTCCAAATGAGGTCTAACGAGGGTGAAGTATAACTTCTCCTTGATAGAAGTTGAACAATGATGCTAGTTTTTTTTTCAGAAAGTTTAGGACACCTGTTGCTTTCACCGTTGCATGATGAGTCTGACCATTCCAACGCAGATCATTCTGTAATTTGATGCCAAGATACTTGGTTTGTTTGGATTCTTCAAGGGTGGCACCAAGGATATAGTAAGATGTTTCGCCTGGATTCTTCTTCCTGGTGACATGCATGGTTTCACATTTGGAAGGGTTGAACTGCATGTCCCATTGTTGTGACCACTTAACCATTGTATCGAGATCCTTCTGGAGGGCATCTTCATCATCAGCTGACTTAATTGGGCGGTACAGCAAACAATCATCAGCGAATAGCCTGGTCGTACTTGTGACTTTTTTATGGATGTCATTTATGTAAAGCAAAAACAGACGTGGGCCAAGTACTGTGCCCTGAGGTGTACCACTCAACACTGGCCAATCGGAGCTCTTTCCGTTCACACACACACGCTGAAGACGTTTTGTCAGGAAACTGGAAATCCATCTTTTCGTGTTGGAACGAATACCATAGAAGTCAAGCTTCCGAAGCCGTCTCTGGTATGGGATGACATCAAATGCTTTAGAAAAAATCCAGCACTACTAAATCCGTGATGACGTTACTATCAAGGTGCTTGGCCAGGTCATTTGTCGTCAGGATAAGCTGAGACTCACATGATCTATGCCTCCTAAATGCATGTTGGTTGTCAGCAAGAATGTTATGTTTGCTCACGTGTCTCATCAGATTACTATCGATTAAATGCTCCAGCAGTTTGCAGCAAGTACTTGTTAATGAATCAGGATGATAATTCGCCGGGTTGGTGGTTGAACCCTTCTTAAAGCGAGGAGTGATGTTAGCCTTCCTCCAATCCAGCGGAACATCACCTGAGTCAAGCGACTGTTGGAAAAGGAACTGCAAAACAGGAGCCAGTTCTTCGGCCGTGATCTTGAGGGCTTGATTCTGTATCTGGTCTGGTCCAATTGCTTTTGTGGTATTGATGTTGAGCAATAACTTCTTGACACCTTCAACCTCAATTTTAATAGCAGGCATATCAGCATACGGGCTGGGCGGTAGATCTGGAAATGATGAAGGCTCCATATCTTCCCGGGTGAAAACGTGTTGAAATTGGTTTCCAAGAGCTTCTGCTTTCGCCTGGTCCTCAGTGATCAGACAGTTGTTCACTTTAAGCATCTGGACACCAGTGTTGTCTGTCCGTCTGGATTTCACATATCTCCAAAAAGCCTTGGGTTGCTCTCCCCCAAGAATAGAAGAAACATGTTGTCTATGATCACTCCTAATGGCACGATCGACTTGTTTTCGCACTCTAGTAAAATTGTCCCAGCCCAGTTTTGTACCCCTTTTTTGGCACGGATATAAAACTTCTCTTTCTTACTGCAGAGACGTTTCAGTTTTGCGGAAAACCAAGGAGGACGCATACGGCCCTTAATGAGTTTTTGAGGGACATGATTTGTAACAATATTATTTAAAGAGTCTCTCAGCCACACCCAGTTGTCTTTTACGGATCTTTTATCTGGTTGCAGGTTGAAGAAATCTTTTCCCAGTTTTTTTGCGCAGTCTTTAAATTCCTCAAACCCCTGTCCCACGGTGCGAGTTCACCCCGCAAGTTATCCCGAGTTAAAAACAAATCAAACTCGTGGTAATCACGTAGAATGAACGTAGCGGGAACGTCGGAGCTCGTGGACGTAACTTAGCGACTCGTAACGCTAATGGCAGGTACTCGGGAAATGTGTTAACTCGTGAAAAATTTTCAACATTAAAAAAAAATTCCACGAGTCAAATATACTCTTGAAGGAAAAATTTGATACTTTTTAACTCATTGTAATACCGTAGTAACCCGTGAGTTTACCGTATTAACTCGTGGGTACACTTAACTCGGCAGCTGGACAGAGAAAAAAAAGGTGAGTGAAAAAAAAGGTGATGTCGACATCAGCAAAGATACTAGAGGAGGCTCCTCTAGTATCTTTGGACATCAGCACGTGACCTGGGTCTATCCAGGGCATTTCCCCTCATTGCTGGAGAATCGTTTGGAGAAGAAGCCTGTTTAGAGATGGCCCCCAGAAAAATCCAACGCAAGGGCAGAGCAGAACCCTACAAAAAACCTGCCATGAAGGCTTTGATCACACAGGAGGAGGAGGAGGAGAGGCAGGAGGAGAGCCAGGAGGAGATGCAAGAGGAGATGCAAGAGGAGGTGCAACAGGAGGAGGCAACACTGCATGTGGGTTCTCTGCAGCAGGAGAACAGGGAGGTTGAAAATGTGCAGATCGCTTCCCCGGTAGCTGTGTCTGAAACTGCCTCAGACGCGGATGCCCCATTGAGTAAGGGTGGATGGAGTAAAGTCAAACCCTTTCGCTTCAACAGGCAGCAAGAGGGAGACCTCGTAGAGTGGTATCAGGCAAATGAAATCCTCTATGATAAATGCTGAGAGGATTATCGGAATAAGGAGAAGAAGCGTGCTTTGTTGGAGAAAAAGGCAAGGGAGTATCCTCGGTGCACATTGTGAGTACATTATGATATATTGGGGCATCAGCAGGTCAACCATTTTCTTTTATCCATGATTGCAAAAATTACAGTCTCACTGATGTAAAAGTTCTTTATTTTGTGTAAAATAAAACTTCTCTAGTAGGTTTGTGTTCAATAATGTTGCCCTGAGCTGTAAACTTAAATTGCAAACAACTTTCACAGGTTGTGTGTTTGAATGTTGAATCCTGTCTCCAAAAGCCCATAAATTAAATATGCGTGAGGACAGGCAATTAACACATGTAATACTTGTTTTAAGGCTGATTGTTTTCAACTTTGAATCCTGTCTTCAAGAAAGACCACATTAAAAATGAGGAAGGCAGGCAATTAAAACAGGGCGTCAATTACACAGGCCTCAATGGCTTTTAGCAGGGCTGCCAACTCTCACGCTTTGAGCGTGAGAATCATGCATTTGAATAAACTCTCACACCCTCACGCTGATCAGAAATTTCTCACGCTCTGTGGTGAGAAATTCTGTGATCAACGAAAATGTCAAAACTCAGATAAACTGCATGGTCCACGGGTGTTGGAGAGCCGGGGCTGAGGGAGGGATGGAAGCAGCGGGCGGATACAGATGCGGGGAGGCGGGGCTGGCGAGTGTTTGCGGGGCTGGCGAGTGTTTGCAGGGCTGGCGAGTGTTTGCGGGGCTGGTGAGTGTTTGCGGGGCTGGTGAGTCGCTCGCTGCAGCTCCGGCCATGGAGCAGCCCCGGTGCAAGAGTCCCGGGCCGTCGGAGGCGTCGGAAGCATTGCGCCGCTGGCTTCAGCACAGAGACTCTCAAAGGGTGGAGAGAGAGAGAGGGGAAGGAGACAGGGAAACAGGGGGAGAGAGAGAGAGTGGGGGTGAGAGGAGAGAGAGGGGAGAGACAGAGGGGAGTGAATGGAGAGAGAGAAGAGGGAGAGGGGGGGGGAGAGAGAGGGGGAGAGTGAGGTGGGAGAGGGGGAGAGAGAGGGGGAGAGGGAAGAAAGAAGGAAGAAAGAGGAAGAGAGAGCGGGGGTGGAGAGGGAGGAGAGGGTAGGAGAGAATGGGAGAGAGACGGGGAAGAGAGAGGGTGGTAAAAGAGAGAGGGGGAAGAGGGAGAGAGGGGGAAAGAGAAACGGGGGAAAGAGAGAGAGATGGGGGGGGCAAAGAGGAGATAGAGACAGAGGAGAAAGAGAGAGGGGAGAGAGAGCAAGGGGGAGAGTGAGGTGGGAGGGAGAAATGGGGGGGGGTGAGAGGAGGAGAGAGGAGAGAGAGATCAGAGAGAGAGAGAGAGGAGAGACAGAGAGAGAGGGGAGAGAGAGAAGGGAGAGTGCGTGGAGAGAGAGAGGGGGAGAGAGAGAAGAGGGGGAGAGAGAAGAAAGAGAGGGGGAGAGAGAGAGAGCGAGCGAGAGTTAGGGGAAAGAGAGGGGAAAGAGAGGGAGAGAGAGGAGAGGGGGGGAGAGAGAGGGGACGAGAGAGGGGGGAGTGAGGTGAGAGGGAGAGAGGGGGGAGAGAGGGAGAGGGGGAGAGAGAGAGGAGAGAGAGGGGAACAGAGGAGAGAGAGGGGGGGAGAGAGAGAGAGGGAGAGAGAAGAGAGAGGGAAGGGGAGAGAGTGAAAGGAGGGAGATAGGGGAGAGAGAGGGGGTGAGAGGAGAGACAGAGAGGGAGAGAGAGGGGAGAGAGAGGGGAAAGAGAGGTGGAGGGGAGAGATAGAGGGGGAGAGAGGGAGGGAGGTTGAGAGGAGAGAGAGTGGAAGAGAGGGGGAGAGAGAGAGAGGGGAGAGAGAGAGGGATGAGAGAGGTGGGAGGGAGAGAGGGGAGAGAAAAATAGGTAGAGAGAGAGGGGAGAGAGAGGGGGACAGAGTGAGGGGGAGAGAGAGAGGGGGGGAGAGAGAGGGAGAGAGAGAGAGGGAGAGAGAGAGGGGAGGAGAGAGTGAGGGGGAGAGAGAGAGGGGGAGAGAGAGAGGGGGAGAGAAAGAGGGAGAGAGGCAGGGCTGCCAACTCCCATGCATTGAGCGTGAGAATCACGCATTTCGCCAAATTCTCATGCTGATCACAAATTTCTCTCTGTTGTGAGAAATAATGTGATCAACGAAAATTTCAAAAGTCTTATCAACTGCATGGGCCATGGGTGTTGGAAGCAGAAGCAGCGGCGGGGACAGATGCGGACGGGGAGCGGGGCTGGCGAGTGTTTGCCGGGCTGGGAGTCGCTCACTGCAGCTCCGGCCATGGAGCAGCCTCAGTGCAAGGCGTCGGAAGTGTTGCGCCGCTGCCGTGAGAGTCTCTCTGCCAAATTCGTCCAGGTGACCGGCATGGATCAGGCTGCGGCTCGGTGCATCTAGGAGGGCAACCAGTGGCTGGCTGCTGGAAGTAAGTACCAAGCACTGGGTAGAAATGGTGGAAGATAGTGGACTTCAAATGGGGGTGGTTGGAGAAAGCATCCTGCTTGCCTGCTAGATTTTCACTTACTGTAACTGCAGGAAAAATGTTCCCGATGTTGGGGGAGTTCAGAACCAGGGGTCACAGTTTAAGAATAAAGTGGGGGTGGGGCAGTTAGGAGTAAGATGCGGACATACTTTTTTCACACAGAGAGTTGTGAATCTGTGGAATTCTCTGCCACAGAAGGCAGTGGAGGCCAATTCACTGGATGTTTTCAACAGAGAGTTACATTTAGTGCTGGGGCTAACGGTGTAAGGCACTCCCCCTCCTGGTCAATGTTATGTATTAACCTTTCTCTGTTTCTTTCCCGAGTGCAGGCTAAAAGGCTCCTGTACCCGATTGGCCAAGCTGCATCAGGTGACGGGTGACTCATCTGAAGTATAAATAGCAGAGTTCCCAGAATTCTCGCTCTCTCTTCGACGACCCTGCCTCGTGAGCTGATTGCTGTTGTGGGCTGTGGAAGGCCTGGCCACATGGCATAGAACTTCGTGTAATTTTAACATTACGTAGTACCAAATATTGAATTGGGCTGTCCTTAGAAGTTATCGGTATTTTGTTTCAGGGATAGCTTTCTTATAGGCAGGTTCAGAGTCTCAGGTTCGATGGTCCATCGCGTGGCTGGCCTGAGCACTTTTAAGTTGTTTGTTAATCCATTCATCCTTGTCTGGGTTGTTTGAATCAGGTTTGGGTTTTGGTGTGTTATTAAATAATTAAACTATTTTTGAACTTAAACCTGGCTTTTGAACTGTGTTACGCGGCTCTGGATTGCCTGCTTTCGGGGAGTTGTAAAAAATTGGGGGCTCGTCTTAACCACCCTATCAGGTGGTTAAGAAGGTTGGTGAAAGGGATTATGTTATTGGTACCCCTGATCGAAGGCGAAAGACTCAGCTCTGTCATGTCAACATGATGAAGCAGTACCATGAGCAGGAGCCTGTGGAGGTGGATGAGGAGGTGCTGTGTCCTTCGGTTTCATCTAAGCCTGTTTTGGCTGCAGTGGTGCTGCCCCTGACACGGGTGGTGATGTGGGTGAGGCACGATTGTCGGTGGCAGTGACGCAGGGAAGGCTGTGTAACTCTGAGGCTTTGGAGACGCTTCCCTTGCGGCTGTCGCATTTGCCTGAAAGTCAGCGGGGTGATCTGCTTGATTTGGTGGAGTCAAATGGGTCACTGTTCTCGGATGTGCCTTCTCAGACGTCTGTGCTGCAGCATGACATTGACGTGGCTGGTGCTGCGCCAATTAAACAGCATCCGTATCGGGTCAACCCTAACAGGCGTCATCGTCTAGGGAGTCAGGTTGACTATATGCTGCGGCATGGCATTGCTGAAACTAGTTGTAGTCCGTGGAGTTCTCCGTGTCTGCTGGCTACGAAGGCTAATGGGGAGGACAGGTTTTGCACGGACTTTCGGAAAGTCAATGCGGTAACTAAGCCGGATTGCTATCCTCTCCCACGAATGGAGGATTGCGTGGATCGTGTGGGAAGTGCATCGTTTGTGTCCAAATTGGACTTGTTAAAGGGGTATTGGCAAGTTCCCTTAACTGGGCGGGCGAGGGAGATCTCTGCGTTCGTTACGCCTGATAACTTTCTATAGTATACGGTGATGGCATTTGGGATGCGCAATGCGCCGGCAACCTTACAACGGTTGGTGAACATTGTGTTGTCTGGTTTGTCCTTCTGTGAGGCGTACCTTGATGATTTGGTTGTGTGCTCCAGGTCGTGGATCGAACACATCGGTCATCTGAAGGAGGTATTCCATCATCTAGCGGAGGCAAAGCTAACTATCAATCTGGGGAAGTGTGAATTTGGCCAGGCCACGGTAACGTATCTGGGTAAGGTGGTGGGCCGGGGTCAGGTTCGCACTCTCAAGGAAAAGGTGGAGCATATTGTCGCATTTCCTGCTCCAACCTCGAGGACTGAACTCCGTAGGTATCTGGCTATGGTTGGGTACTATAGGGGATTCTGTCCAAACTTCTCTGCGGTGGCTGCCCCTTTGACGGATTTGCTGAGTCCGAAGGTAGATTTTGTGTGGTCCGCAGAGTGTCAACAAGCCTTTGATCATACCAAAAGTCTTCTGGTACGCGCACCTGTGCTTGCGGCACCTGATTTTGAGCTTCCATTTAAGCTGGCAGTGGATGCTAGTGATCGTGGTGTTGGGGGAGTTCTTCTACAGGATGATTCAGATGGGGTGGAGCATCCAGTTCCGTACTTCTCTAAGAAGTTTAATCGACATCAGAAGTGGTACTCCACCATTGAGAAAGAAGCCCTTGCTATGTTAATGTCTCTAAATCATTTCGAGGTTTATGTTGGCTCCTCGAATGTCCCTGTCGTCGTACTCACAGATCATAATCCGTTGGTATTTTTGCATAATATGAAGAATAAGAACCGGCGGTTAATGAGCTGGAGTTTGCAGCTACAAGACTACAACCTGGAGGTCAGGCATATCCGTGGCAAGGATAATGTCTTGGCTGACGCCTTGTCGCGCCAGTGGAGTTTAGCTCCTGAATAGTTTCGGGGATTTGGTGGTGTTTTTTCTCTCTTCTTCCGAAACTTATTCAGTATCTTTGGGTGGGGGTGTTAGGCGCTCCCCCTCCTGGTCAATGTTATGTATTAACCTTTCTCTGTTTCTTTCCCGAGTGCAGGCTAAAAGGCTCCTGTACCCGATTGGCCAAGCTGCGTCAGGTGACGGGTGACTCATCTGAAGTATAAATAGCAGAGTTCCCAGAATTCTCGCTCTCTCTTTGACGACCCTGCCTCGTGAGCTGATTGCTGTTGTGGGCTGTGGAAGGCCCGGCCACATGGCATAGAACTTCGTGTAATTTCAACATTACGTAGTACCAAATATTGAATTGGGCTCTTCTTAGAAGTTATCGGTATTTTGTTTCAGGGATAGCTTTCTTTTAGGCAGGTTCAGAGTCTCAGGTTCGACGGTCCATCGCGTGGCTGGCCTGAGCACTTTTAAGTTGTTTGTTAATCCATTTATCCTTGTCTGGGTTGTTTGAATCAGGTTTGGGTTTTGGTGTGTTATTAAATAATTAAACTACATTTGAACTTAAACCTGGCTTTTGAACTGTGTTACGCGGCTCTGGATTGCCTGCTTTCGGGGAGTCGTAACAAACGGCATCAAGGGATATGGGGAAAAAACAGGAAAGAGGTACTGATTTTAGATGAATAGCCATTGTAAATCACTTCAAAGCATATAAGATTTACACACATCTTTAATCAGCACTTTAACTTGGCAGCATTACAGAGCGAGGTGTTGTCAGTTCATCCTGGCTGCTTCAACTAACGGTGCTGGGAATGGGCGTTAGTATAAATGTTATAATGGGGTGGAGTTAGTGATGCTAGCTAAGTGTGATTGATTCACATGCATCATCAATCTACATCCTTCCCCCTAAAGATTAAAAGCATATTAAACATACTCGCCATACCTGTCTGGTGGTCTACTCTCGGAAAGTTCATACCTAACCTCAGCGAAGTCTAATCTCAATTTTTTGCAACGAGACAGCAACATACTGACTCCCCATTTCCAGCTCGAAGCCGCCCCCGAATGTATTTCATTTGACTCGCAAGACGATCCTACTGTTTACATGTTACAGCATGCTGCTGCCAAGAACTCTGATCCTACAGTGACGATATCTGTAAACAATGTTGCTTTTGGCGCGAAACTGGATACGGGGGCGAGAGTCAATACAATGTCAATCAACCTTTTTAACAGGATCAGGGCTAACGAGCCACTTGTCAAGGACGCGTCCACTTTACATGCTTTTGGTGGGGAGGTGCTAGTTCCTCTGGGCAAAGCCAACTTGAAATGTGTACTGAAGAAAACAACTAGGGAATTGACTTTCCATGTGCTGGACTTTAATTCGGTTACCCTGCTTGGCAATCGTGCCTGTCAGGAACTGGGGTTGATTTCCTTTGATAAAACTGTCCACAAACTGCAAGTTTCCTTTGATCCACTGAATGACTTCCCTGGTCTTTTCGACAACAACCTAGGCAGGTTGCCTGTGTCCTACAAGATTACTATTGACCCCGATGTGACACCCGTAATCCGAGCCCCGCACAGATTGTCATTTGCCATGACTGACAGGGTTCACTCTATGCTGAAGGACATGGTCTCCAAAGGCGTAATTGAAGCAGTCAGTGACCCCACCGACTGGGTCTCAACCATGATTGCCACAGTCAAGAAGGGAAAGGATGAAATCCGCCTGTGCATTAATCCAAAAGACCTGAATACTGCCATTAAGCGCCCGCACCATCCCACTTCTGACACCATGTAAATCACTTCAAAGCATATAAGATTTACACACATCTTTAATCAGCACTTTAACTTGGCAGCATTACAGAGCGAGGTGTTGTCAGTTCATCCTGGCTGCTTCAACTAACGGTGCTGGGAATGGGCGTTAGTATAAATGTTATAATGGGGTGGAGTTAGTGATGCTAGCTAAGTGTGATTGATTCACATGCATCATCAATCTACAGCCATGATCATATTGAATGGCAGTGCTGGCTCGAAGGGCCGATGGCCTATTCCTGCACCCATTTTCTATGTTTCTATGCTTGAGTACATTGCAGTAAAACTTGATCACTTGATTTTGAAGCATTCATGCATGGTGGAGGTATAATGTAGTCATAGAGTGATACAATGTGAAAACAGGCCCTTCTGCGCAACTTGCCCACACCCGCCAACATGTCCCAGCTACGCTACCTGCTTTTGGTCCATACCTCCAAACCTGTCCTATCCATGTATCAGTCTAACTTTTTCTTAAATGTTGGGATGGTCCCTGCCTCAACTACCTCCTCTGGCAGCTTGTTCCATACACCCATCAACCTTTGTGTGGATAAATTTACCCCTTGAAAAGTTTTTTTATTTTTTTAAATGTTTTTATTTATTAGAAGTACATTACATTACAACCACATACATTAGTACTCGTCACTTATGTCTTCTTACAATTAATATACTCCATTTGTTTTTTACACTAGTAAAAGGAAAGGATAAGATTGAAAGAAAGAAGAAAGTGAAGGAAAAAGTGAGAGTGTAGAAAATGTGACAACAAAAAAGGACGAAGACCCTATAAGAACAAAATTAAAAACAAAAGAAAAAGAGTTAAGAAATAGACCCTAGAAAAGAAGGAGAAAGAGAAAGAGGAAAAAGAGAGAAACAAATATTTTTTATGAGCATTACGCAAATGGGACATACCAACTCTTCAACTATCATCCCCCATTACCTGACCTCAATTTTTTTAAGGTACCTTTGCACCCTATATTTGTAATAATTCTATAAATGCAGACCACGTCAGGTGGAAGTGATCTGGTTTACCTGCTAGGAGGAGTCTTATCTCTTCTAGGTGTAATGTTTTGAATATATTTGAAATCCACATGTTTATAGTTGGTATTGGAGCCTTCTTCCAAAATTTTAGGATTAGCTTTTTTCCAGTTATTAACCCATAGTCTATTAGTTTCTTTTGAAACACATTTAGTTCTGGACCATCTTCCGTTATTCCGAAGATAATCCATTCTGCTTTGGGTATCAGTTTTATTTTAAGTAATTTTGTAAAGATTTCGAAAATTTAATTCCAAATTTTTTGAATTTTTGTACAGAAAATGAATGAGTGCGCTATAGTAGCTTCTTGGGATTGACATTTATCACAAATAGATGATACATTTGGGAAAATTTTATGAATTTTAGTTTTGGAATAATATAATCTATGTAAAATTTTAAATTGTATTAAAGTGTGTCTTACATTAATCGAACATTTATGCACGTTTAATAAGTGTTCATTCCAACTTTCCTTTGAAATTTTAATAGCTAACTCTTGTTCCCAGTCTCTTCTGATACCCTCCGTAGATGGTATTTGTACATTTAAGATAATATTATACAAATATGATATTAAGTTTGCTGATTCAGCTTTTATCTGCATTGCCTCATCCAATACATCTGCTGGGTTATTATAATGATCTTTTGTATATTTTTTCAAATAGTCGCATATTTGAAAATATTTAAAATATTGATTATTTCCGAGTTTATATTTTATTTGTAATTGTTGAAATGAAAGTAATTTTCCAGTTTCATACAAGTCACCGAACGTTTTAATCGTAGTCTATCCCAATGTGTAAAAGCTTTATCTATAATAGAGGGATTAAACGAAGGGTTATTAACTATGGGTAATAAAAGTGATAAATTTCTTAATTTTAAATTTTGTTATAATTGTTTCCAAATTCGGATTGTACTATGAATAATTGGGTTCTTATTATAATTTATATTATTCAGTTTCATTGGAGAGAGGAGGATCGCTCCAATGTTTCCAGAGGAGCAATCCCCGGGAAAAGTTACCGCACTTGGCACAAAAACAGGGTCTGCTGGAGGCAAACTCACAGAGAGAAACAAGTGGATTGAGGAGAAGTGGCATTTCTTGTCAAGCCATATTGTGCGTGTGGTGAGCAGAACTAGCGCGAACAAGGTACTTATTACGACAAAGTTACAGTCATGAGGCTCTGGACACATTGTCTAAATGATTTTATTTAATTCCACCATCAACAACAGAGCAGTGAGCAGGAGGTGGATGATCCTCTGGAGGGGACCTCTACGCCAGGCCCATCCACCAGCCAACAGCACTCCAGGAGGCAGGAGAGCAACATTGGCGGCACCACACCTGGAGGTGATGAGGAAAGAAGTTTGCAAGATAACTTGCCTGTTGTAAGTACATAGAGCTTCTGCACATTTCAATTTCCATTGCACAATGCATCCATCCACCATTTTGCTCTTAACATGGGTTCTTATCTTTCAGCTCACTGACCTTGTAAAAGAAGGCATCCAATTGATGAATGCTGCACACAGGGAAACGACACCACAATGCGAGCATGTGCAGAAAGTCTGTCAGTGTTGTGTCTCGGTGATGAGCGAAGATTTATCTGAGGATATGTGGGCATTCACAAAATCTTTCATGACTCATGCAATCACCTACTGCGAGAATCAGGTTAATGTCAGATTAACCTTATTCCATCTCAATTTTATATACTTCTGTCATCGTTTGGGTTAAATATCTTTATTTCTCACATGAGATAATCACAATGATTTAATGTGTGTTGTTGTCTGCGCAGATAAGGAAACCAGGGGCACGTGTACCTGTGGCACCGCCGCGTCCCATGTATGTACAGCCTCGTCCGTTTTCCTTCTTTGATCAGGTATTAAGAATCAGATTAACGCTTCCATCAGTGTAGTTCTTTGCCACTGAAGTCCTCAGTGAGATTTTTTTAATGCATTGAGTTCCACTAATATATTATTCTCTAATTCAAAAGCAGTCAGCGAGGCTACAGGGAGGACAGTTTGCAACAGGGGCACAGCCACAATACCAGGCAGCACAGGTATACAATTTAAAGAGTATTATTTTGTGTTGGATTGAAGTTTAAATAATTGTGATTCGCAACCGCATAAGGACATTAAATTAATTCACTTCCATGAGTGATGTTAATGAGATGCAAGAAAAGTCCATGATTTGGCCAAAAAGACATAAGACATTTTCATAGTTTACATTTAAATGTTAAGTAATCCTATTGCACCTTTTTATGGTCTGTGAAAAAGCTTTCACATGTACTTCCTACTTCTTTTTCAGAGACACCTCCCATCACCACTCAGTTATACAGAGCTGCAGCCTGCTGTAACAGCCTTAACTGCATTACAATCTGTATATGGAGAGGACCATCCGAGTGGAACAGAAACACCTTTTGATGAAGGGAGGGGCACAGTGACCTGGGAGATTAGTTTAGTTTTCCCTCTGATGTAGATTCTTATCTGTATGTTTATGTTGTTTTTTGCATGTTGGAGCTTGTTTTCGTTTTTTTTGGATACTCCCACATTTTGTAATGGCTTATAGAGTTGAAAAGCTTTTTACGAATCCGTTTGATTCTCACTGTTTGTTTACTTCAGTGCACAATAAAAGAGAGTTCTTTGTCATCAAAATCAAGTTGATGTCTGCAAGTCTTCATTTTAATATCATTCCAAAGTCTCATGACTTGAATGTAATATTCCTTTCATCATAAAACACCAAATAGAGGAAGTGATACAATCTATTCACATCTTAATTCTCACAATCATTTGTGAGAGTGAAGGACTCAGGTGCCTCATATGCTGTGCTTTTTAAATGTAAAACAGTTTAACCTCTCAGTAGATCGGAAAATAAAACAAACAGCACGGTGAATGTGAAACAAAGTCTTTATTCATCTTGTTCAATAAATAAAGCGCATTTTTGCACATCTTGAGAAATGGAGCACCACAGCAAACAACACAGTGGTTTGCAAAAGGGCTTCTCATACATGTCAATTAACAAATAAAACATATTTCCAGTATTTTCTCTCATTCAGCTGAGAAATGGAGCACAAGCCTACATTCTGGCAATAAAACAGACAATGCAATGTACTCAATGGCTATGTTTTGAGATCTACCTACACTAATCAGACAAGCAGAGGCATGATAATCACTGCTTCAAAAACAGACAGATGCGATGAAATTATTTACACTAAAATGAAAATATAAATCCACACTTAAACTTAAATCAAACAAAGTCAGCAGGATTTAAACTGAACATAACATTTACTGAATTTGTCTGCATGTGGGCTGTCCTCATGCAGTGGTGTACCTGTTGTCGGCTGTCCCTCAAAGTAAGTTGTCCTGCCACGGCACACTGCCCAATATTGAATTGTAGTATGAGCAGAGATGGTCTCTCTGCTCTTTTGCACTCTTAGTCCCCGTGTTACCTGGAAAACGCTGCAGTGACACCAAAGTCGTGTCGTTTACACCACTCCTCCATGCACCTGGTGTTATGCTCCCTGTCTGACTGTCCACCAAGTCACCGTCCTGCATGGCTGTCGCTGATCCTGCAGCTGCACCTCTCATGCGGATAAGGTTGTGCAGAACACATGCTGCAAACACAATAGTCTCGACATTCTTGGGCTCCTGTTCCATAGTTTTGAGCAAGCATCGAAATCTGTTTGCCAGGATGCCGAATGCATTTTCTACAACCCTCCTAGCCCTGGACAGCCTGTAATTAAAGATCCCCTGGACCCTTGTCAAATGCCTGTGTGGGTATGGCTTCATCAACCAGGGCCTTAGTGCAAAGGCATCATCACCAACCATTGAATAAGAAATGTCCGGGTTGTCGTCTCCTGGCAGAGGTTCGGGATCAGGCATGTCTGCTGTTCCATTTTCCATTTGCTGCCCAAGGGATGTCTCTCTCCAAATCTTGCCATCAGCGACACTTCCAGGTGTGCCCACATCCACATACTGGAAGTGGTAGTTAGAATCCACCACAGCTAACAGTACAATAGAATGGAATTTTTTGTAATTAAAATAATTTGAGCCACCATTGGGTGGACAACGAATGGCCACATGCTTGCCATCTAGAGCCCCACATGTGTGTGTAAAGTTCCATCTGTTTTCAAACCCCAGCGCCACTCTCTTCCATGCATCTGGTGTACTGGGGCAGTCCATCACATCATCTGCATCAAAATCGATAATGGCCTCACAGGTCTCTCGGACAATCCTGTTGATGGTGTTGTGGGCAACCAGAAAGTTGTAGGAGAGTCTCTTGTAAGAATCGCCTGATGCCAAGTAGCGGAGGGTGATGGCTAGGTGCAAGCCTAGGTTCCAGTGCCTTTCTCATAACAGGGTCCTTTTTTTATCAGCAGAGGTCCCACGTTAGTCTTCAGCTCATTAAAGAGCTCAGGTGATATTCTGATGACATTTTTAAATGCCGAGAGATCCTCTTTGCACAGCACATTAAGCAGGTTGTCATACTGTCCAAACCGAGATCTCCTTTGAAAGAGGGGCTTCACTCACTGAGACCCCTTCTTAATCTTCCTCTTCACTCTTTCCCTTCTGCCTTCATTGCACAAGCGTTCTTGCATCAGATAAAGGGCTGCTGCATGCAGCACTCGAACAAAATACCATGCCATCGTGAACTCCAGTTGCCTTCTTGCACTCATGTTTCCGAATGAGTTAATTTAAACATGGGAGGCTTTTTATAGTGAAAACAAAAACTGCATGACATCATTTTTACCATGTGATGATTTTTCCACACGTCGGTAGTCGTTGTTGGCTCAAGAGTAACTCCGGAGAGGAACTTGGTACATCGCAGAAATGAGAAGTAAACGGCAAACTTAGACATACTCGTGGGAACTCGTAGAAACACGTGAACATACACGTGGAATATCGTAGAAAACCACGAGAATTATTTTTTCTTTAACTCGGGATAACTCGTGGGTGAACTCGCACCATGGGACAGGGCTAGATTCAGCTCTTAGGGCTAACGGAATCAAGGGATATGGGGAAAAAGCAGGAACAGGGTACTGATTTTGGATGATCAGCTATGATCTTATTGAATGGAGGTGCTGGCTCGAAGGGCCGAATGGCCTACTCCTGCACCTAGTTTCCATGTTTCTCTGGCAACTCGTTCACGATACGGACTACCCAAAGTGAAAAAGTTGCATCTGAGGTTCCTCTTGAAATATCTCCCCTCTCACCTCAAACCTATGACCTCTAGAGTCATAGAATCAGAGGCATACTGCATGGAAACAGGCCCTTCGGCCCAACTTGCCCATACTGATTAATGTGCCACGTCTACACTAGTTCCACCTGCATGTGTTTGGCCCATTTCCAATTAACCCTTTCCTATCCATGTACCAGTACAAATGTCTAGTTTTAGAATCCTCAATTGTGGGTAAAAGGCTCTGGGCCTGTACTCGCTGGACCTCATTGAGACTTACCGAATAGTGAAAGGCTTGGATAGAGTGGATGTGGAGAGGATGTTTCCACTAGTGGGAGAGTCTAGGACCAGAGACCACAGCTTCAGAATACAAGGACATCCCTTTAGATAGGAAATGAGGAGGAATTTCTTTATCCAGAGGGTGGTGAATCTGTGGAATTCATTGCCAGAGACGGCTGTGGAAGTCATTGGGTATTTTTAAGGCAGAGATTGATAGGTTCTTGATTAGTACGGGTTATGGGAAAAAGGCAGGAGAATGGGGTGAGAGGGAAAGATAGATCAGCCATGATTGAACGGTGGAGTCGTCTCGATGGGCTGAATGGCCTAATTCTTGTTGTATAAATGTACGGACTTGTGAAATTATGAAGATACTTTCAATGAAATAACTGTCGACAATGTTCACAGAATATTGGAGGTTTAATTAACAGAATTAACAGAATATTACAATAACCATAAGAGTTGCCACAAATATTTTCACAGAGTGAAGACAATTGCTAACCGTCTAAAGTTGAATTTTCCAAAAGCCACTGTAATTGGAAGTAGATGACTTAACCCGACCATCTCACAATGGACCATCCAATGTTAGCTGTGCCCGTCTCAATAAATGAGTTAATCTTTAGACTTTACTTTAGACGTCAGTCGTACAGCTCAGAAACCGGCCCTTCGGCCCACCGAGTCCGCGCCGACCAGCGATCACTAGCACTGGGGACAATTTACACTTTACTGAAGCCAATGAACCTACAAACCTACACGTCTTTGGAGTGTGGGAGGAAACTGGAGCACCCGGAGAAAACCCACGCAGGTCACGGGGAGAAGGTACAAGCTCCGTACAGACAGCACCCGTAGTCAGGATGGACCCCGGGTCTCTGGCACCGTGAGGCAGCAACTCTACCGCTGCGCCCAGCTCTGCAAGCTTCTGATGATAGTGTGGATTGGAGTCCACAATGAGGCTTCTTCTGACGAGTTTAATAGAGTCTTGTCACGGTAGGAGCTGGTCAGAGAAAGCCTGCGCTGGTTCAGAAATCTGCATTAAAACATAGAAAGTAAAGATTGTTATCAATTCATATTAAATTAATAGGTTCATATTCACAAGTCATAGGAACTGAATTAGGACATTCGGCCCATCGAGTTTATTCCACCATTCAATCATGACTGAACTATCTTTCCCTCTCAACCCCATTCTCCTGCCTTCTCCCCGTAACCCTTGACACCCGTACTCCTGCACCTATTGTCTATTGAAGTCCCTCACCCTGAGCACAGGATCCCCCCAGGGTTGCGTCCTCAGCCCCCTACTGTACTCCCTGTACACACATGACTGTGTGGCCAGGATCAGCTCCAACTCGATCATCAAGTTTGCTGATGACACTGTGGTGGTGAGCCTGATCTCAGACAATGATGAGAAGGCCTACTTGTGGCTGATCTGGCACTCTGGTGTCAGGACAACAGCCTCCACTTGAACATCAAAAAAACGAAGGAGCTGATCATGGACTTTAGGAGGGCACATCATCCGAGGACGTACACACCATTGAGGATGAATGGGGATACTGTGGATAGGGTGAGCTGTTTTAAATACCTGGGAGTCCACATCTCTGAGGATATGACATGGACATCACACGCTGCAGCACTCGTGAGTAAGGCAAGGCAGCGCCTTTACCACCTCAGGCAATTGAGGAAATTCAGAGTGTCTCCAAAGATCCTCCAGTGCTTTTACTCAGCGGCTGTGGAAAGCATCTTGTCTGGAAATATTACAATCTGGTTTGGGAATTGCTCTGCCCAGGACAAGAAGTCTCTGCAGAGAGTAGTGCGTTCGGCCGAACGCACAATGGAAACTACACTCGCCCCTCTGCAGGAACTATACATCAGAAGGTGCAACTCCAGAGCCAATATGATCATGGGAGACCCCTTCCACCCCTGCAACGGACTGTTCCAGCTGCTACGGTCAGGCAAACGCCTCCGTTGCCATGCTGTGAGAACGGAGAGGTTGAGAAGGAGTTTCTTCCCAGAGGCCATTAGGACTGTAAACTCCTACCTCATCAGGGACTAACTTTACTGGACCATTCTACTGGTTTAAAAAAATTGCTGGTTTTTGTTTTTCCCCTGTTTTTTTTCCCCTTTTTCCTTCCGCCCACAATATTTAATATGTAAAAGAATATGTGATTCTATTCTTCCATTCTGTTTGTAGTTTGTTTGTTTGTTTGTTTGTTTTTTTGCACAAAGTCCGCGAGCATTGACACTTTTCATTTCACTGCACATCTCGTATGTGTATGTGACGAATAAACTTGACTTGACTTGTCCCCATAAACTCTTTCACCTATAATAATCAAGAACCTGTCAAACCCCGCTTTAAATATACCCAGTGACTTGGCCTCCACAGCCTTCTGTGTCAATGAATTCCACAGATTCACCACCCTCTGACTGAAGAAATTCCTCCTCATCTCCTTTCTAAAAGGAACGTCCTTTGAGGCTGAGCCCTCTGGTCCCAGACTCTCCCACTAGTGGAAACATCCTCTCCACATCCACTCTATCCAGGCCTTTCACTATTTGGCAAGTTTCAATGTGTTTGCTTCTTTGGTACACAGGAAAATAAACTAAACTTGTGTCTCCCCTGAACCTTGTTGCCCCTACTTCTATTGCAAGGATGCAGAAGCCACCTGTTCAGCTGCCTCTTGTCCAGTCCTGTTATTGTCCCCCTCCTTCTCCCTCTTGCATTCTTACTCTAACAGAAGACACAGAGTGCTGGAGTAACTCAGCGGGTCAGGCAGCATCTGTGGAGAACATGGACACAGAGTGCTGGAGTAACTCAGCGGGTCAGGCAGCATCTGTGGAGAACATGGACACAGAGTGCTGGAGTAACTCAGCGGGTCAGGCAGCATCTGTGGAGAACATGGACACAGAGTGCTGGAGTAACTCAGCGGGTCAGGCAGCATCTCTGGAGAACATGGACACAGAGTGCTGGAGTAACTCAGCGGGTCAGGCAGCATCTCTGGAGAACATGGACACAGAGTGCTGGAGTAACTCAGCGGGTCAGGCAGCATCTCTGGAGAACATGGACACAGAGTGCTGGAGTAACTCAGCGGGTCAGGCAGCATCTCTGGAGAACATGGACACAGAATGCTGGAGTAACTCAGCGGGTCAGGCAGCATCTCTGGAGAACATGGATAGGTGGCGTTTCAGGTCGGGTCCCTTCTTTAGACTGACAGAAGGGTCCAAACCCAAAATGTCATCTTTCCATGTTCTCCAGAGATGCTGCCTGACCCACTGAGTTACTCCAGCACTTTGTGGTTTGTTTTGTAAGCCAGCATCTTCAGTTCGTTGTGTCCATACTTACAGTCCCCATCTACTCTAGTCCCACGTGCCTGCATTAATCCACCACCGTTTGTTTCTAGACGGGGTAATTTTCTTTACACACTATTCCTATTTGTGTCCGTTTCTCATCTGAAGCATCTCTCCTACCTCCAGGGTCTGCGCCAGCTACTCACACCCTCTGTGTTCCGCATCGTCAGTCCTGCTGACGGATGGTTTGCCTGCAGAGGGTCGCAGCCAGTGTCAGGACATTGAGGAGAGACACAATAATGCCCAGGAACGGAGACCACAGAGAGTGGTGGACACTGCCCGGTCCATCACAGGTGCTGACCTCCCCACCATCGAAGGTCCATCACAGGTACTGACCTCCCCACCATCGAAGGGATCTACAGGAGTTGCTGCCTCAAAATGTCAGCCAGCATCATCAGAGACCCAGACCACCCTGGATATACTCTCATCTCAATGCTACCATCGGGAAGAAGGTACAGGAGCCTGAAAACCGTGACCTCCAGGTTCAAGAACAGCTTATTCGCAACAACCATCAGGCTCTTGAACACTACCCAACACTAACCTCAGCAACTGTGATCTTCTATTGTTGTATGTATGACAAACATCTTCCCAGCTGTTATCAGGCAACTGAACCATCCTATCACCAACTAGAGAGCGGTCCTGACCTCCCATCTACCTCATTGGAGACCCTCGGACTATCTTTAATCAGACTTTACTGGACTTTATCTTGCACTAAACGTTATTCCCTTTATCCTGTATCTGTACACTGTAGGCAGCTTGATTGTAATCATGCATAGTCTTTCCACTGACTGGATAGCACGCAACAAAAAAGCTTTTCACTGTACCTCAGTACACGTGAGAATATTAAACTAAACTAAACTATTGTAGTTACCAAATATTATGAATTTATTGCATTATTGATTATTATATATTTATCAGTGTTATTGCATAAGCTGTAACAGGTAAGAATTTCATTATTCTGTTACATACATGTGACAACTAATAGTAAGATTAAACAAGAACTTACCAGTGTGAAGTTTGATCTTTATTTTATGAGGAGTTACGATGAGCGATTACGTGAAGAAGCCCCGCCAGTCCGCATGCGCATCAATCTTCAAAGCAGCGGCGTGAAATCACAGATAACAGTAATTGAAGTAATATAGTAAGATTAGAAACCTAGAAACTACCAGATGACCTTTGTTATATGAGGGTTGGGAACGGTGGGCACATAATCGCTCATCGTAACTCCTCATAATATCAAGATCAAACTTCAAACTGGTAAGTTCTCGTTTAGTCTTACTATTTTACTTCGGAGTCACGTGAGTGATTCCGTGAAGACTTCAAAGCTCTGTGATTTCATGCCATGGATACGAGTCCTTACGACACAATGCCTTGGTTGACGCAGGATGAATAATAACAAATGAAGCATTCCAACATAATACCGGTTTAACCAGGTTGATGCTTTATTTAACAAAGAAAGAAAATAATAGCGACCCCTCTGTCCCAGGGGGAAGCTACAAAACAGAATTTAGAATCGAGTGCCCAAATAACCCCGGTGTGGCAAGAGGTTTGTGATAGAACCTCTCAAACGTCAATTCACTGGACCATCCTGCGGCCGCGAGGATTTGGTCGAGAGGGACGTCCTGTGCCCTCGCTGCTGACGTTGAAGCCACCCTGGTGGAGTGAGATTTAAACACATCAGTGTCCACTCCAGCATAAACCAGAACCTGTTTTAACCACCTTGAGATGGTCTGTACTGACACCTTGTTATGAGGCTTTTTATAACTGACGAATATTGCCAATTCTGAGCCTCTGAGGCTCTTGGTGACCTCGATGTACTGCTGTAAGTGTGTGACTATACAGAGGTGACGGTCTTTGGGGGATGACATAAAATTAAGTTTAAACCCTGACGTCCCTGGCCTGCTCTGCTTAAGTAAATAATATACATAAAAGATTATGATATTTATAGACGAAACCATTCTGTCCAGTCGAAGCTTCTGCAACGTCTGGACGTGTTGTGCTGAAATCAGTGCCATGAGCATAACCACTTTGAGAGTCAGTCTGGCCAATGACAGAGATGTTGCTGGAGCCCATTGGCGAAGCAGCTCGAGAACTACGCTCACAACCCAGATTTCCGTGTATCTGGGCCTGGGGGGATTGCAGTTAAAAACAACCTTCATGAACCGAGATACTAAAGGGTGAGACCCAACAGAGTATTGTCTCATTCCTTGGCACAGGTAGGATGACAAGGCAC
Source organism: Malacoraja senta (assembly GCA_038087875.1). Taxonomy (NCBI): domain Eukaryota; kingdom Metazoa; phylum Chordata; class Chondrichthyes; order Rajiformes; family Rajidae; genus Malacoraja; species Malacoraja senta. The sequence goes on along the minus strand of CM075977.1, from coordinate 282,656,015 downwards.
TCCTGGCACTATTGATGGCACTGTAGCTCAGTCGCTCATCAAAAAATAACGTGAAAAGAAATTCCAACACATCAGGTACGCTTGCCGTGTGATATGAAACGTTCGACTGCAAGCAGAACATCTCCCATTTCTTGATATGTACTATCCCTCCAGGCTGCAGTAATCACATCCACCGTACGCCCTGATAGTCCAAGCCCCAGGAACGGTCTCCTCAGAACCTGTAAACCAACAGATTAATCCGGTCATGTAGTGGATGATTTTCTCCCGTTACAGGATTAACCAGCAGGCTACTGCTTTTGGGGATAGTCATAATAGTCTGTGTTTTCAATCTTAGAATCAGTGGGAACCATGGTTGTGTAGGCCAGTCCGGAACTACCAAAATGCCTGAGGCAGATTCCTGCTCGATCTTAAGCAAGCACCGACTGGTGAGGCAAAATGGGGGAAATGCATATAAAAACATTCCACCCCAGTGTAGCAAGAATGCATCTACCGCTACTGCCCCTGGGTCTGGCTCCCATGAAACATACCTTGGTAACTGGTGATTCAATCTGGATGCAAACAAATCAATGTCTGGTACACCATGCCGAGTGACAATCTCTTTGAATATTTCACGATTCAACATCCATTCTGTGATGTCATTGAACTTTCGTGACCTGGTGTCTGCCACCATGTTAAATCTACCTGGTAAGTAGATAGCTGAAATCCAGACGTTTCTTGTAATACACCAGTGCCTAATAAGGTTAGCCAACTTATCACATGATACCGATTTGATTCCACCCATGTGATTAATATATGCTACTGCTGTAGTATTATCAATCTGAAGCTGCACATGCAAATCATGCATATTAGTACAATACGCTTTTAGGCCATAGAGTGCTCCCAATAACTCTAAATAGTTAATACCATGTGATTGAAGAAGTAATGCCTCATGGCTATTCCATCTGCCACCACAGCTGGAGATGGTATCAGTAGCTCCCCATCCTAGAGCACTAACATCAGTTTCTAAAACAACTGAATGTCTGTCAATCCGTATTTTCCCGGTGCAAAGCCAAATATTTGTTATCCACCATTGTAACTCAGCAACGGCTTCAGCTGGTAACCGCATAAGTCTATTAAAATGCCCTGCATGACTTTTGAGTGCGTGGTCCTTTGCATGTTGCAAATTTTGATAATGCAGAGGTCCAAACTGTGTGGCTGGAAAAGCAGCCACTAATTTGCCAATTACACTAGCAACCTGCCGAATAGAAGATTGTTGCTCATCAACGAGCTTGCTACAGGCTTCGAGTAACTCTGACCTTTTGCCTGGAGGCAGAGTCACAGACATGTGGGTTGAATTAATGGTGAACCCCAAATAATCAATGACTCTGGATGGGACCAATTTCGATTTAACTGGATGGACGAGAAACCCCAAACTCTCAAAGATGCGTTTGGTAGCTGAAACAGATAATTTAGCTGATTTCTGAGTCTTGACTATGATAAGGATATCATCCAAATAAGCCATTACAATATGATTCTGAGCCCGGAGTAGACCCAACACTGGTTTTAACAATTTTGTAAATAACCTAAGAGCCGAAACCATTAGGCAATGCTTTAAACTGCCACAATTGCTTCATCCAGCTAAATTTCAAATACCTCCGATGATTGTGATGGATGGGTACCGAATAATATGCATCTTTGAGGTCTATGCATGCCATGTAGCATCCTTTAGAAACCAGCTGTTTGGCAGTAAGAAAAGTTTCCATTTTGAAATGTTTATACTGCACATAGGAGTTAAGCCTAGTTAGATCCAGAAGGATTCGACACCCACCATTCTTCTTTTGTCTAGGAAATATATTAGAGACAAATTGGTGAGATTGATGAAAAGATTTCTCAATTACCCCTTTTTCGGCCAGTGTTTCAATCTCAGTTTGTACCTCCAAGGACTCTTGTTGTGAGAAAAACAACGTCCGGCTAGGTGTATGCTGTGTAGGTGGGCATAATTTAAAAATGAATTCAATCCGGAAACCTAGTATACTGTGCAGTATAAACAAGTCTGATGTTATACGACACCATTGATTGAAAAACAAACGTAATCTCCCACCAGGTTGTGACTGGCCCCCTACCTCCATGGTTGGTAGAAACTTCTGCGCTCGTGTTCTGGAGGGGAATGTTAGCGTGCGCCAACTGCGCATACTTGGCAAGGCCCGGCTTGGTTCTTGGCCTGAACCCGATTCAGCGGACCGTTTATAGGGGTGCTGCTGCCGGAGAGGATTTTACTGGCCGGTTGTGCTCTTATGAGGCCAACTGTTTTTGCCTCATCTTCTGATTCTCTGACCTGTTTTGACAGGTCGTCCCCGAAAAGCAAATTTGGCGGCTGCACGCTGCTTGTCTTGCATAGTGCTGCAAATTTAGGATTAATCATCGGCCAGATTGCAGTCTTCCTCAAACATTTGATTTTGAACTGTGCTTTGCACATGAGGGCAAGCGCATCCTGCTGAACTTCACCATCCACCGACCCGGCAAAAGCTGTTATTCCTGAAGCAAGGAGCTTGAGGATCTTCTGTAGCCTTAATTCTTGGGCTCTGATTCCCGCTGCCATGTGCCCCCAGATTGGGTAGTTCACAGCTGGGACTTTCAGTGATGTGCAATTAACCGGTGTTTGATATTTTTTGGAGGTTTCCTCCATGGTGAAGTCTTGCAGTTGATGAGAGACCATGTCCCGGCCAGATCCTCATTCAGTGGTTCCCCCGTACCGGCAGGTATGGCAAATTTAGATGCCATGCTTGGCACCCCAAACTCCTGGTCTCCTTGCCTGGAGGTATGCTCATCAGCTATACCTCCGATCTCGGAGTCAGAACAAAACTAACTCCGTGTGCTCACCTCCTCCAAGAGGGAGACATCATGCAGCCCTTCTACAGGTGCTGCTGCCACGGGCCCCCGAGGAGACCCGCGGATGTAAAGCTTGTCTTCCTCGAGCATCCATCGTGGGAGGACCATCCTCCTGGCCCGACTCATCAGAGTCAACGGGCCTGTTCGATTTTTTGGTGGCTTTCCGACCCACCGGAGTAGCCATGGTGCCTTCCACCGGCACCAAGTCGGAAGCCACTGGCCGTGCCGCCAGTGACTCAGAAGGCGAGAGGGACGGCCGCCCGCTACCCGCACTCGCACGGGCTTCTGTAATTGTTCTCGCAACGGAACGCCTCGACCTTCCTTTCACCATTTTCTCCTGTAAACAAGATTTCCCGACCGGAGAAAAGACCTCAGCTAAGTTTAAAACTTACCTCAGGGTTTTTAACTTACCACTGGTGGAGCTGCGCTCTCCAGCCCGTCAGTGCGCCATACGTCAGACGTAATGACGCGCATGCGGACTGGCGGGGTTTCTTCACGGAATCACTCATGTGACTCCGAAGTAATATCACCCCTGACTCTCAATGTTCAGAAAAAAGAACAATCACAAAACTTGTGCCTACCTCCGTCTGTGTTACGTAGTCGAATGGAGATGAGCGTTACTTGGTTTTTACCAGTCGAGACCCTGTGTTAATTGAGCAGAAAGGTCAGTTGAAAAAGAAATTGACCAGAGTCCTGGTCACGGGCAGGACCTACACAGTAAACGGTAGGCCTCTGGGGAGTGTTGTAGAGCAGAGGGATCTAGGAGTACAGGTGCATGGTTCTTTGAAGGTCGAGTCGCAGGTAGATGAGGTGATCAAAAAGGCTTTTGGCACTTTGGCCTTCATCAGTCAGAGTATTGAGTATAGAAGTTCGGAGGTCATGTTGCAGTTGTATAAGACGTTGGTGAGACTGCATTTAGAATATTGTGTTCAGTTCTGGGCATCATGTTACAGGAAAGATATTGTCAAGCTTGAAAGGGTTCAGAACAGATTTACGAGGATGTTGCCAGGACTAGAGGGTGTGAGATATAGGGAAAGGTTAAGTAGTCTGGGTCTCTATTCCATGGAGTGCAGGAGGATGAGGGGAGATCTTATAGAGATGTACAAAATCATGAGAGGAATAGATCGGGTAGATGCACAGAGTCTTTTGCCCAGAGTAGGGGAATCGAGTGGTTCAAGGTGAAGGGGAAAAGATTTAATAGGAATCCGAGGGGTAACCTTTTCGCACAAAGGATGGTGGGTGTATGGAAGAAGCTGCCAGAGGTAGTTGTGGCAGGGATTACCCTATAGTTTAAGAAACAGTTAGGCAGGTACATGGATAGGACAGGTTTGGAGGGATATGGACCAAGCGCAGGCAGGTGGGACTAGTGTAGCTGGGACATTGTTGACCGGTGTGGATAAGTTGGGCCGAAGGGCCTGTTTCCACACTGTATCACTATGACTCTATGAGAGGTTCTCTGGGCTACTGAGGCCACGAGAAATGAGAGAGTAATAAAAAAGAACTGCAGAAGCTGGTTTATACCAAAGATAGATGTGCAGAATAACTTAGGGAAGACATGTTGCAGTTGTATAAGACGTTGGTGAGGAAACATGTAGAGTTTTGGGTTCCGTTATGGTCGCCATGTTACAGGAAAGATGCTGTCAAGCTGGAAAGAGTGCAGAGACGATTTACAAGAATGTTGCCAGGAGTAGAGGGCCTGAGCTACAGGGAGAGGTTGAGCAGGTTAGAACTTAATTCCTTGGAGTGCAGGAGGATGAGGGGTGATCTTAAAGAGGCGTGAGAGGAATAGATTGGGTAAATGCACAGAGACTTTAGCCCAGAGTAGCGGATTCAAGAGCTAGAGGACATGGGTTTAAGGTGAGAGGGGAAAGACTTAATAGGAACCAGGGCGATAAGTTTTTTTACACAAAGGTGGTGGGTGTATGGAACGAGCTGTCAGAGAAGGTAGTTGAGGCAAATACTATCACAATGGTTAAGATACATTTGGACAGGTACATGAATCGGACAGGTTTAGAGGGATATGGGCTAAACTCGGGCAGGTGGGACTAGTGTAGATGGGGCATGTTGGATTGCATTGCCAAAGGACCTGTTTCCACTCTGTAGACATAGAGTGCTGGATTAACTCAGCGGGTCAGGCAGCATCTCTGGAGAACATGGACACAGAGTGCTGGAGTAACTCAGCGGGTCAGGCAACATCTCTGGAGAACATGGACACAGAGTGCTGGATTAACTCAGCGGGTCAGGCAGCATCTGTGGAGAACATGGACACAGAGTGCTGGAGTAACTCAGCGGGTCAGGCAGCATCTCTGGAGAACATGGATAGGTGATGTTTCGAGTCGAGACCCTTCCGCAGTCAGGGTTACCCCAGAAGGATAGAGGTGGGGGGGGGGGGGGGGGGTGGGTGGGGGGGTGGGGGGAACTGCGGGTGAGATAAGGTCCAAGTTATGGGCCCAAGTGTCGGATGATTCATGTGCTAACCGTGCCTGTAATAAAGTGTGAGGTTTAAGCCTCAACCCCACCCTATGGACACAGATACAAGGCCAGCAAATCACACTCACTTGTCTAGTGTTCTGCCTCTTGCCGCTGTTCAAGATAAAAACAGAAAGAGAATTACTTACATGGTGAAGAGGATAAAACAACCCGCGGCAGCTTTCCTGTTTAGTGCAGGATGTTCTCCGGCATTTCCTCCGGTATTTTCCCAGCTAATCCCAGCACATTTCTCATCTTATAAACCGTGGTCTTATGTTGACACAGTAATGTGGGAATGTCACAGAGTCTTGAGCCGAACAGCACGGAAACAGCACAGCGAAGTCACTGGAGGCATTTCATACCTTCATAAGCCATAGGAGCAGAATTAGGCCTTTCGGCCCATCAAGTCTGCTCCACCATTCTATCACGGCTGATCTATCTTTCCCCCTCAATCCCATTCTCCAGCCTTCTCCCCATAACCCCTGACACCCGCACTAATCCAGAATCTATCAATCTCTGCCTTAAAAATATCCATTGACTTGGCCTCCACAGCCTTCTGTGGCAATGAATTCCACAGATTCACCCCCCTCTGACTAAAGAAATTCCTCCTCATCTCCTGCCTAAAGGAACGTCCTTTTATTCTGTGGCTAGACTCTGGTCCTAGACTCTGGCCCTAGACTCTCCCACTAGTGGAAACATCCTCTCCACATCCACTCTATCCAGGCCTTTCACTATTCGGTAATGGGCCCTGTCCCAGCTACGCGACATTTTCGGCGACTGCCGGCACCCGTCATAGGTCGTTGCAGGTCGTCGAAAATCTTCAACATGTTGAGAATCCAGCAGCGACCAGAAAGACGCTACGACCCTTTGGGCGACTGAGGAGACGACTCACGACCATACAGGCGACATGTCGCGGGGTGAAGCCTGCACGGTCGTGAGTAGCCGCCCAAAGAGTCTACCTTGTTCTGGTCACCACTGGATTTTCAACATGTTGAAGATTTTCGGCAACCTGCAACGACCTATGACGGGTGCCGGCTGTCAGGGCCGTCTTAACGTATGGGCACGCTGGGCAGTTGCCCGGGGCCCCAGGAGCATAGGGGTCCCATGCTAATCTATGTATTGTAGAATGTTATTGTAGAACATGAAAACGGAGAAGAACATCGCAAGTGCATGACGGCATATTTGATTCGGCATAAAGAAACTGGAAGTGTAGTGGCCCCAGTGCACTGCTTTGCCCGGGGGCCTATAATGCTGTTAAGACGGCCCTGCTGACAGTCGCCGAAAAAGTTGTGTAAGCGGGACAGGCCCATAAGTTTCAATGAGGTCTCCCCCTCATCCTTCCAAACCCCCGCGAGTACAGGCCCAGTGCCGCCAAACGCTCATCATGTTAACCCACTCATTCCTGGGATAATTCTTGTAAAACCTCCTCTGGACTCTCTCCAGGGCCAGCACATCCTTCCTCAGATACAGGGCCCAAAATTGCTCACACAGTCCAAAAAAGCGACGGGATGAATCTGGATTTGGCGAGTCAGGGATTGACCAGGATAGTCAGCATGCACTTACTGAGGGGATGGGAGAGGGGGGGGGGGGGTGGGGAGGAATGAGGGGGAGTGGGGGAGTGGGAGCATCCTGAATGACTACTTTGATTACATTTTTCCAGGGAGTGTCTCAGTGTGTCAATAGGCAGATTGTGCTTAGAGTAGTGACTTTAAGTTAGGGGGGGGGGGGAATTTACTAGGAACCCGAGGGGCAATCTTTTCACACAAAGGGTGGTGGGTGTATGGAACGAGCTGCCGGAGGAGGTAGTTGAGGCAGGGACTATCCCAACATTTAAGAGATATTTGGGCGTGTACATGGATAGGACAGGTTTAAAGGGATATGGGCCAAATGTGGGCAGGTGGGACTAGCGTAGATGGGGCATGTTGGTCGGCGTGGGCAAGTTGGGCGGTAGCGCCTGTTTCCACGCTGTATCACTCTTTGACTCTGACACTCTAGTCTACACAGACCAACTTGGACCTTTGACAAGATCCCTTGTGAGAAGATTGTGGTGTGTGTGGTCGTCATACATCACCCTAGGGCCTTTGACAAGATCTCACGAGGTCCGAAGGTTAGAGTCCATGGGCTCCAGGACAATGGGCAAAGGGTGGCAATGATGGTGGAGGAATGTTCTTGTCATGGGACCTGTGACCTGTGACCTGTGACCTGTGACCTGTGACCTGTGACTGTTTGTCACACACACTCACAGTCTGACCGTGAATTTACACTTTAGACTTTCGAGATACAGAGTGGAAACAGGCCCTTCGGCCCACCGAGTCCGCGCTGACCAGCGATCACCCCGTACACTAGCACTATCCTGTACACCAGGAACAGTTTACAATTCACAGAAGCCAATTAACCTGCAAACCTGCACGTCTTTGGCGTGTGGGAGGAAACCGGAGCACCCGGAGAAAACCCACGCAAGACAAAGGGAAAACGTACAAACTCCATACAGACGGCACCCAAGGTCAGGATGGAACCTGGGTCTCTGGCGCTGTGAGGCAGCAACTCTACCGCTGCACCACTGTGGCACAATGTTGGGATGAAGAGCCTGTTTCCGTGCTATAAGATTCTGTGACTCCAACATCTGTAGTTCCAGGTGACCCCAGTGTTATCCACTGGACACAGGTGTATGGGGCAGAGGGTGTAGGTGTGGGGGGGTGTAGGTGTGGGGATGTGTAGGTGGCGGGGGGTGTAGGTGTGTAGGGGGGGTGTAGGTGTGGGGGGGGGGGGTGTAGGTGCGGGGGTAGTAGGTGGAGGGGGGTGTAGGTGGAGGGGGGTGTAGGTGGGGGGGAGAGGGTGTAGGTGTGTGGGGGGAGTGTAGGTGTGGGGGGTGTAGGTGTGTGGGGGTGTAGGTGTGTGGGGGTGTAGGTGTGTGGGGGTGTAGGTGTGTGGGGGTGTAGGTGTGAGGGGGGTGTAGGTGTGTGGGGGTGTAGGTGTGGGGGGTTAGGGTGTAGGTGTGGGGGGTGTAGGTGTGTTGGGGGAGTGTAGGTGTGGGGGGTGTAGGTGTGTGGGGGGTGTAAGTGTGGGGGTGTAGGTGTGTGGGGGGTGTAGGTGTGTGGGGGTGTAGGTGTGGGGAGTGTAGGTGGGGGGGTGTAGGTGGAGGGGGGTGGAGGTGTGAGGGGGGTGGAGGTGTGTGGGGGTGTAAGTGTGGGGGGTGTAGGTGTGTGGGGGGTGTAGGTGTGTGGGGGGTGAGGGTGTAGGTGTGGGGGGTGTAGGTGTGTGGGGGTGTAGGTGGGGGGTGTAGGTGGGGGTGTAGGTGGGGGGTGAGGGTGTAGGTGTGGGGGGTGTAGGTGTGTGGGGTGTAGGTGTGGGGGGTTAGGGTGTAGGTGTGGGGGTGTAGGTGTGTGGGGGGGTGTAGGTGGGGGGGTGTAGGTGGGGGGTGTAGGTGAGGGGGGTGAGGGTGTAGGTGTGGGGGGTGTAGGTGTGTGGGGGGTGTAGGTGGGGGGTGTAGGTGGGGGTGTAGGTGGGGGGGGGGTGAGGGTGTAGGTGTGGGGGGTGTAGGTGTGTGGGGGTGTAGGTGTGGGGGGTGAGGGTGTAGGTGTGGGGGGTGTAGGTGGGGGGTGTAGGTGGGGGGGTGTAGGTGGGGGGGTGTAGGTGGGGGGGTGTAGGTGTGGGGGGTGTAGGTGGGGGGGTGTAGGTGGGGGGGTGTAGGTGGTAGGTGTAGGTGTGTGGGGGGTGTAGGTGGGGGGGGGGGGTTGTAGGTGTACTAGGGCAGTGTGTGGGTATACGGGGGGGGGGGGGGGGGGGGTGAGGGTGTTACCGTACCCTGCTTGTTCCTTTGCCAGTCCCTGCATTTGAACCTGAGGGCGATGAGTCCGACGAGGATCAACACAGCGGCGATCAGCAACAATACGAGCAGCAGGTAATCTGTAGAACAACGAGCGGGCCCGTTATTTGTGGACCCTCAGTGTTTGGCAATAACCCGCTCAGTGAAGCAGCCCCGTCACGGCGAGACCCACACCAGTGGTTTAGAGATACAGTGCGGAAAGAGACTCTTCGGCCCATCGATCAGCCCTTCATACTAGCTCTCTAGTTCTAGTTATTCCACTTTCTCATCCACTCCCTACACATAAGCTGTGTCGGAAGGAACTGGTTTGCATCGCCGATAGACACAACATGCTGGGGTAACTCTGCGGGACAGGCAGCATCTCTGGAGAGAAGGAATGGGTGACGTTTCGGGGCGAACCCCTTCTTCAGACACGACCCGCTGGGGAACAGTCTACAATTTTTACCGAAGCCAATTAACCTACAAACCTGGGCATCTTTGGAGTGAGTGTGGGTGGAAACTGGAGCAGCCGTCCACCTGTCCCGACATCGGCGTTTCCGACCATGCCGACCAGAGGGCTTGAACATCGGGCCGTCCGTAGCGGTGACTACGGAGGGTCAGGGCCCCGACCACGGGGTGAACAAGGGAGGACTGCCAGAACTGTCAGAACTGTGTCGCCTTCCACCACAGTGAAGAATGCAGTGGTGGATGTCTGTGTTGAATTATGATGTGTACTGTGTCTATTTCATTGTAACGCTGCATGGTAAATGACATTTCACTGCACCTTATGATACCTGTGGTCAGGATGGAACCCAGGTCTCTGTAAGGCAGCAACTCTACCACTGCACCGCCGTGCCGCCCCAGATGTGCTCCAGATGTGGACTCAACAACGCCCTGGCGAACTCCACCATCACCTCCCTACCTTTGACCTCACTTCCCTCGGTCCCCAACAACAGTCTCCCAGCTCTGGAGTGTACTTGTGTAGGAAGGAACTGCAGATGCTGGTTTAAATCGAAGATAGACACACAATGCTGGAGTAACTCAGCGGGACAGGCAGCATCTCTGGAGAGAAGGAATGGGTGACGTTTCGGGTCGATGCCATTCTTCAGACTAGTTTTGAGTGTCTGGGTTCCCTGTCCTCCGAGATATTTAGACCATGCAGATTAATTACTTTGAACCAGCAATGATGTTGGGGCATTCAGAGGTGTCTTGTCAGTGGAGTTTGCACGTTCTCCCTGTGACCACAGCATGCTGGGGTAACTCAGCGGGACAGGCAGCATCTCTGGAGGGAAAGGAATGGGTGACGGACGCCTCGTCTGAAGAAGGGTCTCGACCCGAGCTGAGTTACTCCAGCGTTTTGTGTCTGATTCGATTTGGTAACTGGTTGATGGATTGAGAACGTGCAAACTCCACTGAACGTGCAAACTCCACTGACAAGACACCTCTCAGCCACAGCCACAGCAACGATGACCTGGGCGGCAGCGTTTCACAGCATGACCTTCGACACCTCCATGAGATCACATCTCATCCTCCTGCGTGCGATCCAAGGAATATTTACCGTGAGTGGTGGCTGTGGATTTGTGCTCAGCTTCGTTCGGCGACGATGTTCCGTCGGCCAGGGTGCGGGTGAGGCGGTGGGTCGGACACCGGCTGGGGACAGAGGTCCACGTTAACATGGTGCCCAACCTCAGCCCACAGTCCCCCCCTGAACCCCCACTGAACCCCCATATTCACCTCCCACCGAACCCCATATTCAACCCCTGAACCCCCATATTCAACCCCACTGAACCCCCATATTCACCCCCTGAACCCTCATATTCACCCCCCACTGAACCCCCATATTCACCTCCCACCGAACCCCCATATTCAACCCCTGAACCCCATATTCACCCTCACTGAACCCCCAGTCACCCCACTGAACCCCCAGTCACCCCACTGAACCCCCAGTCACCCCACTGAACCCCCATATTCACCCCTTCCCCTCCTTCACTGCATCCTCTCACCACCCCTCCCCTGCTGGGTCCCAGACGAGGGAGGCAAACTGTGGCTCTGTTCAACATCCCAAACCCCGATCCCCCCCTCTCTCCCCGGGGCCACCAGTCCGGCCCTTACCCTCCCCCCTCCCTCCCCCGGTGTGGTACAAGTGACCACACTGACCGGTCAAGGGGTGGGGGGGAGTGGGGACAGAGACCCCCACTTCCCCACCACAACCTTCTCTCTCCCCCTCCCACTACTCCCTCACCTCTCCCCCTCCACCTTCCCCCTCTCCCTCCCCTTCTCTCCACTCTCACCCTCTCTCCCCCACCAGCCCTCTCCCTCACCTACCTTCCTCTCTCCACCCTCTGCGCTGTCCCACTCCCTTCCCTTCTCTCCACTTCCCCTCTCTTTTTTCCTCCTCCTCCCTCTCTCTCTCCCACGTCCCCTCCGTCTGCTCCCCAACACTTCCCTCCCGGACGGGGAGCGGGAGAGGTGTCGCTACTTCTCCCCGCTTGCAGGAGGCGCCGGCGCGGGGGAGAGGTGAGGGGGGAGTGGGGTCTGAACGGGGGCAGAGTCCCGCACAATATCCCCCCTCTCACTCACACCCTCAAAGCCTGAGTCCCAGCGTGGAGGGAGAGCAGGGGATGGAGGGAGAGGGAGAAGGAGAGGGAGGGAGAGGGAGAAGGAGAAAGTGAAGGAGAGAATGAGGGAGGGAGGAGGGAGAGAGGGAGGGGTGAAGAAAGGGGGGGAGGAATGCAGAGTGAGGAGAATGGGAGAGAGGACACAAGGAGGATAGGAGAGACAGCAAGAGGGGTGGGGATGAGAGGAGGGAGGGGGAGTGGGGAGGAGGGGGTAGGGAGGGTGTGGGGTGAGGGGAGGGAGATGGGAGGAGGAAGGGAGGGGATAGGGGGAGGGAGGGTTGAAGGGGAGAGGGCAAGGGAGATGGAAGGGCGAGGGGGGGGGGGGAAGAAGGAGGAAAAGGGACAGATGGTGTGAGGGGATAGGGAAGGGAGGGGATAGGAGAGAGGGGTTAGAGGAGAAGGAGAGGTAAGGCAGAGGGAGAGAGGGGTTAGGGGAGGGGGTCAGAGAGGAAATAAACTGCATACTTGACTGAATTCCTCCCCCCCCCTCCCCCCCACTCCCCTTCCTCAGCCTGCAGGCCATTCCGAGACGGTCTCACCACCTTCGAGGTAGTTCCAAAGACTCATGATCCTCTGCAGTTGAATTCTCCCCTCGTTGGTCTGTTAAGCAGCGAGCCCTGGTTCTCAACTCTCCCACAGAGAGAACATCCTCTCCACACCCACCTCCTGTGTCGGTCTGCCTCCAGTTTCCTCTCCAGACCAGCGGACACATTTCCTCACAACCCACCCGCCCATCCCACAGTCACTTCGGAGAACCTTCAACTGTTTCCAACAAGTCAACACTCTTTAAAGTCAGATCCAAACAGCACACGGCTGTTAGTTTAGAGATAGAAACAAAGAACTGCGGAGTTCTGCAGTAACACAGTAACGGAGTTCTTTGGTACACAGGAAAATAAACTAAACTTGTGTCTCCCCTGAACCTTGTTGCCCCTACTTCTATTGCAAGGATGCAGAAGCCACCTGTTCAGCTGCCTCTTGTCTAGTCCTGTTATTGTCCCCCCTCCTTCTCCCTCTTGCATTCTTACTCTAACAGAAGACACAGAGTGCTGGAGTAACTCAGCGGGTCAGGCAGCATCTGTGGAGAACATGGATAGGTGACGTTTCGGATCGGGACCCTTCTTCAGATTCAAGGCTTGAGAGATACAGCCCGAGTTACACCTCCCTCTTCTCCCCGAGCTCCCTCAGGACCTACACAGTGAATGGCAGGGCTCTGGGGAGTGTTGTAAAGCAGAGGGATCTAGGAGTACAAAGTGCATGGCTCCTTGAAGGTGGAGTCGCAGGTAGATAAGGTGGTCAAAATGGCTTTTGGCACATTGGCCTTCATCAGTCAGAGTATTGAGTATAGAAGTTGAGAGGTCATGTTGCAGTTGTATAAGACGTTGGTGAGGCCACATCTAGAGTATTGTGTTCAGTTCTGGGCACCATTTTGTAGGAAAGATACTGTTAAGGTGGAAAGGGGTTCATATATTTACGAGGATGTTGCCAGGACTAGAGGGTGTGAGCTATAGGTAGAGGTTGAGCACGCTGGGGTCTCTATTCCATGGAGTGCAGGAGGATGAGGGGAGATCTTATAGAGGTGTACAATATCATGTGAGAATAGATCGGGTAGATGCACAGAGTCTTTTGCCCAGAGTAGGGGAATCGAGGACCAGAGGACATGGGTTCAAGGTGAAGGGGAAAAGATTTAATAGGAATCCGAGGGGTAACTTTTTCACACAGAGGGTGATGGGCGTATGGAACTAGCTGCCGGAGGAGGTAGTTGAGACTGAGACTATCCCAACATTTAAGAAACAGTTAGACAGGTACATGGATAGGACAGGTTTGGAGGGATATGGACCAAGCGTGGGCAGGTGGGTGTAGATGGGACATGTTGGTCGGTGTGGGCAAGTTGGGCCGAAGGGCTGTTTCCATGCTGGGAGTGGATCAGCCATGATCTTGGTGACCAGCAGAGGGAGCTGGAAACTGTGGTCTTCCTCTGCTGCCTAGTTTTTTTTAAATAAGTTTAGAGATGCAGCGCAGAAACAAGCTCTTTGGCCCACTGAGTCTGCACCGACCAGCGATCCCCGCACACTAACACTATTCTACACACACCAGGGACAATTTACACTTATACAAAGCCAATTAACCTACAAACCTGTACCTCTTTGGAGTGTGGGAGGAAACCTGAGCACCCGGAGAAAACCCACGTGGTCACAGGGAGAACGTACAAACTCCGTACGGATAGCATCCGTAGTCGGGATCGAACCCGGGTCTCTAGTGCTATAAGGCAGCATCTTATATATATGCAAACATTATGTTGAGTTATTTTCATTATACTTGTGACCCTTATATAAAATATCCCCTTGGAGTCATAGTGTAGACCAATAGTGACCAGCAGAGGGAGCTGGAAGCTGTAGCCTGTACAGCATGGAAACAGGCCCTTCGGCCCAACTTGCCCATGCCAACCAACATGGCCCATCTACACTAGTCCCCTTAGATAGATGCAAAGTGCTGGAGTAACTCAACAGGTCAGGCAGCATCTCTGTAGAAAAAGGATAGGTGACATTTCAGGTGGGGACCTTTCTTCTCTCCAGAGATGCTGCCTGACCTGCTGAGTTACTCCAGCATTCTGTGTCCATATTCTCCAGAGATGCTGCCTGATCCGCTGAGTTACTCCAGCACTCTGTGTCTATGTTCTCCAGAGATGCTGCCTGACCCGCTGAGTTACTCCAGCACTCTGTGTCCATGTTCTCCAGAGATGCTGCCTGACCCACTGAGTTACTCCAGCAATCTGTGTCCATGTTCTCCAGAGATGCTGCCTGACCCACTGAGTTACTCCAGCACTTGCTGTCTTTGTATTATTCTTAACCGTCACTTTATGTCATGTTGTCACTTGTGGGCGGAGCACCAAGGCAAATTCCTTGTATGTGAATACTTAGCCAATAAACTTATTTTCATTCTTTTTTTGTAAACCAACATTTGCAGTTCCTTGTTTCTATGTAGAACGAGTGTAAGCGGGTGATCGATGGTTGGCCTGGACTCGGTCGGACGAAGGGACTTGGTGTCCATGTTCTCCAGAGATGCTGCCGGACCCACTGAGTTATTCCAGCACTCTGTGTCCATGTTCTCCCGAGATGCTGCCTGACCCGCTGAGTTACTCCAGCACTCTGTGTCCATGTTCTCCAGAGATGCTGCCTGACCCGCTGAGTTACTCCAGCACTTTGTGTCTATCTCTGGCATAGACCAGCAGCTGCAGTCATCGTGAATATCCCCCGACCCGATACGTCACCCATTCCTTCTCTCCAGAGATGCTGCCTCTCCCGCTGAGTTACTCTAGCTTTTAGTGTCCAAGGAGATTTGGTATCATAGTGAACAGCATGGAAACAGGCCCTTTGGCCTAACTTGCCCACACCGACCAACATGTCCTAGCTACACTGGTCCCACGTGCCTGCACTTGGCAACAAATGTCTACCAACCTCTATTGCCGTATGGTAGATTGCATAGGAACTGGTAATCTCCTTCAGAATAAAAGGACGTACCTTTAGAAAGGAGATGGGGAAGAATTTCTTTATCCGGAGGGTGGTGAATCTGTGGAATTCATTACCACAGATGGCTGTGGAGACCGTCAATGGGTATTTTTAAGGCGGAGGTTCTTGATTAGTGCGGGTTCCAAAGGTTACGGGGAGAAGGCAGGAGAATGGGGTTGAGAGGGAAAGATAGATCAGCCATGATTGAATGGCGGAGTAGACCCGATGGGTCAAATGGCTTAATTCTACTTCTATAACTGAAAGGCTCATAAAGTGGGAGCTTGGTTCTCATTCAGGGTTGTGGAACCTGAGACTGCTGTTGCTACTTCGAGGCCATCCCAGTCGAAATTCCCCCAGTCTGTACAGGTCTAATTCTGCTCCCATGAGTTTACGAAGGAACCATTTACTCCTCTCAAATCAACGGCTCTCTGGCGCTTCCCCTTCGGAAAGGAGCGAAAGGAAAACACAACCAGTACGTTCATGCATGTTTTATTCAAATAGTTATATAAAATACTTCCTCATTGTTACAAGTGCATGCTTAAGTTGCTGACATTTGCGAGGTCAAATTACAAAGGAAAGGCATTCAAGGTTGTAGTGAATTACTCGGGCACATTTATTGTCATTTAAAAAACAAAGTGAATGGGTTGGTTCCCCAATGTGGACCAGTTTATCACCAATTTTTCAAACCCGTACTGATTGCACAGCAGGTGAGATTGCGCTAAACCTTTTTTATTGTGTGCGTGGAGTACAGAAAATAACTGGACATTACCATATGGGCATTACGACTGCTTTCATGCATCTAGAGTTGCACATGTACCCTGCACACGGAGTTTAAAAAAAAATGTTCACAATGCTGGCTAAACATGCTAAATGTGCACTTACTTATCAGTACTCAAAAAAAATGTCCAAAAGGTACCACCCTCCTCCCTCTCAGTAAGTTCAAGATTTCTTTTTTTTTTTAATTACAAAATTTCAAAAGGCATTAAGCATTTTCATACAGTGAATATAAAGTATGCAAGTATACATTACATTTCCAGTAGAGGGCATCAACAAGCACGTCACAGTCCCATACTGGGACGATACAGCAATAAAATGGGGGAGAAAAACATGCATAGAACAGTTTTACAGACTACAGTTGCCTTTTATATGGTGTGTGTTGTTCTTCATAGTTTGTTAAAATAAAACTTTAAAAATGTATGCGCCACTCATTAATATACAGTTCCAGCAAGCGACAAATATCTCAATGCAAATGAAATTGAAGAGCATGATCAATGGGAAAGGTTATAAATTAAGTTCCAGTTTCATTTTTGGAAAAGGCTATCTCCTACCAAGTGGATAAGCTAAGTACATAGATAAACTGGTACATCCACACTAAATAAACCTGAGATAAGCAGAATCTGTACAAAACCAAACCAGATTTTTGGCATTTTAAATGACTTTGCAGCTTTACAATTTATTTTAAGACTGCCTAATTTCTTTCAAACTCTCATAAGAGTAGCAACAAAAAAAAATGTTAATAAATAGTCGACATTTTCAAATCAGCTATTATTATTTAGTTTGTACAACCTCATATTTTTTAATTGTTGTTAAATATGTCAACGTTTTAATTCTGCATCGTAAACGGACGCTAGAAGGTTGAAGGGCTGCGATACAGAGATCCCATCTCCAGAAGATTAAACACCTTTTCAAAACAGATCTGCGAGTCTCCCTCAACGCAAGAGGAAAACGGTTTGATTCATCTAATGTGTTATAGTTAGCCAGCTTGTCTAGAAGCATCAAAGGCATATCCCATCTGAGGTAACTTAACTTTCAACAATCACAATACAATTTCCATCGCCCGCCGCCACTGGCATCGTCACACCCTGCTTCCCCCGTGCATGCAGCAGTAATCAGGGTCACAGCGCCCGGGACAACGATACAACCATGCCTTGGAACTGGGACGTGTGAAGGGGTCACTGGATGTTGCCGCTTTCCGTGCCATTGGTCTCAGAGGAGACCGCCTTGTTGAAGCTGCCGCCAACACCGCTGCCGTCGCCTCCGCCGAGCCCGTCCCGCCGCGGGGGCATCCGCTCGTTGATGCGGTCCAGCCCCTTGGCCTCGGCAAAACTGCTGATCTTGTGCTGCGGCGAAAAGCCGCGGATGGCTGGGTGGGCGGGGGAGCCGGGGCAAGGGGTAGGCACCGGGGGGGAAGGGGAGAAGAGGGGGGGAAGAAGGGGGAGGAGGAAAAGCAGGTGGAGAGGGGGAAGGAGAGGGAGAGGAAGAACAGATGGGGTAGGGAGGGGGAAGAGGGAGGGAGAAGGGAGGGAGAGAGGGGAGGGAGAGAGGAGAGGGGAGGGGAAGGGAGGGAGAGAGGAGAGGGGAGGGCAAGGAAGGGAGGGGGAGGGGAGAGGGGAAGGAGGGAGGGAGGGGAGGGGAGAGGGGAAAGAGAGGGGGAGAGGGGGAAGGAGGGAGGGGGAGGGAGAGGGGAGAGGAGGAGAGGGGGAGGGAGAGGGAGAGAGGAGATGGGAGGAGGGAAGAGAAGGAGAAGCATAAAACAACACAGTTTTTCCGCAGTGATACAGGGGTTGAGTAGGGATCTGGTTAGCACATTGTGGCGTATGCATTCATGAGTTTCCTCTTACCCTCTATTAAACCTAGGGGTTGGGGTAAGGCAGTGCTAGGTTACTGGTCAGAGTCACAGGGCCATACAGCACGGAAACAGGCCCATCAGCCCCCATGTTGTCATTCTGGGCCAGTCCCGTTTACCATTCGCCTCTAAGCCCTTCCTATTCCATGTATCTTAGCATGGCAGAGTCACACAGTGTGGAACTAGGCCCGTTGGCCTAACTCGCCCACACTGACCAACATGTCCTGCGTTTTGCCCCATGTCCCTCTAAACCTGTCCGATCCATGTGCCTGTCTAAATGTCTTTAAAAGTTGTTATTGTACCAATTCTAACTTTAAAAAGCGAGATTATTATTCTGACACCAATCAGTTTTCAATCTCTCTCATCGATCATTGGAGATTGACCCGACTCTGGGTGGTATCATTGACGAATGTGAAGTGAGGGGAGGGGGGGTGGAATAAAGCCCAGCGAGTGATAGGTGGATACAGGTGAGGGCGAGCAACTGTGGCTATATAGGAATGCAATCAATTACAATCCCGTGGCATATTTAACCCCTTGAAAGCTCTGCATCACTGTGGCCTGTTGTGTAATCATATCCCGCGGACTTCCCTTTGAAGGAACGTCACCAACCCAAGGGTCCCAACCCAAAATGCCACCTGTCCATGTTCTCCAGAGATGCTGCCTGACCCGCTGAGTTACTCCAGCACTCTGTGTCTATCACCCATTTAAATTGTCTTTGGCCGGCTGAGAGGATTAGACTTGTGATCTTGGTTTCTTGCCCTGATCTGCTCCCTCCTCATACGCAGGGCTAGGGTCTCAGCCCTTGGATCAGGACTCAGGGAGCTGGTAAACACTGCCCGTAGCTGACTCGTGGGCTATCCACACTCCCCCCACTGGTGGGAGGGGGAGGGGAGGTTAGTTATTTTAGTTTTGTTTATTGTCACGTGTACCGAGGTACAGTGAAACGCTTTTTGCCACCTGATATCCAGTCAGTGGAAAGGCACAGTGTACAGATAGAGGATAAAGGGAATAATGTTTAGTGCAAGATAAAGTCCAGTAAAGTTCGATTAAAAATAGTCCGAGTGTCTCCAATGAGGTGGATGGGAGGTTAGGAACGCTCTCTATTTGGTGATAGGATGGTTCAGTTGCCTGATAACAGCCGGGAAGAAACTGGCGATGTCCCTGAATCTGGAGATGTGCATTTTCACACTTCTGTACCTCTTGCCTGATGGGAGAGGGGAGAAGAGGGAGTGGCCGGGATGAGACTGGTCCTTGCTGAGTGTAGATGAAGTCAATGGAAGGGAGGTTGGTTTGTGTGATGGTCTGGGCTGCATCCACAATTCTGCAATTTCTTGTGATCTTGGATGGGGATGTTCCTAAACCAAGCTGTGATGCATCCCGATATAATGCTTTGCACGGCACATGTGTAGAAGTTGGTGAGAGGGGCCTGTCTGGCCCATTCCCTCCACTGGCTCCATGTCATGCTCCCAGTTGGAGTACTGGCTCTGTTACTACGGAATCAGTGCACGACGCAACAAACAAGGGGCCATTTGGCCCATCACTGCCTGGGCCGACTCTTAGGAAGGGGTGTGGAGAGAGACGCACCTTCTCATGGTCACCGTGAAGGTTACAGAAGGTGGTGCAGAGGTAGACCAGTGCACTATCAGAGTT
This sequence comes from Malacoraja senta, assembly GCA_038087875.1. NCBI lineage: Eukaryota > Metazoa > Chordata > Chondrichthyes > Rajiformes > Rajidae > Malacoraja > Malacoraja senta. The sequence goes on along the minus strand of CM075977.1, from coordinate 282,636,473 downwards.
CCACCACCCAGGGCAGCTCATTGGGAATGCTCAATACAGCCACAATGCCCGTTAACCATTCCATTTGTCACCTCAGGAAGACGCACAGCAAACAAGCGGTCCCTGTGGGCTCTCTTAATACAGACGGCTCTCGTTTCACAATAGAACAGCTGAGGTGGAACAGGGACTCTCTGTGATCGCTACAGTCAAAGGTTGGACTCAGTCATATTTTGAAGCCTAATTGTATTTTAAAATATAGGTGTACAAATCGAAAATGTTTCAGGAAACGTTAAGCAGGAAGATGAAACACTTTGAGCTGGAAGCGTTTAATCTTCAACTCTAGTTTGTCAGAATATGACTCAGGGTACAGAGACCTGTTAGTGTGATAGAGTCATGGACATTCTGGATTATGGACTCATAGCACCAGGGAGCCGTACTGTGAACTGACCAAGGGTGGACACACCGAGTGTGCGCTGTTTGATGGTTAGTTTGTTCTGCAGACCTGCCGGTGAATCACAGGGTGCAGTTGTGAGAGTAATCCGGCTTGTTGCTGTGCCTGCCAGAGGGATATCATGGTACTTATACACACACGCACACTATTAAACACAACACACAGCAAAGCCACAGTCACAGAAAATAAAAGCAAAAATTAACTTCCACCACCGTTGCGGACTGTGGAACGGAGTTTGTTAACATAGGTGGTTTAACACTGGAGCATAAATAGTGGTCGAGTGGCCACTATTTAATCAGCAGTCGGCTTTGCTCTTGCGCCTGGGCCTTGAGACAGTTTAGAGGCATCAATTGTTAATAGCTCTTGTGGAGAGAGGGCGGCTCAGCTCTCAGTTATTCAGCACGGTGCAGCCACAAGACACAGGGAGGACTTTGCAAGAACAAAGGTGAACAACTGCGTAAAAGATGGATCTACTTCAAGCAAGCCACACCTCAACACGGTTAATATGACGGTGTCACACAGTGTTAGACAACTACCGGTGAGCCCAACACCCACACATTATGTACAAGCTACAGAAGTATATTCATACAGACACAGATAAACCCAGCACAGCCCCAATCTGCGGTACAACAGAAGGGGGTCTGGCTAAAATATTACCTTCGTCAGCCTCTATAGCCTCAACAGTCGCTGAAGAAAAGAAAAGGGTTGCAAAATGGATGAGAAAGTCGTCGAGAATTTAAATTCGTAACAATCAATGAGAAGCAAAAAAAACAGCAACTGCAGCAAGTTCTAATATAAGCTTTAGTAACTCTTATGTGGAGATGAGAAACAGGACGACACACATTCACAAAGAACGACACACAGTCAGGTTATGTGGGAAGAGGAGAGAGATTGTGGTGGTGGAGCAGAAAATCAGTGCGCGACTCGTGGCCGGTGAGAGTGTGGATTACTGAATCCAAACTTGACGGTTCACAGTATATGATGGAAAATAAGTGCAGATTCTCGCAACGTTGTGTCCAGGATCAGAGCCACACCAGAGACAAGCTGTGCAACAGGTGACTACGAGGCCCACGCTCGTTCTCTCTCGCTCGCCAGTCGTGAAGGATAATGGGTGTGGCGCAGCGGGTAGAGCTTCCATCCTGACCTCGGCTGCTGTTTGTGTGTTTGTGTGTGTGTGTGTGTGTGTGGAGTTTGCACGTTCTCCCCATGACCGCATGGGTTTCCTCCGGGTGCTCCAGTTTCCTCCCATGTCCCAAAGACGTGCGGGTCTGTAGACTCATTGCCCCCAGTGTGTAGGAAGTAGGTGTGAAGGTGGGATAACATAGAACTAGTGTGAAAGAAGACACAGAGTGCTGGAGTAACACAGCAGGTCAGGCAGCATCCCTGGAGGTGATAGTCACCTATCATAGTCACACAGCATGGAAACAGGCCCTTCAGCCCAACTTGCCCATGCCGACCAAAATGCCCCATCTACATTGGACGCACCTGCGTGCATTTAGACATCAGACAATAGGTGCAGGAGTAGGCCATTCGGCCCTTCGAACCAGCACCGCCATTCAATGTGATCATGGCTGATCATCCCCAATCAGTCCCCCATTCCTGCCTCCTCCCCATATCCCCTGACTCCGCTATCTTTAAAAGCCCTATCTAGCTCTCTCTTGAAAGTATCCAGAGAACCGGCCTCCACCGCCCTCTGTGGCCCCTGGTTCTGGACTCCCCCAACATCGGGAACATGTTTCCTGCCTCCAGCGTGTCCAAACCCTTAATAATCTTATATGTTTCAATAAGATCCCCTCTCATCCTTCTAACCACCAGAGTGTACAAGCCCAGCCGCTCCATTCTCTTAGCATATGACAGTCCCGCAATCTCGGGAATTAAACTTGTAAACCTACCCTGCATTCCCTCAATAGCAAGAATGTCCTTCCTCAAATTAGGGGACCAAAACTGCACACAATACTCCAGGTGTGGTCTCACTAGGGCCCTCTACAACTGCAGAAGGACCTCTGCTCCTATACTCGACTCTTGTTATAAAGGCCAACATGCCATTCGCTTTCTTCACTACCTGCTGTACCTGCATGCTTACTTTCATAGACTGATAAACAAGGACCCCCAGATCCCTTGGTACTTCCCCTTTTCCCAACTTGACGCCATTTAGATAGTAATCTGCCTTCCTGTTTTTGCTACCAAAGTGGATAACCTCACTTTTATCCACATTAAATTACATCTGCCATGCATCTGCCCACTCACCCAACCTGTCCAAGTCACCCTGCATTCTCATAGCATCCTCCTCACAGTTCACACTGCCACCCAGCTTTGTGTCATCTGCAAATTTGCTAATGTTACTCTGAATCCCTTCATCTAAATCATTGATGTATATTATAAAGGCCCATAACCCTCTAAACCTTTCCTATCCATGTTGATCTGCTGTAGTGTCAGAACAAGACTTCCCTTCCTCAAGTCTATTTCTTTAACATTGCTATAGACAGACCCTATTAGAGCTAAGCCCTGCCTGTACTTGCAGTATCACAAGTCTAACTCTCACAAAATGGACTTTTCCTCAAAAGCAGTCATCCACAATAAGGTAATGAAGGAAGAGTCCATTAGCACCTATCCATGTTCTCCAGAGATGCTGCTTGACCCACTGAGTTACTCCAGCACTCTGTGTCCATGTTCTCCACAGATGCTGCTTGAACGGCTGAGTTACTCCAGCACTCTGTGTCCATGTTCTCCACAGATGCTGCTTGAACGGCTGAGTTACTCCCGCACTTGGTGTCAGCGGGTGATCGATGGTCGGCGTGGACTCGGTGGGCCGAAGGGCCTTGGATAGAGCAGCAGGTAGAGCAGTGGTTTAGTGGTTGCTGGGCTGATACATGAGCACTGGTTCTCAGCTCATGGCAACAGTGTGTTGGTGATCGGCGCCATTGCACACAGCTTGGCTCCCTTCTCCTTCAACATTCAGGTCTGGCCTTGTCTTCTTGCCGGTGAGTTTTGTAGATGCCTCGCTGGGCATTGCGTGCGACACTTTGGCTCTCACCTGCCTCAATCCCCTCGAGGCCGGGGAGAGAAGCCATCCATCACGATGTTTGATGAACTTAGATCAGAAACAGAATCTTGAGGTCGGACCCCCAGATGAGAGAGAGTGGGGAGCGTCTGGGTGGCAGCAATGCAGAGATGCGGGAGGGCAGTGCAGTGAGATGGAGCTGGGGGAGGTGACGGAAGGGGGATTCGAGGGGCCTTGGCTCAGTGCCGATCTGAGGGGCAGCTTTCTCACACAGAAGGTGGCAGGTACATGGACTGAGCTGCTGGAGACCAGCGTTTCGGCAGGTATAGGGAGCAGAGGGAGATGGGCCGAACGCAGGCAGTGTGGAGAGGTGTCTCGGAAGGCATGGACGGGTCGGGTCCAAGGGCCTGATTTCTCTGCTGAACCATACAATGAATGGAGCAGGGATGACAGGAGCGTGGTGGGCTTACGGCGGGAGCGTGGTGGGCCAACAACCCAGAAGTCGATAGTTGAAGACTACCCTCTGCTTTTTGCTTTAGGGGGCACGGTGGCGCAGCGCCAGAGACCCGGGTTCCATCCTGACTACAGGCGCTGTGTGTACCGAGTTTGCACGTTCTCCCCGTGACCACGTGGGTGTGGTGCGTGAGCAAGCCTGTGTTAAATATTTGTGCACATGTGTGCATATCGGGTGCTCTGGTTTCCTCCCACACTCCAAAGACTGGCAGGGTTGTAGGTTAATTGGCTTCAATAAATTGTCCCCCAGTGTGTAGGATAGTGCTAGTCTACTGAGTCAACATGGACCCGGTGGACCGAGGTTCACGTTGTATCTCTAGAGGCTAAAGTAAAGTCTAAAGGCAGGCGTGGCCAGTGGGATGGAGATGGAGACCGCGGAGGACAAGAGCAAAACACCCCCATGAGGTCAGTCTCTGAGACCCTTCAGAGGGGAGGAGGCCAGAGCATTGTCATCTGACGAGCCCTGGGTTTTCCATCCACACCGGACGTGGGAACCCGGCTGCTGCAGGTGATGGTCATGGCTCCATGAGTCTGGTGTGAGGAGGAACCGAGGAGTCAACATTAGCCGGGGATCCTGAGCACTGAGCCACTGGTAGAGTTGGAGCAGGGTGCCCAGTGTCATTTCTTGCAGATATACCCCACACTCGGTCATTCCAAGTCCTCCCATCTACTCTCCCGCCATGACTTCCTTCCACGATGATGCCTGAGGGGGCCGCACGCTGGCGCAGCGGTAGAGTTGCTGTCTCATATCGCCAGGGACCCGGGTTCGATTCTGACCACGGGTGCTGTCTGTACGGAGTTTGTACGTTCTCCCCGTGACCTGCGTGAGCCGGTTTCCTCCCACACTCCAAAGACGTGCGGGTTTGTAATTGTAAATTGTCCCTCGTGTGAGGGATAGACTGGTGTACGGGGTGATCGCTGATCGGCACGGACCCGGCCGGTGGGCTGAAGGGCCCGTTTCTCTAAAGGCTAAAGTAAAGCTTGGCTTGGCTGCCCCAATCTCTCAGAGACTCCTGTAGCCTCCCCCACAGTGTGCGGGAAACATAACATGGGGAGACCCACGTTACACATGCACGCACGTGCGTGAGCACACCTGTAAATGCTTGTTAAATATTTGTGCACATGTGTGCATATCTGTGTGTAAACACACGCAACACACACACACACACACACACACACGTGTGAACAGTATTATATTCCATCAAATACCACGGAGATTCAGGTGGCCAGTTTGTGGATAGTTAACTGATTATTCTTGATCTTTAAGGGCCTGTCCCACTTGGCCATCATTTGCGAGTCACGCAGATGGCGCTCGAAGATTTTGTACATCACAAAATCCTGCGACGCCCCGCGCGGCCGTGCCTATGTTATCGCGCACCATGCGCGTGTAATGCGCACCATGCGCGCATCACATGCGAGTCATGACGCGCGCACCGTGCGTCGTGACGCGTAATGATGTTGCGTAAATGACGGCCAAGTGGGACAGGCCCTTTAATGTACACCATTTAGATTTTCCCCTTGAACCACAAGCATGACCCGAGTATGCTTGTGTTGTTGTTCGCTTCCGTTTCTCTCCTGTCGTGTTTCACTTTAACATGGATGATGAAGGATTTGATTTTGTGACACGTCAGAAGTGGTCTGGCGGGATGTGTGCTGGCAAAGTGGGGGGTTGGTGATTCCCCCTGCGGGCTCCACGGAGAGAGCGTGCGGCTCGCCGTTGGGATGTGTGGGTGGGCGCGCGAGGATGTTACCGGCAAGTGGGGTTAGCACTAACACACAGAACACTGACACACAGAGGCACAGGGTGAAGTGAAGGAAGTGGGTACCTGATTCGTCTGAACAGGAGGAAGAGAGAAAGAGTATATCAGAGAGCAAGTAGAACATTGGAAAAGAGTGAAGAGGGCGGGAATTCACGGGGGGCTTTGAACAGACAGCCCCATTGCACACACAATACCCAGTTCACACATATAGAGACATAAAATAGACAACTTACTTCTGATATTATCTGCCACAACACAAGTCAATATTTCAGGGATAAAAAACTTGGTTATTGAGCAGGTTCAACAGTTAATTCACACATCTCACCATGTCCAAGACTTACCCCAAGACAGTTCATTGATTCAATGTTTTTATTCTACGATGCTCGTTTTACGGCAAAAGTTGGAGAGGGGAGCGGTGAGCAGTAGATTGGTGATATGGCTGCTTCAGTGTGTAACATGGACTCCTGGTATCCCAGAGTATTTACCGCATGGGTCGGAGCCATGATACTTAGCAATACTTGAGGCGGCACAGTGGCACAGCAGGGCCGGAGACTGACTATTGGGCCCGATCCCGACTATGGGTGCTGTCTGTACGGAGTTGGTACGTTCTCCCCATGACCTGCGTGGGTTTTCTCCGAGATATTCGGTTTCCTCCCACATTCCAAAGACATGCAGGATTGTAGTTTAAACGGCTTGGCATAAATGTAAATTGTCCCTAGTGTGTGTAGGATAATGTTAATGTGCGGGGATCGCTGGTCGGTGCGGACTCAGTGGGCCGAAGGGCCTGTTTCCGCAGTGTATCTCTAAACTAAACTAAACTGTTTTAAGATGAAGATTAATTAATATATGGGAAATAAATGGGAAGACACTAAGAGGATAACCTCTCAGCCAGGTTAAGGGCACTATATAAATATTTTACTTGAGTTGCCAGTGTCTCTTTATCTGTTGCAACCAATGCAGAGTTAAAACAAACAGCTTAAACTTTGAGCATTGGAGACAAACGCTAATGGAAACACTGTCACCCTCTAAAGTTCAATTCCCAAACCCTAACTCTTATCTTTCCTCATTTAACTTTACTGGAGAAACAAAATATCCACTGCATCTATTGTTCCCGATGTGGCCATCTGTACATTGGTGAGACCAAGCGTAGACTCAATAGACAATAGACAATAGGTTCAGGAGTAGGCCATTCGGCCCTTCGAGCCAGCACCGCCATTCAATGTGATCATGGCTGATCATCCACAATCAGTACCCCGTTCCTGCCTTCTCCCCATATCCCCTGACTCTGCTATCTTTAAGAGCCCTATCTAGCTCTCTCTTGAAAGTATCCAGAGAACCGGCCTCCACCCTCTGAGGCAGAAAATTCCACAGACTTACAACTCTCTTGCTGAAAAAGTGTTTCCTCATCTCCGTTCTAAATGGCTTACCCCTTATTTTTAAACTGTGGCCCCTGGTTCTGGACTCCCCCAACACCGGGAACATGTTTCCTGCCTCTAGCGTGTCCAAACCCTTAATAATCTTATATGTTTCAATAAGATATCCTCTCATCCTTATAAATTCCAGAGTATACAAGCCCAGCCACTCCATTCTATCAACATATGACAGTCCCGCCATCCCGGGAATTAACCTCGTCAACCTACGCTGCACTCCCTCAATAGCAAGAATGTCCTTCCTCAAATTTGGTCCCCAAAACAGCAAACAATAATCCGGGTATGGTCGCACTAGGGCCCTGTACAACTGCAGAAGGACCTCTTTGCTCCTCTACTCAACTCCTCTTGTTATGAAGGCCAGCACGCCATTCGCTTTCTTCACTTCGCCATTCGGCGACTGTTTCGCTGAACATTTGCGCTCGGTCCGCCAAGGTCGACTGGATCTCCCGGTCGCCAACCATTTTAATTCCCTTTCACCTTCCCCACCTGACCTTTCTGTTCCGGGCCTCCTCCATTGCCAGAGTGAGACCACATGCAGATCGGAGGAACAGCACCTCATAATCCGCTCGGGTAGTTTACAACCCAGCGGTATGAGCGTTGAATTCTCTCATTTTAAGTAACTTCTACACACACCCCTTTCGCCCCCTTCCTCCATCCTATTTGTTTAACCAGTTCTACAGTTCTCCACATTGTATCCATCTTGAGATCACACCTTCCCTAGCCAGCAATGGGCCTACCAGGGCACCACCCCTGCCTGAGTTCATCTGTTGTCAGCCCTGATTGATCCTGGTCTTTTCTTGCCTCCAGCTCTTCACCTCCCCACCCCTTACTTTCAGTCTGAACAAGGGTCCCGACCCAACGCGTCCCCCGTTCTTTTTCTCCAGAGATGCTGCCTGACCTGCTGAGTTAATCCACCATTTTGTGTCTCTCTTTGCGCTGATTACAAGCTGTTATCAATTGGGCGAGCTCTCTAAATTACTGCACGGGTGCAGAGCTGGGGCTGGGTGCAGGGAATATTCCTTCACAAATATTCTTTAACCAAATCATGGCAGAATGAATCAGGTGGAGGCCACAAGCGTTTCCTCCATTGGGGAGCAGAAAATTAAGTTGTACCTTTTGTTTAAGTTTGGCTCTTGGTGATCTGTTGAAGGTTTTATTATTTTATAACTGGAAATGACAGGACAAACAGACTTGTGTTTCAGAATGAAAAGGCAGTTCTGGGATATACATCTTTTCCATGAACCTCTTAGGCTAAGGCTTGGACACTGGGAGAATAACGATAATACAAAGCGTTCATGAATCGTTTCTTCCCATTTGGACGGTACCCTTTACATCCGTAATTATCAAACCATGTAAGTCCAAAAAATTAACTATAGGGCTGCTAATACTAAGGAATTAATTTAAAAGTATTTTAATGCAATTGAAAATGCCAGATTATGAAGCAAAGTTTACAATGGGAATAATTTAGTCCCATTTGTACTAGGACCAAGCTGTTCCCCTTAAATGTTTCTTACATCAAGTAATAATTAGCAGCCCTCGAGATCAACAAATTAACAAGAATGCACACACCGCTACTCTCACCAACGTGCTGAAGAACTTTAGTTTAAAAATTGTTTGAAATAAATTTTAATAGATTATTCAAAACAAAGTTCCTTCTGGTAATGGCCGGTGGGGGTGGGGGTGGGGGGGTTGGTTGAATAGCGGGTTCAGAGGCAGCTTCATCAGTACTCCAGGGGTACTGAGGGGTACGGTGCCAGTACAGCCCATGCCCTGGGCATCTGCCCTTCAATAGGCTCCCACGGCACTGTGTAGCGAGAACATTCAGGAGCAGGGGAACGCCCCTCGTGGTCATGTAGAGTTAGCTGCGTCCCGCAGTAAGTCACTGACAGTAACACACGACCACCACACGCTACAAACTGCTGCACGTGGCTAACTAGAGATCAGGATCAAAGCCGGGTCCCCGATGGACAGTGGTGACATTATTGCAGCATGCAGTTCCATGGGCTGGATATCACAGTGAGTTCTAATACCCTGAATGTGGCCAATCTAAACATGCTGTCTGGAGATAAACTGAAAACAGGTGGTTGACATGTGGAGGAAATGGTCTGAAGAAGGGTCCTGGCCTGAAACGTCACCCATCCTTTTTCACCAGAGATGCTGCCTGACCTGCTGAGTTACTCCAGCACTCTGTGTCCATGTTCTCCAGAGATGCTGCCTGACCCGCTGAGTTACTCCAGCACTTTGTGTTTTGGTTATTAATGCATCTCCGTTCTCGAGTAACTGCTGTTACAAATAATGGATAGAGTGGATGTGGATGTGGATAGGATGTTTCCACTAGTGGGAGAGTCTAGGACCAGAGGGCACAGCCTCAGAATTAAATGATGCACCTTCAGAAAAGAAATGAGGAGGAATTTCTTTAGTCAGAGGGTGGTGAATCTGTGGAATTGTTTGCCACAGACGGCTGTGGAGGCCAAGTCAGTGGGTATATTTAAAGTGGGGATTGACAGATTCTTGATTAGTACGGGTGTCAGGGGTTATGGGGAGAAGGCAGGAGAATGGGGTTGAGAGAGAAATTGCGATGGATCAGCCATGATTGAATGGCGGAGTAGACTTGATGGGCCGAATGCCTAATTCTGCTCCTGGGACGTTAGATTGTTAACCGTTGGGAGAAGCCACGAATTGACTCTTGTGCTGGTCATTAGCAGAATTGGAACAGGGTGTGCAGTGTGAAAACACTGGCAGCAAACAGACTGGTGAGAGTGGTGTAGCTGTGTGCAGCCCATCAACAACAGGAGAGGGGCGGAAGGAATCTGGCTCTTACCACTTTGAAGGGTTTGTTTGCCTCCAGCGAGCACTCCGCTGGGCAGCATGCCTGTCGGGGTCAGCCCCTTCAGCGTCAGCACGCTCTCACTCTCCTCTCTGTAAAATAACACCAACCCCATCGTTACCCACACTCCGCCCACAGAGTACAGGCAGGCAGAAACACAGCAGAGAAGGGGGCAGCAGCGTGGGCCAGCGGATCATCCCAAGCATGTTATCCCCAAACCCGATACCAGTCCACGCGCAGCACACTCCAACACACAGTGGTGCCGTAATAACCGCGTACCGCAGTTCGCTTAGGGACGAGGGATAACTTTACCAGAACATGGGGTGGCACAGTGGCGCAGCGGTAGAGTTGCTGCCTCACAGCGTCAGCGACCCCGGGTGTCTGTATGGAGTTTGTACGTTCTCCCTGTGACTGCGTGGGCTTCCTCCCCTATCCCAAAGGGTTTGGAGGTTAATTGGCTTCTGTAAATTGTCCCTAGTGTGTGTAGGAAAGTGCTAGTGTACGGGGTGATCGCTGGTCAGTGCGGACTCGGTGGGCCGAAGGGCCTGTTTTCGTGCTGTATCGCTGAACTACAAAATGGCCAATCTTTGGAATCTGTGGAATTCATTGCCACAGACGGCTGCGGAGGCCAAGTCAATGGATCATTCTAAAGCAGAGATTGACAGGTTCTTGATTAGTACGGGTGTCAGGGGTTATGGGGAGAAGGCAGGAGAATGGGGTTGTGAGGGTAAGATAGACCAGCCATGGAGTAGACTCGATGGGCTGAATGGCCAAATTCTGCACCTATGACTTATGAAGTTCTGAGAATATGCAGCCTGACCTGCTGAGTTGCTCCAGCAAGTTTTACTCAAGGAGCAATTTGTTGATTTACACACTCCACTCTTGTTATGCATTACTTGATGTTAGTGGTAGCTTCCTAGACTTTAAAACTTGCTGCCTTTGCATGTTGAACAGCACAGATAGTTAGGACTGGAGCAGCAAAATAACAATTGTTGTATTCATAAGATACTTTTAATCTAGATGCCTCACCGGGCAATATCAAGGTAAAAATTGTCACTGAGTTTGGGTGGCACGGTGGCGCAGCGGTAGAGTTGCTGCCTCACTGCACCAGCGACCCGGGTTCCATCCTGACTACGGGTGCTGTCTGTACGGAGTTTGTACCTTCTCCCTGTGACCACGTGGGTTTTCTCCGGGTTCCCAAAGCCTTACAGGTATTTAGGTTAATTGGCTTCTGTAAATTGTAACTGTCCCTAGTGTGTAGGATAGTGCTAGTGTACGGGGTGATTGCTGGTCGGCATGGACTTGGTGGGCTGAATGGCCTGTTTCCACGCTGTATCTCTTAAACTAATAGTAAGTAGTTCCAAATGTGAAAACCCATAAACAATTTCCATTCTAACTGTTGCAGCAAATCGCTGTACTTTCTCAAGGGTGCTGGAGATGGCACTCCAGCTAGGGTCTAGCCCAGGGGAGTGTTATACAGGGGAGAAACACTGAGCACACACTCTCCCTCCCACCCTGAGCCACTGATAGCCCAAGCAGTGGCCAAAACACCATGAACACTTACCGGAGGACAGAAAACATCTTGGCCATCTTGCCAATCGCTCGAATCTTGTTCCTGATCACCTCTTTACGGGCAGCTGCAGAGGCAACTGGCAAAACAAGAGCAGGTCAGTGTTTGATTCCTTGATCGGGTTCACTGACACGTACACACACACTCAAATGCACTCACATGCGTGCACGCACACTCACACATACGCACTCACACACGCGCATACGCACTTGCGCACATACACAGACGCACTCGCATGTGTACACACACACTCAAATGCACTCACAGGCGTTCTGGCACACACTCACTCACTCACGCGCACGCACACTCACACACACACAACCACACGCACGCCCACATACACAAACGCATTCACATGTGTGCACACACACACACATACACGCGCATACACACGCACACGCACTCACATGCGTGTACGCACTCACACGAGCGCACACAAATGCACTCACATGCGTGCTGGCACACTCGTACTCACGCACACAGAGCGCGCACGCGCGCGTACACACACTCAAAGGCAATCACGTGCGTGCACACACTCACATGCACGCACACAAACGCACTCACATGCATGTTGGCACACGCTTGTGCACGCACGCAGAGCGCGCACACACACGCATACTCACACGCGCAGTCACGCACGCACACACACACACTAACATACACACACATACATATACATGCCTGGTGTGCACAAACACAAACACACTGGCATGCATACACACACACACACACACACACCGCATTGGTACACAAACACACATACACACACAACATTCAGAGTTAAGTTGTGCTTGGCATCACTCCAACCAACAGAATCTCCAAAGTTCCAGCAAAGAGGAGTTGAGGAGAAGCCTCCATGCAAACGTCAGATGGTGAGGACATCTCGTGCACCCGGCACACTCACACACTGCTCCGAGATAACTGCTCTCTTTTAATATCCTCAGAGTGAAAAGGGCAAACTAGATTGCAAAATTAAAGATCTCTGTCTCGGTCACAGTGCGAGATTTCATTACACTCCATCGCTTGCATTACCATTGTTCCATTCTTGCCTTGCACACAAATCAATACTTTTTGTGCAATAGGAGGGGGAAGCAATTTTACAATTATTAACACAGGGGTTGATGCTGCACAATCTGCTGTTTACTGTAGAAACAAGGAACTGCAGATGCAGGTTTACAAAAAAAACCAGAGTTCGGGAGTAACTCAGCGGATCAGGCAGCATCTCCGGAGAACATGGATAGGTAATGTTTTGGTTTGGGACACTTCTTCAGACTGGAGTCTGAAACAGTCTGAAGAAGGGTCTGATCCGAAATGTCACCGATCCATGTTCTCCAGAGATGCTGCCTGACCCGCTGAGTGACTCCAGCACTGTGTCCATGTTCTCCAGAGATGCTGCCTGACCCGCTGAGTTACTCCAGCACTTTGTGCCTTTTTCTGGGAACTAACACAGTTTTATTAATGCCGTGAATGAGAAGCCAGAGAGTATCCAATGTTACTGACGGCACCAGAGGGAAAGTAAACCGTGAGGTTGGTAGTGCAGTCAACGAAAGCAAGGTGGTGAATGAAGGTGGGGGACTGGAGGATGACGTGGGGATATATGAGATAGTGGGAAGGGAAGAATGGACAAGAAGGTTCATGAACGGTGGGCAATTAGTAAGTGAGTGGGTGGAGGCAGGGTGTTGTGGTTTGTGGGAAGTAGGGAGAATAGATAGAAACTAGATAGGAAGCACCCAAAGAGTGGAACAGTGGCGCAGCGGTAGACTTGTTTCCTCACAGCAGCAGAGACCCGGCTGCAATCCTGACTACGGGTGGAGTTTCCACGTTCTCTCTGTGACCGCGTGGGCTTCCTCCCCTATCCCAAAGATGTGCGGGTTTGTGGGTCCATTGGCGGGTGATGGCCGGTTGGCGCGGACGCGGTGAGCCGATGGGCCTGTTTCCACCCTAAATCTCTAAATTAAACTAAAGGAGGGGATGGCAAGTAATTAGAAAGGGAATGGAACCTGGTCCTTTGAGTGGGTGCAGCATGGATTCCTGGTGAGGAACTTGCTCCAATAGGAATGAGGTTCGTGAGAGGCAAAACGTTGACAGGGTTGATGTTCTCCTTGTTGGAAACGGGAACCAGGGGCTCTAGTCTTGGGCTAAGTGGTTGAGTTTAAAGATGCAGTTCTTCAGACTGGACTCTATGACCCAGTGTTTGAAGAAGGGTCCCGACCCGAAGCGTCATCTATTCCTTTTCTCCACATATGCTGCCTGACCCACTGAGTTATTCCAGCACTCTGTGTCCATGTTCTCCAGAGATGCTGCCTGACCCGCTGAGTTACTCCAGCACTCTGTGTCCATGTTCTCCAGAGATGCCTCCTGACCTGCTGAGTTACTCCAGCACTCTGTGTCCATGTTCTCCAGAGATGCTGCCTGACCTGGACAGGTTGGGTGAGTGGGCAGATGCATGGCAGATGATGTTTAATGTGGATAAATGTGAGGTTATCCAATTTGGTATAAAAAATAGGAAGGCAGATTACTATCTAAATGGCGTCGTTGGGTAAAGGGGAAGTACAACGGGATCTGGGGGTCCATGTTCATCAGTTTATGAAAATAAGCATGCAGGTACAGCAGGCAGTGAAGAAAGCAAATGGCATGTTGGCCTTTATAACAAGAGGAGTCGAGTATAGGAGCAAATAGGTCCTTCTGCAGTTGTACAGAGCTCACACCTGGAGTATTGTGTGCAGTTTTGGTCCCCTAATTTGAGGAAGGACATTCTTGCTATTGAGGGAGTGCAGCATAGGTTTACAAGATTAATTCCTGGGATGGCGGGACTGTCATATGCTGAGAGAATGGAGCGGCTGGGCTTGTACACTCTGGAGTTTAAAAGGATGAGAGGGGATCTTATTGAAACATATAAGATTTATAAGGGTTTGGACACGCTAGAGGCAGGAAACACGTTCCCGATGTTGGGGGAGTCCAGAACCAGGGGCCACAGTTTAAGAACAAGGGGTAAGCCATTTAGAACGGAAACGAGGAAACACTTTTCACACAGAGAGTTGTGAGTCTGTGGAATTCTCTGCCTCAGAGGGGCGGTGGAGGCCGGTTCTCTTTCAAGAGAGAGCTAGATAGGGCTCTTAAAGATAGTGGAGTCAGGGGATATGGGGAGAAGGCAGGAACGGGGTACTGATTGGGGATGATCAGCCATGATCACATTGAAGGGTCTGTATTGAAGGGGCTGGCTCGAAGGGTCGAATGGCCTACTCCTGCACCTATTGTCTATTGTCTATTGACCCGCTGAGTTATTCCAGCACTCTGTGTCCATGTTCTCCAGAGATGCTGCCTGACCCGCTGAGTTACTCCAGCATCCGGTGATTGGTACCTGCTGGAACTCTGCTGCATTCACCAGAGCATGGAGTGTGTGGGGGACACGGACTGAGGCAGGAATGCCCACACACGCTGGCACTCTCAGTGGCTGGCCGCTGAAGGCTCATTCTTCCCACAAGGACCTCAAACGTGGCTCTCGAGGCCACCTAACCGAAGCTGAAGAGTGCGGGGCACTAAAGCTCCACGTTGTACACCAGACCTCTACAGACTGGGGGAATCTCGGCCGGGGTTGCCGTGACGTAGCAACAATAGTCTCAGCTTCCACAGCCCTGAATGAGAACCAAGCTCCCACTTCATAGGTCCGTAAGTCATAGGAGCAGAATTAAGCCATTCAGCCCATCGAGTCTACTCTGCCATTCAATCATGGCTGATCTGTCCTTTCCTCTCAACCCCATTCTCCTGCCTTCTCCGCATAACCTCTGTCACCCGCACTAATCAAGAACCTGTTAATATCCGCTTTAAAAACACCCATTGACTTGGCCTCCAATGAATTCCACAGATTCACCACCCTCTGCCTGAAGAAATTCCTCCTCATCTCCTTTTTAGGTCCGAGACTCTCCCACTAGTGGAAACATCCTCTCCACATTCACTCTATCCAGGCCTTTCACTATTTGGTAAATTTCGATGAGGTCTCCCGCTTTATCTAAACTCTGGCGTATGGTTGTTTGGCGATGAGTGTTGTGCAGGACATTGGACTTGGAACTGATACCTAGACCACCCGTGCCTGCCTCTACTCACTGTCCATGCAGACACTTGGCTAAGCGACCGAGGGGCGAGGATGGAAGAGTTGTTGGGGCAAAGGCATTGAGGAAAGACTTCAAATGCCAGCACGATCAGCCAATCCCTCCCTATAGCTGTAGTGTTGTGTGCAGTTTTGGTCTCCAAATTTGAGGAAGGACATTCTTGCCATTGAGGGAGTGCAACGTAGGTATTCCTGGGATGGCGGGACTGTCACATGCTGAGAGAATGTAGCGGCTGGGCTTATATACACTAGAATTTAGAAGGATGAGAGGATATCTTATTGAAACATAAGATTATTAAGAGTTTGGACACGCTAGAGGCCGGAAACAAGGTCCCGATGTTGGGGGTGTCCAGAACCCGGGGCCACAGTTTAAGAATAAGGAGTCGGCCATTTAAAGCGGAGATGGCAGACCAATTGAATAACTACTTTGGTTCTGTCTTCACTAAGGAGGACATAAATAATCAGCTGGAAATAGCAGGGGACCGGGGGTCAAATGACGTGGAGGAACTGAGTGAAATCCAGGTTAGCCGGGAAGTGGTGTTAGGTCAATTAAATGGATTAAAGGCCGATAAATCCCCAGGGCCAGATAGGCTGCATCCCAGAGTACTTAAGGAAGTAGCCCCAGAAATAGTGGATGCATTAGTGATAATTTTTCAAAGCTCTTTAGATTCTGGAGTAGTTCCTGAGGATTGGAGGGTAGCTAATGTAACCCCACTTTTTAAAAAGGGAGGGAGAGAGAAAACGGGGAATTACAGACCAGTTAGTCTAACATCGGTAGTGGGGAAACTGCTAGTCAGTTATTAAAGATGGGATAGCAGCACATTTGGAAAGTGGTGAAATCATTGGACAAAGTCAGCATGAATTTATGAAAGGTAAATCATGTCTGACGAATCTTATAGAATTTTTCGAGGATGTAACTAGTAGAGTGGATAAGGGAGAACCAGTGGATGTGTTATATCTGGACTTTCAGAAGGCTTTCGACAAGGTCCGACATAAGAGATTAGTATACAAACTTAAAGCACACGGTATTGGGGGTTCAGTATTGATGTGGATGGGGAACTGGCTGGCAGACAGGAAGCAAAGAGTAGGAGTAAACGGGTCCTTTTCAGAATGGCAGGCAGTGACTAGTGGGGCACCGCAAGGCTCAGTGCTGGGACCCCAGCTATTTACAATATATATTAATGATTTGGACGAGGGAATTGAATGCAACATCTCCAAGTTTGCGGATGACACGAAGCTGGGGTTCAGTGTTAGCTGTGAGGAGGATGCTAGGAGGCTGCAAGGTGACTTGGATAGGCTGGGTGAGTGGGCAAATGCATGGCAGATGCAGTATAATGTGGATAAATGTGAGGTTATCCACTTTGGTGGCAAAAACAGGGAAGTAGACTATTATCTGAATGGTGGCCGATTAGGAAAAGGGGAGATGCAACGAGACCTGGGTGTCATGGTACACCAGTCATTGAAAGTAGGCATGCAGTTGCAGCAGGCAGAGAAGAAAGCGAATGGTATGTTAGCATTCACAGTAAAAGGATTTGAGTATAGGAGCAGGGAGGTTCAACTGCAGTTGTACAGGGTCTTGGTGAGACCACACCTGGAGTATTGCGTGCAGTTTTGGTCTCCTAATCTGAGGAAAGACATTCTTGCCATAGAAGGAGTGCAGAGAAGGTTCACCAGACCGATTCCTGGAATGTCAGGTATTTCATATGAAGAAAGACTGGATAGACTCGGCTTGTACTCGCTAGAATTTAGAAGATTGAGGGGGGATTTTATAGAAACTTACAAAATTCTTAAGTGGTTGGACAGGCTAGATGCAGGAAGATTGTTCCCGATGTTGGGGAAGTCCAGAACAATGGGTCACAGTTTAAGGATAAGGGGGAAGTCTTTTAGGACCGAGATGAGAAAAACATTTTTCACACAGATAGTGGTGAATCTCTGGAATTCTCTGCCAGAGAAGGTAGTTGAGGCCAGTTCATTGGCTATATTTAAGAGGAGTTAGATGTGGCCCTTGTGGCTAAAGGGACCAAGGGGTATGGAGAGAAGGCAGGCACGGGATACTGAGTTGAATGATCAGCCATGATCATATTGAATGGCGGTGCAGGCTCGAAGGGCCGAATGGCCCCACTCCTGCACTATTTTCTATGTTTCTATGAGGAAAAACATTTTCACCAGAGAGTTGTGAATCTGTAGAATTCTCTGCCTCAGAAGGCAGTGGAGCCGATTCTCTGTATTCTTTCAAGAGAGAGTTAGATAGAGCTCTTAAAGATAGTGGAGTCAAGGGATACGGGGAGAAGGCAGGAACGGGGTACTGATTGGGGATGACAGCCATGATCATATTGAATGGCCGGTGCTGGCTGAAAAGGTGGAATGGCCTACTCCTGCACCCATTGTCTATTGTCCATTGACATGGGGAACTGCAGATGCTGGTTTACCAAAATAGACACAAAAAGTACTGGAGTAAGTCAGCCAGGTCAGACCAGCATCTCTGGAGAACATGGATAGGTGACGTTTCGGGTCGGGATCCTTCTTCAGTCTCCACTCGAAACGTCACCTATCCACGACCTCCACAGATGCTGCCTGACCCACTGAGTTACTCCAGCACTCTGTGTCCATGTTCTCCACAGATGCTGCCTGACCCGCTGAGTTACTCCAGCACACTGTGTCCATGTTCTCCAGAGATGCTGCCTGACCCGCTGAGTTACTCCAGCACTCTGTGTCCATGTTCTCCAGAGATGCTGCCTGACCCGCTGAGTTACTCCAGCACTCTGTGTCCATGTTCTCCAGAGATGCTGCCTGACCCGCTGAGTTACTCCAGCACTCTCTACAGGCTGCAAACTCATTTTGTTTGCTTTACTGAAGACAAAAGCAGAGAGGTCGACAAAAGACCTGGACAGGTTCTGCCAACCCATCTCATCTGTGGACATGTTATAAAAGCCTCTCCAAAAGTAGCAATAGGTGACTTGCTGGGCTCTACGGCAACCTTCCCCTCCTCCTTGCACACGGGGCTGGGGGTGTAGGGATTGGGAAAGCCTGCCCGACAGGTGAAAATCGTGCAAGAGAAACAATGCATGGTGCCAGAGTGTCTACCAGCTTTGCCCTTCCACAAGCCGCTTGATTTGTACCTTTCTTCTGGCCATAAATGAGCTGTTCTTCTCATGATACAATCCAGAAAATAAAGAGATAGAAAGATCAGTAAGGAGCTCGGAGAATGAGAACAAAAACACAGGTATCTGACAGAACCAACGGAAAAGCATTAAAACCAAAGTCTGTGGAAATAGAAAAGAAACAAATTAGGTGAGTAAATTTTAAAAAAAGTTGATGGAAATAAAGGCACTTGAATCGTTTGATCGATAATTAGCCCTTCAATGCTAGCTAAGATTGGGGGGGAGGTGTTTGCTACATAATGCAGCATCCTGCGCATGGATGCATTATGCAGCATCCTGTGCATGGGATGCTAGCTCGCTAAGGTTGGGGCGGGGAGGTTGGCTACATAATGCAGCATCCTGCGCATGGATGCATTATGCAGCATCCTGTGCATGGGATGCTAGCTCGCTAAGGTTTGGGGGGGGGAGGTTGGCTACATAATGCAGCATCCTGTGCACGGGGAATCGCATTAACTGCATGTCTGATTCACAACTATGCTGCAGCGGTGTGGACATTGCACAGTTGAGAAGTGAGGGCTTGGGTGAGGTGTCGGGACAGGTGACTGGAACGGTCCGGATTCAAGGGGGTTCGGTTCTGTGCAGAGCCCAGTGAAACCAGGGCTATTTGTGCAGCACAGAAGGTGAAGGAATGGGGGATGTTGCCAGGACTTGAGGGCCTGCGGTTGAGCAGGCTGGGACTTCATTCCTTGGAACGCAGGAGGCTGAGGGGCGATCTTATAGCAGTGTATAAAATCACTGATAGCAGGAATTCACAGAGTCTTTATCCAGAGTTGGGGAATCAAGAACAAGAGAACACAGGTTTAAGGTGAAAGGGGCAAGATTTAATATGAACCTGAGGGGCAACTTTTTCCACACAGAGGGTGTTGGGTGTATGGAACAAGCTGCCAGAGGAGGTAGTTGAGACAGGGACTATCACAACATTTAAAAGACATTGGGACAGGTACATGGATAGGACAGGTTTAGAGGGATACGAGCCAAACGTGGGCAAATTGGACCAGCTTAGATGGGGCACCATGGTGGGCATGGACGTTGGGGTGAAGGGCCGGTCTCTATGTTGTATGCCTCTATGTGACAGCGGGGTACAAAACAGGGGGTTGTAGCATAAATTGAGAAGATCCTGTGGGAGGGTTGATGAGCAGAAGACACGGAGCAAAGGGAATGTACGGGAGCATCGGAGGGAGAGGGGCCGAATGTTTCTACACAATGAACTGTTGGCATCTGGAACAGACTGGGTTACGGACAGAAAGGGTTCAGCAGCATATGGACCAAATGCAGCCAAGTGGGACTAGTCTAGCATGCCACCTTGATCGGCATGGACAAGGTGGGCCGATGGGCCTGTTTCTGTGCTGGACCACTGCATGCCATTGCCTGCAAGGCAACTGGAAGCAAATTCAATTGGAGTTAAGAAGAGAGAATTGAGGAAATATAGAAGATAGAACAGTACAGCACAGGGTCAGGATCTTTGTCCAACAGTGTTGGTGCTGATCATGAGGCCAAGGTATATTAATCTCCTCTGCCTGCATGTGGTCCATATCCCTCCATTCCCTGTATATCCATGTGCCTATCTAAACCCTCTCAAATGCTTTTATCCCCCAATACATGGCAGCACGTTCAGGGCAACCAACTAAAAGACTTGCCCCGCACATCTCCTTTAAACTTTGCCCCTCCAATCGTTGATATTCCCAGCCTGGGAAAAAGATTCCCTGGGAAAGTATATGAAAAGGTAAGTTTTGTTTGACTGTGGGGAAAGATAGTGGAGTTCGACCGTAGCGGGCGGCACCGTGGCGCAGCGGTAGAGTTGCTGCCTCACAGCGCCAGAGACCCGGGTTCCATCCTGACTACGGATGCTGCCTGTGTGGACTTTGCACTTTCTCCCTGTGACCGCGTGGGTTTTCTCCGGGTGCTACGGTTTCCAGCGACATTCCAAAGACGTGCAGGTTTGTAGGTTAATTGGCTTCTGTAAATTGTAAATTGTCCCTAGTGTGTAGGGTAGTGCTGGTGTAGGAGGTGATCGCTGGTCGGCACGGACTTGGTGGGCCTGTTACCATGCTGTATCTGTAAAGTCTAATGACAGGTTCAGGCAAATGCCTCTCGACGCAGGGCCCATATCAGCTAGATAATCTCATAGCTCATTACAGAGCTCTTGACTCCGATGCTATTTCATTTTTCATTTGTTTTTAGTTACTTCCAAGCCCATCGAAATAAAAGGATGTACCTTTAGAAAGATGAGGAGGAATTTCTTCAGCCAGAGGGTGGTGAATCTGTGGAATTCATTGCCACAGACGGCTGAGAAGGCCGAGTCATTGGGTATTTTTAAGCAGATTGACAGATTCTTGATTAGTGCGGGATTCAGGGGTTATGGGGAGAAGGCAGGAGAATGGGGTTGAGAGGGAAAGATAGATCAGCCGTGATTGAATGGCGGAGTAGACTCAACGGGCCGAATGGCCTAACTCTGCTCCAATGACTGATGAACCTGGCTACAACGGTTAAAGCGGATCTTATTCTAGTGGGAAGTGTGTGTTTCTCTAGAGATGCTTACTAGGTTCTAGATGTGGGGCAGAGCCTGAGTTCTGGGAACCCATTCCTAATGTTGGGAGCAGCTTCCGGTGAAAATGGACAAAATGTCCAACAAGCGTTACAGCTCCTGCTCATTAATTAGTCTACGTTGCTTAAGTGGCAGGGCTGTTAGAAACAAATCCTTTCATGCGTAGCATCAATGGGAAAAGATGAAAATTAAAATGAGAAAATAAATGATGGTGATAAACAGGCAGGGGGTAGTTGTAGAACAAAACTGTTAATGAGAAAGGGATTGAAGGGGTTTTTGGTTTCGCTGTCTGGAAGCTGTAGGAGGAAGACTTAAGCAAGAGCGGTCTGTGTTTTGTGGGGGTTAATATCTCCTCACCATCAAAGCCGTCTTCCCCTTCGGTCATCAGTTCATCATCAGAGCAGATACTCAGCACGTTGACCAACATCTCAGTCACTGGGAGAGAGAGAGAGAGGGAGAGAGTAATGGTCAGTGATACACAAGCATTGGTTCCACAACTCCGCGGCGGCACGGTGGCGCAGCGGTTGAGTTGCCGCCTCACAGCGCCAAGACCCGGGTTCCATCCTGACCACGGTTGCCGTCTGTACGGAGTTTGCACGTTCTCCCTGTGATTGCGTGGGTTTTCTCCGGGCGCTCCGGTTTCCTCCCACACTCCAAAGACCTGCAGACATTTAGCTAGAGGGTGGTGATCTGTGAATTCATTGCCACAGACGGCTGTGGAGGCCAAGTCAATGGGTATTTTTAAGGTGGAGTTTGACAGGTTCTTGATTAGTACGGGTGTCAGGGGTTATGGGGAGAAGGCAGGAGAATGGGGTTGAGAGGGAAAGATAGATCAGCCATGATTGAATGGCGGAGTAGACTCGATGGGTGAATGGCCTGATTCTGAACTCATGGTCTTAGGTTTGCAGGTTAATTGTCTTCGATAAAAATTATGAATTGTCCCTATTGTGTAAGATAGTGTAAGTGTACGGGATCGCTGGTCGGCGCGGACTCGGTGGGACGAAGGGCCTGTTTCCACGCTGTATTTCTAAATTAAACTAAATTAAACTAAGCTCCAGTATAAACAGCAACCCGGATAGCCAACAGACGGAGGAACTGTCTTAAGGTGCAAGGCAGCACAAACGGAGCACAACACCACAGCAGAAGAGGTTCTCCCAGCATGTTAACTGAGCTTGCGGGCTTGAGTTGTAGAGAGAGGTTGGTGAGGCTGGACTTTTTTCTTGAGACGTTTTTCATAGGAGGCTGAGGGTGACCATATTGAGGTGCATAATATCATGAGGAGCATGGATAAGGTGAACGCTCACAGACTTATTCCCAGGGTAGAGCATTCTAACACTAGAGGGCACAAGCTTAAGGTTAAGAGGGGTCGTCAGTGGCAACTTTTTCACTCAGAGGGTAGTCCACATGGGGAACAAGCTGCCAGAGAAAGCTATTAAAGCGGATAGAATTACAACTTTAGAAAGACATTTGGACAGATTTGGTTCGGAGGGTTTAGACAATAGACCTATTGTCTAAACCCTCCGTTTAGACAATAGACAATAAGTGCAGGAGTAGGCCATTCGGCCCTTTGAGCCAGCACCGCCATTCAATGTGATCATGGCTGGTCATCCATAATCAGTACCCTGTTCCTGCCTTTTCCCCATATCCCCTGACTCCACTATCTTTAAGAGCACTATCTAGCTCTCTCTTGAAAGTATCTGGAGACCGGCCTGAGGTAGAGAATTCCACAGACTCACAACTCTCTTTGTGAAAAAGTGTTTCCTCATCTCCGTTCTAAATGGCCTACCCCTTATTCATAAACTGTGGCCCCTGGTTCTGGACTCCCCCAACATCGGGGAACATGTTTCCTGACCCTAGCGTGTCCAAACCCTTAATAAATCTTATATGTTTCAATAAGATCCTCTCTCATCCTTCTAAATTCCAGAGTATACAAGCCCAGATTTAGAGGGGATATTGGCCAAATGCAGGGAAATGGGACTAGCCCAGTATGCATGGACAAGGTGGCTGAAGGTAGGGTTGCCATGCCAACTGTCTCGTATTAGCCGGGACATACCGTATATTGGGTTAAATTGGTTTATCCCGTACGAGACCGCCCTTGTCCCGTATTTGACTGCTGCTACGGGTCGAGGGGACTGTCGGGTCGGAGCGCCGCATCCGGCCCTGCCTCACCCATCCCGACGTAGTGCAGCCCATGGAGTGCAGCAGCAGCGCCTAGCCCGTGGCCCCGTTGGTCGGCAGCCCGGCCAGCTGTCTGACCTTCGGACCTTCGCTTACCGCCAACACCACCACCCCTCCTTCTCATGGCCGATCATCGGTCCATGAGTTGGATGGGGTGCCGGACTTTGCGCGCGACTTTGCACGGCCCGGGCCAAACCTCCTCAGCTGGCCCGCCGGCTGGACTTTGTGTGCAGTCCAGCACCCGGGCCAACTCATCATTCACCCAGCCACGGCCGAGTCGGTCAACAAATTGCCGTCGGGAATTTGTCGCATATTTTGACCTTTTGTCCCTTATTTGGGAGTGAGAAAGTTGGCAACCCTAGGAGGGAGGCCAACAATATGGGCCGAATGCAGGCAAAAGGGACAAAGCCAGTATACCAACTTTGTTGGCATGGACAAGGTGGGCTGAAGGGCCTGTTTCCAAGCTGTACAGCTCTGACTTTAGCGAATGGGTTATTTTCGCTGAAGTCAGCTTCATTATTTTTGGAATGGGAGTGACACAATTCAGTGAGCAGAGATGCACTTTCACTTTCTCTTTGCGGGGATATTTTTTCTAATCAGGTGGAGATATTCATTAACGGGGGGGCAGTACACATCTGTCGTGACACCATCACTCATCTCAGTGCCTCCACAGATGGATCACAGTTCCCTGCAACATCCCCCCATTAAAAGTGTCAAAAGCTGTGACTCGACACAAAGCTCAAACTCTGAGGCTCGAATCTAGATCAAGACTTGCATATTAGGTACAGAAGTGTGAAAACGCACACCTCCAGATTCAGGGACAGTTTCTTCCCAGCTGTTATCAGAGAACTGAAACCATCCAACCACCAACTAGAGAGCGGTCCTGACCTCCCATCTACCTCATTAGAGACCCTCGGACTATTTTCAATCGGACTTTATCTTGCACTAAACGTTATTCCCTCTATTCTGTATCTGTACACTGTGGGCGGCTTCATGGTAATCATGTATATTCTTTTCGCTGACTGGATAGCACGCAACAAAAATGCTTTTCACAGTATCTCGGTACACGTAACAATAATAATAAACTAAACTAAGAAATAAATGTAACAAATTTTAAGACTCATGCTGCTTGAGTCGGCACTTGCAACCCAGGCAAACATACTTCTCCCCTCGATGTTGGCACTAGCCTAGAGTGCTGTTGGTGGGCATGGACAAGATAGGCCGAAGGGCCTGCTTCTGTACTGTACAGCTCTGTGATCTCAGGCCCTGGTGATCAGCTGCAATGAGCAAACCAACAAGCTCTAAACTTCTAATGATTAATTACCGATAATAGTTTAGAGCTTAGAGATACAGTGTGGAAACAGGCCCTTCGGCCCACCGAGTCCGCGCTGACCAAACCCCCCCCCCCCCCCGTACACTAGCACTATCCTACACACTCGGGACAATTTACGATTTACAGAAGCCAAATAACCTAAAAATTTGCATGTCTTTGGGGTGTGGGAGAAAACCAGAGCACCCAGAGAAAACCCACGCAGTCATGGGGAGAACGTACGGACAGCACCCGTAGTCAGGGTGGAACCCGGGTCTCTGGCGCTGTGAGGCAGCAACTCTACCGCTGCGCCACCGTGCCGCCCAAACTGCTGACGCAAAGTGACAATTTTTACCTCAATATTGCCTGGTGAGGCATCTAGATTAAAAGTATCTTATAAACACAATTGTTATTTTCGGGGGTTACATCTGGGCCCGTGTGTTATTAGAGAGGGACTGCGCGCTGTCCACGGGCTCCCTGGGGGATTTGCGGGACCGCTGGGCACCGCGGGGGGGTTGAATGCATCCTTAATAAGGATGGGGAAATAGTTGTATAATAGTATATTTAGTACTGAAGAATATTTGTTTGGCTTGTATTATGGTGGAGGGTTTTGTTTTGATTTATTTCACACTGTACATATTATTGTAAATAATTGAATCAATTATATTTGGTACAAATAAACAGAGCGGCGCAGTGCGCCCTCAGCCCCGGCACGAGGTGACGGCACAAACCTTTCTCCCCAACGAAGGGCAGTGACCAGGTGAAGACATCCATGAAGTTGGGCAGCCAGTATGGGTGTGGGGAGCAGTTGAACTGTCTGATGTTCATGACGTTATTCTCATACTTCAGAACCGCAGCTGGAAAGTTAAAAAGAGCACAATTAAAATCAAGCTCATTGATTGCTGCCTCTTGGCCTTGACTTTGGCCGGTCTGGTAAGCATCTCTCTTGTGTCTAAATGAACTTAGATTCACACATCTCTTCACTCTTACTTCAAGTAAATGAAGTTTCAAGCAATGGTTTAAAAAGTGATTCAAACAAATTATTTCGCTTGGATTTTGTTATTGTTTAGTTTAGTTTAGTTTAGTTTAGAGATACAGCATGGAATCAGGCCCTTCGGCCCACCGGGTCCGCGCCGACCAGTGATCCCCGCACATTAACACTATCCGACACCCACTGGGGACAATTTTTACATTTACCAAGCCAATTAACCTACAAACCTGTATGTCTTTGGAGTGGGAGGAAACCAAAGATCTCGGAGAAAACCCACGCAGGTCACGGGGTGAACGTACAAACTCCGTACAGACAGCACCCGTAGTCGGGATGGAACCCGGGTCTCCGGCGCTGCATTCGCTGTAAGGCAGCAACTCTACCGCTGCGCCACCGTGACCGGGTGTATACACCATGTGTATAAGATCATGAGAGGAACAGATCGGGTGATCGCGCAGACATTTACTTAGAGTAGGGGAATCGAGATCCAGGGGAGATAGGTTTAAGTTGAGGGGGGAGAGATGTAATAGGAACCTGAGTGGCAACCTTTTTTTAGACAAAGGGTGGTGGGCATTTGGAATGAGCTGCCAGAGGAGGTAGTTGAGGCAGGGACTATCATAATATTTGAGACACTTGGACAGGTACAAGGACAGGACAGGTTTAGAGGGTTATGGGCCAAGCATGGGCAGGTAGGACTAGTGTAGATGGGGCATGTTGGTTGGCATGGGCAATTGGGCCGAATGGTCTGTTTCCTCACTCTATGACTATGAAAAGACAAAATGCCAGATTATGTAGAAATTGCCAAATGTACCAGATTAGCAGGCAAACACAAGCAGTCACACTGCTCAAATTATTCTTTATTACACATAGGTACGGTTCAGGTATATCAGCGTATAAGATCTAACCTAAAACAAAGTACTTAAGGAACGGGGTGGCACTGTGTCCTTAAGTGCCAACTATGTCCATGTCGAGCATGATGCCAGGTTAAACAATCTGCCTACGCATGAAATATATCTCTCCATTACCTACATATCCATGTGCCTATCCAAAAGTCTCTTAAACACCACGATCGAATCTGCCTCCACCACCACCTCCAGCAGCGTGTTCCAGGCACCCACCACCTTCTGTATAAAAAAACTTGCCCCGCACATTTCCTTTAAACTTTGCCCCTCCTACCTGAAAGCTATCCCTCTAGTCTTTGACATTCCCAGCCTGGGAAAAAGGTTCCCAGAAAAATATATGAATAGGTGTGCATAACTCGTTATTACCCGGCCCACAGCCAACAATGAACCATTGTGGGCACCACCTTTCCTTGATCGTTGTTACCTTTTTGTGTATCTTTCATTCATTTGTTCTATATCTCTTTATATCACTGTCTATATCTCTCCTTTCCCATTCCCCTGACTCTCAGTCTGAGGAAGGGTCTCGACCCAAAACGTCATCTATTCCTCCTCTCCAGAGATGCTGCCTGACCCGCTGAGTTACTCCAGCCCTCTGTGTCCATGTTCTCCAGAGATGCTGCCTGACCCGCTGAGTTACTCCAGCACTCTGTGTCCATGTTCTCCAGAGATGCTGCCTGACCCGCTGAGTTACTCCAGCACTCTGTGTCCATGTTCTCCAGAGATGCTGCCTGACCCGCTGAGTTACTCCAGCACTCTGTCTATCCATGAAAAGGTAAGGTAAGTGTGGGGAAAGATACGGGAGTTGGACAGTAGGGGGCAGCACAGTGGTAGAGCTGTTACTATGCAGAGCCATGTACACGGGTTCGATCCCGACCACGGGTGCTGTCTGTACGGAGTTTGCACGTTCTCCCTGTGACTGTGTGGGTTTTCTTCGGGTGGTCCGGTTTCCTCCCACATTCCAAAGACGTGCAGTTTTGTAGGTTAATTGGCTTCATTAAACATCTAAAATTTCCCCTAGTGTGTAGGATAGTGTTCGTGTACAGGCACTCGTGTGAATGGTTAATCAATGGTCAGCACAGGCTCGGTGAGCCGAAGGGCCACATTATACCACTAAAATAAAGTCTAAAGCCTGTCCAACGTCTCACTATGCCTAATACCCCTCTAATCCACACATCATTCTGGTAAATGTATAGGAAAGAACTGCAGCGGCTGGTTTAAACTGAAGATAGACACAAAAAGCTGGAGTAACTCAGCGCGACAGGCAGCATCTTTGGAGAGAAGGAATGGGTGAATTTCAGGTCGTGACCCTTCTTCTGAAGATGGGTCTCGACCCGAGACAGTGGAGACGGTTCTGTACTGACCC
The DNA here is from genome assembly GCA_038087875.1 of Malacoraja senta. Classification (NCBI taxonomy): domain Eukaryota; kingdom Metazoa; phylum Chordata; class Chondrichthyes; order Rajiformes; family Rajidae; genus Malacoraja; species Malacoraja senta. The sequence continues at coordinate 282,608,388 of CM075977.1, read as the reverse complement.
GAAACCTCACCTATTCCTTCTCTCCAGAGATGCTGCCTGTCCCGCTGAGTTAATCCAGCATTTTGTGTCTATCATTCTGGTAAACCTCCTCTGCCATTTTTCCAAAGCCTCCACAACCTTCCTGTAATGGGGCGACCAGAACTGCACGCAATACTCCAAAGAAATATAATGGAACCGCATTAAAGGTCAGAGATCAAAGAGCGGAATTGTGACAGGACCAGAGAGACCTCTCGTGGGATGACACTAGGGGTCACTGCTGCTCCAACAGTGAATTGATTTCAACTTTAATAATAGTGAAACCTTCAATATGCCATCAAAACAGCTCCACACATTCAATAAGAGACTCTAGATGAAGGTCTGCCACGTCGATGATTTCTGATTCACTCAGCAGTAACCTGGTTTTGATAACATTTCACAGTTAGTCATTGTACAAGGGAATATATCGACTTGACTTTAGATTTTCAGAACATGAGATTCGACTTTACTTTTTAGAGATACAGCGTGGAAACAGGCCCTTCGGCCCCCACAAGTCCATGCCGACCATCGATCACTAACCTACACACTGGGGTCCATTTATAATCTTCACCAAAGCCAGTGAACCTACAAACTTGCATGTCTTTGGCGTGTCGCTGGAAACAAGAGAGCCCAGAGAAAACCCATGTGGTCACAGTGCAAACTCCGTACAGAGATATAAGCAATCATTATTTTGGCAGAGAAAGAGAGGCTTTTCTTTATTTAGTTCTCAGGATATTAGGGTGGCACAGTGGCGTAGTGGGTAGAGTTACAGCGCCAGAGACCCGGGTTTGATCCTGACTACGGGTGCTGTTTGTACGAAGTTTGTATGTTCTCACCATGACATGCGTGGGTTTTCTCCAAGATCTTCGGTTTCCTCCCACAATCCAAAGACGTACAGGTTTGTAGGTTAATTGGCTTGGTATAAATGTAAATTGCCCCTAGTGTGTGTAGGATAGTGTTAGTGTGCGGGGATCACAGGTCGGCATGGACTCGGTGGGCCGAAGAGCCTGTTTCCGCGCTGTATCTCTAAACTAAAATATGGGGTTAACTGTTAGGTGGGCATTGGCTGCTCATTCCTATTTAGCTATGGAGTAACGAGAGGTACAGCACCTCATTGCACTTGGGCAGCTTAAAACTCAATTGTATGGACATTGAATTCTCCAATTTCAGGTACCTTGGTAAACCCCCTCTTTCCCCCCTTTCCCTTCTCTCTCCCCTTTACCCCACTTCTCCCCTCCTCTAAGGACCTACATTCCTTCCTCTAGCTTCACAATTCGCAACTCGTCAATACCATAAACCTTCTCTTTATTTTCATCTCCAACCTTTGTGCAACCATCTGCCTTTCAAACACAGCCCCCACCTCTCATCCAGCATCATCCTCCCCCTCCCCACCACAATTAGTCTGAAGAAGGGTCCCGACCCTAAACGTCAACTATCATGTCCTCCAGAGATGCTACCTGTCCTGCTGCGTTACTCCAGCACTCTGTGTCTATCTTTGGTACAATCCAGCATCTGTAGATGCTTCCTACACACTAAACATTGAGCTGGAGAGGCTTTCTGTTGACATCGCTCATTTCCTTTGCAAAACACATTTTGAGCTGTGCGCATGGCTCTCCGTACTTCAACCTCATCCCAGATGTCTCCTACATCAGAGAGAGTCTTCAACTGAGAGAGCTACAGTGTGATTTGGAACTCAGTGCCTGAAAGGACCGTGAAATCAGACTCAGCACGGATATGTGCAAGAACTGACCGGAAAAACTCCTTCAAAGCTGTAGGATGGGTTCAGTGACCCGGGGCGGCGCAGTGGTTAGAGCCACTGCCTCACAGCGCCAGAGACCCAGGCTTCATCCTGCCCTCGGGTGCCATCTGTGTGGAGTTTGCACGTTCTCCCGGTGACGGTGTGGGTTTTATCCGGGTGCTCCGGTTTCCACCCACAACCCAAAGATGTGCAGGTTTGTCGGTTAATTGGCCCTCTGTGAATCGCCGCCAGTGTGGAGGAAGTGGATAAGAAAGTGGGAGACCGTCGAACTAGAGTCACAGAGTCATACAATGTGGAAGCACTTTGGCCAAACTTGCCCACACCGGCCAAATACACTGGTTCCACCTGCAGCGTTTGGCCCATATCCCTCCAAACCTGTCCTATTCAGTTTCCTGTTGAAATGTTTCTTCAATGTTGCATTAGTCCCTGCCTCAACCACCTCCTCTGGCAGCTCGTTCCACACACCCACCACCCTTTCTATAAAAAAGTTACCCCTCAGGTTCCTATTCAATTCCCCCCCCCCCCCTCACCTTAAACCTATGCCCTCTGGTTCTCGATTCCCCTACTCTGGGCAAGAGACTCTGTGCATTTATTCAATCTATTCCTCTCATGGTTTTATACACCTCTATAAGATCACCACTCATTCTCCTGCGCTCCAAGGAATAGAGACTCAACCTCTCCCAAAAGCTCATATCCTCGAGTCCTGGCAACATTGTCATAATCTTCTCTGCACCCTTTCCAGATAGTGTGCACAAGTATTTTATGGTGGACACTGCAAGTAAGAATTTCACTGTTCTATCTGGGACAATAAACCACTCTTGGCTCTTGAAGCGCTGGATTGGCGATCACTTCGTCCAACACCGCTCAGTTCGCAATAACCTACCTGATCTCCCAGTGGCTCAGCACTTCAACTCCCCCTCCCATTCCGAATCCGACCTTTCTGTCCTGGGCCTCCTCCATGGCCAGAGTTAGGCCCACCATAAATTGGAGGAACAGCACCTCATATTTCGCTTGGGCAGTTTGCACCCCAGCAGTATGAACATTGACTTCTCTAATTTCAGGTAGTCCCTGCTTTCTCCTCCCCTTCTCAGCTCGCCCTCAGCCCACTGTCTTCCTTTCTTCTTCCCGCCCCCACCCTCACATCAGTCTGAAGAAGGGTCTCGACCCGAAATGTTGCTTACTTCCTTCACTCCATAGATGCTGCCTCACCTGCTGAGTTTCTCCAGCATTTTTGTCTACCTTGACAAATTGAAGAGCATGTTTCCACTCTGTATCTCCCTAAACCAAACTAAACCTGCAGAGCTGCATACTGTACCAGACGATGGAGATGTGCAGGAAGGAACTGCAGATGCTGGTTTAAACCGAAGATAGACACAAAAAGCTGGACTGACTCAGCGGGTCAGATAGCATATCTGGAGAAAAGGAATAGGTGACGTTTCGGGTCAAGACCCTTCTTCAGACTTCTTCTGAAGAAGGGTCTGGACCCGAGACAGTGGAGATGGTTCTGTACTGACCCTGGCCTTCACACAGACAGCCTCAGCAGTTCATGTTGAATGCAGCCAGACATGAAGACTCACAGTCGTTGACCCATGACAATGACAGTATTGTCACACAGCGAGAGCAACCTTCTCGTGTCACAGCAACAGAGCACTGATCATCGGTTAAGCCAGGGAATGGAACATCACACAGAGCAGACTTCTTAACAAGTCCCAAGTCATTAAACTCCACTTGCAACTAAAAATTAAGGTCAGGGTTATCTTTTCACAACTTTTTCAGCATGTGACGTTGAAGTACAGAGAGCTACATGCACAGAGCAAAAATGTGTTTTGCAAAGGAAATGAGAGATGTCACCAGTAATCCCAACATTTACTGTGGACAGCCGGCACGTATAGAGTACACATTTGTACTTCCCATACATAACTGCAAAACCTACAATGGGTAACTGGGAATAAACCACACTCACGGTCAAGGAAAGCGTTCACGTCGCGGCCCTGTTTCCACCAATCTTTCCACCACCACGCACAAGAAGAGACAAGACAGACACCATTGTATGCAAATGCCGAGAAGTGTGTTCAGGTCTGGCTGAACTACTTCTAATCTTGTGCGTGGACTCGATAAGAAGAAGAAGACTGCCAAAAGAAAGCTTAATTCTCACCACTGTCTCCATCCAAGAGTCAAGAGTGTTTTATTATTAGAGTTACTCAGCGGGACAGGCAGCATCTCTGGATAGAAGGAATGGGTGACGTTTTGGATCGTGACCCATTCCGTCACCCGTTCCTTCTCTCCGGGGATGTTGTCTGTCCCGCTGAGTTACTCCAACATTTTGTGTCTATCTTCGGTGTAAACTAGCACCTGCAGTTCCTTCCTGCACAGTGTTTTATTATTCATTGATTGTTGATGAACATTGATTGATCATTGAATCATTGATCATTGAAGAGAGTCAAGAGTGTTTATTGTCTTTTATTCTGCAACGGAACAATTAAATTGTTACTTGCAGCAGAACAGGTCTTACTTACCCTGCCCACTGGCCCAAACCACAGCAAACAGCCACCTCTATCTCAGTGTCTGTAAATCATGGACTTCAGGAAGTGGGGAGGGGAAAGGGAGCACACCTCAGACTACATTAATGGAGCTACAATCAAGTGGAGATGACAAGAACTTCAAGTTCATGGGTGTAAATATCACCAACAATAGTGTCCAGGTCCAATCACGTTGAACACTACTCCCAACACTCTGGGATTCTGCACAAGGACTTGGACAGGTTGGGAGAGTGGGCAGAGAAGTGGCAGATGGAATACAGTACAGCACAAGGTGGAGTCCTGCATTTTGGTAATAAGAATAAAGGCGTAGATTATTTTCTAAATGGAGAAAGAATCCAGATATTGGAGGTGCAAAGGGACTTGGGAGTGCTGGTGCAGGACTCCCAAAAAGTTAATTTGCAAGTCGAATCGGTAGTAAGGAAGGCAAATTCAATGTCGAGGACTGGAATACAATGTCGAGGACTGGAATACAAAAACAGAGATGTAATGCTGAGGCTCTATAAGGCACTGGTCTGACCGCATTTGGAATACTGCGAGCAAATGTGGGCCCCATATGTGAGGAAGGATGTGCTGGCTCTGGGGAGGGTCCAGAGGAGGTTTACAAGAATGATTCCAGGAATGAGTGGGTTAGCATATGATGAGCGTTTGACAGCACTGGGCCTCTACTCGCTGGAGTTTAGAAAGTTGAGGGGGGACCTCGTTGAAACTTACAGAATAGATTCAAGATTCAAGAGAGTTTATTGTCATGTGTCCCAGATAGGACAATGAAATTCTTGCTTTGCTTCAGCACAACAGAATATAGTAGGCATAAATAAATATAGAACAGATCAGTGTGACCATATACCAATGAATATATATATACACACACACATAAATAAACAGATAAAGTGCAATGGGCTATTAATGATCCGAGTTTTGTTTGAGTTGAGTTTAATAGCCTGATGTCTGTGTGGAAGAACGCTATTCCTGAACCTGGATGTTGCAGATTTCAGGCTCCTGTACCTTCTACCTGAAGGTAGTAGGGAGATGAGTGAGTGCCCAGGATGGTGTGGGTCCTTGATGATGCTGGCAGCCTTTTTGTGGCAGCGACTGCGATAGATCCCCTCGATGGTAGGGAGGTCAGAGCAGATGATGGAATGGGCAGTGTTTACAACTTTTTGCAGTCTTTTCCGCTCCTGGGTGCTCAAGTTGCCGAACCAGGCCACGATGCAACCAGTCAGCATGCTCTCTACTGTGCACCTGTAGATGTTCGAGAGAGTCTTCCTTGACAAACCAACTCTCCGTAATCTTCTCAGGAAGTAGAGGCGCTGATGTGCTTTCTTTATAATTGCATCAGTGTGCTGGGACCAGGAGAGATAATAATGAAAGTCATAGATAGAGTGGATGTGGAGAGGATGTTTCCACTGGTGGGAGAGTCTAGGACCAGAGGTCACAGCCTCAGAATTAAAAGGTGCTCTTTTAGAAAGGTGAGGAGGAACTTCTTTGGTCAGAGGGTAGTGAATCTGTGGAACTTATTGCCACAGAGGTCAGTGGAGACCAAGTCAGTAGATATTTTTAAGGCAGAGATAGATGGATTCTTGATTAGAACGGGTGTCAAGGGCTATGGGGAGAAGGCAGGAAAATGGGACTAGGATGCAGAAATCAGCCATGATTGAATGGTGGAGTAGACTCAATCGGCCAAATGGTTTAATTCTACTCCTAACTTTGGATCTTGTGAATACCACAACTTTCTCAGAAGACAAAGGAATTTGGAATGTTTACAATGCCTCATAACAATTTCTACAGATGACCATAGAAAGCACACTGTCTAAAGAAGGGTCTCGACCCGAAACGTGACCCATTCCTTCTATCCAGAGACGCTGCCTGTCCCACTGAGTTACTCCAGCATCTTGTGTCTATTTTGGGTTGCATCACAGCCTGGTTTGGGAACAGCTCTGCCCAAGACCGCAAGAAATTGCAGAGAGTTGTGGATGTAGACTAGTCCATCACACAGACCAGACTCCCCACCATTGACTCCATCTACACTTCACGCTGCCTCGGGAAAGCAGCCGACACAATCAAAGACTTGTCCCTGTCCCACCCCGGTCGTTCCTTCTTCTCCCCGCTCCCGTCCGGCAGAAGGTACAGAAGCTTGAAAGCACGCACCACCAGACTCAGGAACAGCTTCTTCCCCTCTGTTATCAGGCTTCTGAAGGGCCCTTCCATAAGCTAGGGTACTGTCCGATTCACCTCTACCCCATTGCGGACATTGGACTTTGTCTCTGGAACTGATGCGCTACAATGCTGAGAACTATATTCTGCACTCTGTATCTTCCCCTTTGCTCTCACTATTCGGATAGCATGCAAAACAAAAAAATCATAAACCTAAATGTTTTGGATGTTGCCTGTCCATTCCCTCCGCAGATGCTGCCTGACTCATGGATTCTAGGACGTCATGCTTTGCCCGGGAGTCCAGCGCCTGCAGTTCCTGCGTCGGCAGGTGAGGTTGGCTGGTGGATGATCACAGGGCTGGGAGAACTGGGTTACAAGGCGTTGTCATTTACATCCAACAGCAAGCACAGATGGGACTCTGGTTTCAGGCCTCACCAGGACCATGGTGTGAACCTCCCTGTGTAGCAGTGTCAACTTCACCCCGCACTCTGAATAGGCTCTGAACGACATAGACTATCAGTGTTATAATTGCACTATTATAGCTGGCTTTATGTGTGTATGTATGTGTGTGCGTGCACTTGTGAGTATGTGTATATATACACACACTAAACTTTGTTTTCTCTCTTGTTTATTATATTGTTTACAGTGTATTATGTTTACATATTCTGTTGTGCTGCAGCAAGTGAGAATTTCATTGTTCTATCTGGGACATATGACAATAAAACACTCTTGACTCTTTGTGGTCAGGTCTGTGTGGGAGCTGCCGTGGGGGGGGGGGTGCCACCATGGAGCCTGGCATGGAGGGAAGATGCAGCACAGACACCATCCAGCCACGTCTGCTTGCAATTAGTGGCGCAGCGGTAGAGTTGCTGCCACACAGCGCCTGAGACCCAGCTTCCATCTTGACCTCGGCTGCTGTCTGTATGGAGTTTGTACATTCATGGTGACCATGTGGGTTCTCTCCGGGTGCTCTGGCTTCCACACTCTAAAGACATACAGGTTTGTAGGTCATGGGGAGAAGGCAGGAGAATGGGGTTAGGAGGGAGAGATAGATTTAGAACTTTTTCTCACAGAGAGTGGTGAGTCTGTGGAATTCTCTGCCTCAGAGGGCGGTGGAGGCAAGTTCTCTGGATGCTTTCAAGAGAGAGCTAGATAGGGCTCTTGAAGATAGCGGAGTCAGGGAATATAGGGAGAAGGCAGGAACTGATTGGGTACTGATTGGGGATGATCAACCATGATCACATTGAATGGCGATGCTGGCTCGAAGGGCCGAATGGCCTACTCCTGCACCTATCACTTATGATCTTATTTGGCTTCTGTAAACATTTTCCCTGATGTGTAGGATAGTGCTAGTGTGCGGGTGATCGCTGGTCGGCACGGTCTCGAAGGCCGAAGAGCCTGTTTCCACTCTGTATCTCTAAACTAAACTAAAGAAAACTAAACTAAAGATTCTCCACCATTGCACCCCAACAATGCTACTGACCCAGCTGTAATAAACAACACGCCACAAACCCTCCCCACCCTCAACATCCGTCCAGTGTGAACGGCTATTATTTCAAACTGAGACGTCTGCAACAAAACCACTCTGGTTATGTGGCAGAGGTGATGTGTAGCAGCCACGATAAGGACTGTCACAGCGAGCTCGACAGCTCGGGTGTCCTCAGAAGGGGACAAAATAGAAGATTCAAACTAAACTTAACGAGGCAAAGGTCACTAAGGACTGTACTAATTATCTCTTGTTCATCGGTCATGGGAGCAGAATTGGGCCATTCGGCCCGTCGAGTCTACTCCGCCATTCAATCAAGGCTGATCTATCTCTCCCTCTCAACCCCATTCTCCTGCCTTCTCCCCGTATCCCCCGACACCCGCACTAATCAATTTCCGTCTTAAATATACCCAATGACTTGGCAATGAATTCCACAGATTCACCACCCTCTGACTAAAGAAATTCCTGCTCATCTCCTTTCCAAAGGAACGTCCTTTTATTCTGAGGCAGTGGCCTCTGGTCCTAGACACTCCCACTAGTGGAAACATCCTCTCCACATCCACTCTATCCAGGCCTTTCACTATTCGGCGAGTTTCGAAGAGGTCCTCATCCTTCTAAACTCCACACTCCTGGAGCACTGATGCATCTTCCCAGACTGAGCACCGTGACAACAGTCGCCAGGTCCGGCCCCAAACATTCCATCCCAGTCCTGTGTCCTGTCACTTACTGGGGATCCTTTATACGGCACCATAAACAATGCCTATTCTACATAAAGATCCACCCGGTGAACACAAATCGTGTGTTCAATAGCCCGGTCCAATACGGGCAGAGCCCTCCCCACCATCGAAAGCATCTACACCAGGTGTTGCCCCAAGGCGGCAGCATCTATCATCAAGGATCCCCACCATCCGGGTCGTGCCCTCTTCTCACTGCTACCGTCGGGCAGGAGGTACAGAAGCCTGGTCCCACACACCAGGTTCAGGAACAGCTACTCTCCTACAACCATCAGGTGCTTGACCCGACCCTCACAACCCTAATCCTACCTCAGCAACGGAACACAATGGACCACTTCTTGCACTAGCAGAGGCTTGTTTTCTAATTGTTGTTCTGCACTGATGTCTTGTTTTCCTGCTGCCTTTTTCCTGCTGTCTTACACGATTTATACATAATCCAAGTATAATTCATGTTCATAAATTCTAGTAGAATTAGGCCATTCATCCCATCAAGTCTGCCATTCAATGAAGGCTGATCTATCTTTCCCTCTCAACCCCATTCTCCTGCCTTCTCCCCGTAACCCCTGACACCCACACTAATCAAGAATCTGTCAATCTCATCCTTAAAAATATCCACTGACTTGGCCTCCACAGCCTTCTGTGGCAATGAATTCCACAGATTCACCGCCCTCTGACTAAAGAAATTCCTCCTCCTAAAAGTACGTCCTATTCTGACGGTATGGCCTCCAGCCTAGACACTATGGCCTCTAGCCCTATGGCCTCTGACGCGAAGGCCTCTATCCCTAGACTCTCCCACTAGTGGAAACATCCTCTCCACATCCACTCTATCCAGGCCTTTCACTATTCAGTAAGTTTCAATGAGGTCCCCCCTCATTCATCTAAACTCCAGTGAGTGCAGGCCAAGTGCCGTCAAATGTTAACACACTCATTCCTGGGATAATTCTCGTAAACCTCCTCTGGACCCTCGCGAACAGCAGCACATCCTTCCTCAGATCGGGGGCCCAAAACTGCTCACAATACTCCAAATGCGGTCTGACCAGCGACTTATAGAGCCTCAGATTTCATGAATTCATGAATAATTTATATTTCTTCCCAGCTTTCGTTTTCTTCCCAGCGGTTATCAGGCAACTGAACCATCCTACCACAACCAGAGAGCAGTGCTGAACTACTATCTACCTCTTTGGTGACCCTCGGACTATTCTAGATCGGACTTTGCTGGCTTTACCTGGCATTAAATGTTGCTCCCTTATCATGTATCTATACACTGTAATTGGATCGATTGCAATCGTGTATAGTCTTTCCGCTGACTGGTTAGCACGCAACAAAAGCTTTTCACTGTACCTCGGTACACGTGACAATAAACTAAACTGATATTTTTGTGTTGTCTGAGTATGTGCCTGAGATGCTGCTGCAAGCAGGACTTTCATTATACCTTAACTTCATCAACTTTTATGCATAGTTAGGCAGCACAGTGGTAGAGTTGCTGCCTTACAGCACCAGAGACCTGGGTTCGATCCTGACTATGAGTGTTGTCTGTACGGAGTTTGCACGTTCTCCTTGTGACCACATGGGTTTTCTCCGGGTGCTCCGGTTTCCTCCCACACTCCAAAGACATGCAGGTTTGTAGGTTAATTGGCTTCTGTAAATTGTCCCTAGTGTGTAGGATAATGCTAGTGTACGGGGTGAACGCTGGTCGGCGCGGAATCGATGGGACGAATGGCCTGTTCCCACGCTGTATTTCTAAAGTCTAAATAAACTCAACTTGACTAAAATAATTAAAAAATAATTACCCAATAATTAAAGCTGTATTTTAAATAATTCCAAGTCGACCTGCCACTGTGTACCTTCATCAACTTGATCCCCCCCCCTGTATTTTACACGGGGCCATTCTAGTCAATACCAGGTCCTGTTAATAGACTTTAACTTTACTTTAGACTTTAGAGATACAGGGCAGAAACAGGCCCGTTAACACTATCCTACACACTGGTGACAATTCAACCGACGGCAATTAGCCTACAAAGCTGTATGTCTTTGGAATGTGGGTGGTAACCGGATCATCCAGGGAAAACCCACGCGCTCACGGGGAGAACGTGCAAACTCCGTACAGACAGCACCCGTAGTCAGGATCGTAGCCCTGGGCAGGATGGAACGGGGGTCCCCGGCACTGTGAGGGAGCAGCTTTAATGCTGGCGCCAGGGTGCTGCCCAACACTTTATACGAGACTTTAATCTCCTATCTCTCATCTCCATCCTTTGCGGCATCTGCAACTCTCCAAGGTCCTGTAGACCTTCAATTCTGCATCCCTGGATTTACCTACCCGAGTCCTAAACCCTCGATGTGCAGGACGGAACTGTAGATGATGCTGGTTTACCCCGAAGATAGACACAAAAACATGTAGTAACTCAGCGGGTTAGGCAGCATCTCTGGAGAGAAGGAATGGGTGACGTTTCGGCTCGAGACCCTTCTTCAGCAGCACTAACATCTACCGCCTCTCCGACTCTCACCGCCTCCCAGGGGCCACCGCTTACTCTCACCGCCTCCCTGGGGCTACAGATGCTGCCGTCGCCAACCCACACTGCCACGTCTGAAGAAGGGTCTCAGCACGAAACATCACCCATAGCTAAACCTCTCTTCCTCGGACTGAGCTTCTCAGGAGCTCTGCACCCAACACTGTCACAACCTACGACAGGGGACATGTTAAACCTGCTGCATTAACACAACTTGCTGCTGTTGTAATGGATTCGACATGTAAAGAGTAAATCTTTATACTTTAGAGATACAGTGCAGAAGCAGGCCCTTCGGCCCACCGAGTCCGCGCTGTCCCACGATCACCCGTACGCTAGCTACACACTGGGGAGAACTTACAATTTTTTACGAAGCCAATGAACCTACAAATCGGCACGTCTTGGGTGTGGGAGGAATCTGGAGCACCCGCGGAATCCACACACAGTCACAGGGAGAACATGTAAACTTTGTACAAACACCACCCGTAGTCTGGATCAAAGCCCGGTCTCTAGCGCTGTGAGGCAGCAACTCTACCGCTGCACTACTGGCAATGCCATTTCTTTGGATGGTTTTGTATCTACAACTGTAACACCCATTTTCGGTGAAGGTGAGTGGACTGATCCCAGGAATGAGTGGGTTAACATATGATGAGCTTTTGACGGCTCTGGGCCTGTACTCACCAGAGTTTGGAAGGATGAGGGGGTACCTCATTGAAACTTACCAAATAGTGAAAGGCTTGGATGGAGTGGATGTGGAGAGGATGTTTCCACTAGTGGGAGAGTCTAGGACCAGAGGTCATAGCCTCAGAATGAAAGGATATTCCTTTAGGAAGGAGATGAGGAGAGATTTATTTAGTCAGAGGGTGGTGAATCTGTGGAATTCATTGCCACAGAAGCCTGTAGAAGCCAAGTCACTGTATATTTTTAAGGCAGAGATAGATATAATCTTGATTAGTGCGGGTGTCAGGGGTTATGGGGGGGAAGGCAGGAGAATGGGGTTAGGAGGGATAGATCAGCCATGATTGAATGGCGGAGTAGACTTGATGGGCCGAATGGCCTAATTCTTCTCCTATCACTTATGAACATGACGGGCAGTAACAAACCCCGCTACATCACAAAATGTACTATTTTAAGAGTTATCATCACTGATGCCTGACTTTGAAAATCAGGCCAATTATGGGGAAAACAATGACAGTATTATCCCGGCGCATTCTTCTTGATTTGACGGGCCCTATTCATCATGGCTGGGCTTCACAGCCTCCTGTTTAAGCTGTGGATCTTTCAGGAAATGCAGGAAAGAGGTTTGTCGATCTTTCCAAATCCCTCGCAGTTCATGCGCTGGAAAAAAGATCTCACTTCCTCTGAACTCAAAACATGCTGAGGCCGAGAGAGGGAGAGTGGGCTTATGTGGCTCGAGGAAGAGCGCGCTGCTGGAAGAAAGCAGAGCTTGCACAAACATTTGTTTACAGACTGGATAGTTACACAGCAGCACAGTGTGTGCAGCAGAGGCGTTTCAGTTTGTGTTTAGTTTATTGTCACGGGTAACGAGGTACAGTGAAAAACTTTTTTGTTGCGTGCTATCCAGCCAGTGGAAAGACTACACATGATTACAATCGAGCCAGCCTTGCACTATCATGTTTAGTGCAAGATAAACTCCAGTAAAGTGTGATTAAGGATAGTCCAAAGATTTTCAATGAGGTAGATGGGAGGTCAGGACGGCTCTCTAGTTCGTGGTAGGATGGTTCATTTGCCTGATAACAGCCGGGAAGAATGTCCCTGAATCTGGAGGTGTGCGTTTTCACATTTCTGTACCTTTTGCCTGATGGGAGAGGGGAGAAGAGGGAGTGACCAGGGTGAGACTGGTCCTTGATTATGCTGCTGGCCTTGCCGAGGCAGCGTGAGGTGTAAATGGGAGTGAGTGGAAGGGATGTTGGTTTGCGTGGTGGTCTGGGCTGGGCAACTCTGCAATTCGCAGCTGCTACTAGACACCATCACCAGGGCAAGACATCTGTAGAAAAGGTCCCGCTGTTCCTTATTTCATTGATTTTGGCAGTTTTATAAACATATTACGTTAATCTAGAACACTAGTGTCTGGAGAACATGGACACAGAGTGCTGGAGTAAGTCAGCGTGTCAGGCAGCATCTCTGGAGAACATGGACACAGAGTGCTGGAGTAACTCAGCGGGTCAGGCAGCATCTCTGGAGAACATGGACACAGAGTGCTGGAGTAACTCAGCGGGTCAGGCAGCATCTCTGGCAATGAATTCCACAGATTCACCGCCCTCTGACTAAAGAAATTCCTCCTCATCATCTTTCGACAGGTTAGTCGTAAACATCCTCTCCACATCCACTCTATCCAGGCCTTTCACTATTCCCTCCCTCATCCAGTCACTCCCAGGTTCTGTACACATCCCTTAATCTTGGTTGTTAATTCCTGGGATGGCGGGACTGTCATACGTTGAAAGAATGGAGCGGCTGGGTTTGTATACTCTGGAATTTAGAAGGATGAGAGGCAATCTTATTGAAACATGTATTGAAACACACTGGAGGCAGGAAACATGTTCCCGATGTTGGGGGAGTCCAGAACCAGGGGCCACAGTTTAAGAATAAGGGGTAGGCCATTTATAACGGAGATGAGGAAAAACTTTTTCACCCAGAGAGTTGTGAGTCTGTGGAATTCTCCGCCTCTGAAGGCAGTGGAGGCCAATTTTCTGGATGCTTTCTAGAGAGTTAGATAGAGCTCTTAAAGATAGCAGAGTCAAGGGATATGGTGAGAAGGCAGGAACGGGATATTGATTGTGGATGATCAGCCATGATCACAGTGAATGACGGTGCTGGCTCGAAGGGCTGAATGGCCTACTCCTGCACCTATCAAGTCAAGTCAAGTCAAGTTTATTCGTCACATACACATACGAGATGTGCAGTGAAATGAAAAGTGGCAATGCTCGCGGACTTTGTGCAAAAAAGAAACAAACAAACAAACAAAGTACAAACAGAATGGAACAGAATCACATATTCTTTTACATACTAAATATTGTGGGCGGAAGGAAAAAGGGAAAAAAAAAAACAGCAATTAAAAACAAAAAGGGCTTGTCTATTGTCTAAAACTGTTCATCAAAACCTTGTGCATGAAGTATCTATGATGAGAAGAATTCAAGCAGTCTCAATATTATGTGTGAGAATGTAATGTGTTGCAATTCTAATGGAAGGCAACCCGTTCACACCACAGCCTGCGATTTGTACAGGCTGCTTACCAGTAGCAGCGTAAGCTGGAGCCACCAGAATCCATCTGGATCATTCTGCACAAGAGCCATGATCCGAAAGAAAAAGGCCAGCTCTTGTTCACAACTATTGCAAGCTGCCGCAGTGACGTTACTTTACTGTAGAGATACAGCGTGGAAACAGGCCCTTTGGCCAACCTAGTCCACCCCGCATGCTATCTCCACCCATTCCAGCATTTCCACCGACTTAGAGCTCAGTCCTCTGTCTGCCCTCTTCTACTGTAACAAGGCAGTTGACCAGTTTATCCTCTCAGGTATACTCTCTCAAATTAGTCTTAGTTTAGAGATACAGCATGGAAGCAGGCCCTTCGGCCCACCAAGTCCACGTCGACCAGCGATCACCCTCTACACTAGCACTATCCTACACACAAGGGACAATTTACAATTTACAGAAGTCAGTTGGCCTACAAACCTGCACGTTATTGGAATGTGGGAGGAAACCGGAGCACCCGGAGAAAACCCGGATCACAGGGAGAACATAAAAAATTCACACTGACAGCACCCATAGTTAGGATGGAACGTGGGTCTCTGGCGCTGTGAGGCTGCAACTCTACAGCTGCACCACCGTGGCCCTAATTACTATAAATCTCCTTTGTACTTTTGCCGTGCTTTATTTGATTATTTCTTAAGGATAAGAACGCTGGTGGATGAGGGAACTTCTGAGAAAAGTACTAAACCTAAATGAGACACAGATAGGGTAGACTGTCAGAACCTTTTCCCAGGATGGAAGTGTCAAAGAGTGGAGAGTAAAGCTTTAAGGTGAGACGGGCAAAGCTTGGAGGAGATGTGCAGGGAAAGTTTTTTTTACATGGAGGGTGGTGAGTGCTTGGAACGCGCTGCCGGGGGTGGTGGTGGAGGCAGGTACGATAGCGCTGTTGAAAAGGCTTTTCGATGCACACGGATATGCAGGGAATGGAGGGATGTGGTTCATGTGCAGGCAGAGGAGATTGGATTAGTTTGGCATTATGTTCAGCATGGGCGTTGTGGGCCGATGGGCCTGCTCCTGTGCTGTACTGTTCTATATCCATGACAGTTATACTCTCTCAATTCTGGTCCTGTTACTATAACCATCCTTTGTACATTTGCTGTGCTTTACTTCATTGCTTCTTGGCAGGCAGAAACATTGCAAGGCAGAAACTCTCCGCTGCACCACCATGCCGCAGTTTGTTTGCATTAAAATGTAACACATAGAACAGTACAACACAGGAACAGGCCCTTCGGCCCACAATGTTTGGCTGATCAGTTTCAGTTTTAGTTTAGTTTATTGTCACGTGTATAGTGAAAAGCTTTTGTTGCGCGCTAACCAGTCAGCGGAAAGTCAATACATGATCACAATCGATCCATTTACAGTGTATAGATACGTAATAAGGGAATAACGTTTAGTGCAAGGTAAAGCCAGTAAAGTCCGATCAAGGATAGTCCAAGGGTCACCAATGAGGTAGATAGTAGTTTAACACTGTTCTCAGGATGGTTCAGTTGCCTGATAACAGCCGGGAAGAAACTGTCCCTGAATCTGGAGGTGTGTGTTTTCACACTTCTGTACCTCTTATCTGATGGGAGAGGGGACAAGAGGGTGCGACTGGTCCTTGATTATGCTGCTGGCCTTGCCGAGGATGCGTGAGGTATAAATGGAGTCAATGGAAGGGAGGTTGGTTTGTGTGATGGTCTGGGCTGCGTCCACAATTCGCTGCAATTTCTTGCGGTCTTGGATGGAGCTGTTCCCAAACCATGCTGTGGTGCATCCTGATAAAATGCTTTCTATGGCGCATCTGTAGACGTTGGTGAGAGTTGTTGGGGACATGCTGAACTTACTGAGCCTTCTAAGGAAGTAGAGGCGTTGGTGTGCTTTCTTGGTCGTTGCTTCAATATGGGTGGTCCAGGAGAAGTTATTGATATTGACTCCTGGGAATATGAAGTTTCCAAACCATCTGTACTTCGGCTCCGTCAATGTTAACTGGGGTGCGTGTAGTCGATCACTATTCCCTCCATGATACCAAGTTAAACTAATCTCATCTGCCCACACATGATTCATATCCCACTATTCCCTGCACTTTTGTGTGCCTATCCAAAAGCCTCTTCAACGCCACTATTGTATTTGCCTCCACACCCACCCCCCCCCTCCCCCCCCACGTTCCAGGCACCCACCACCCTCAATGGAAAAAAACTTTCCCCGCACATCTCTTTTAGTTGAGTATAGGAGAAAGAGGTCCTCCTGCAGTTGTACAGGTCCTCCTGCAGTTGTACAGTTGTGAGGCACCACCTGGAGCATTGTGTGCAGTTTTGGTCTCCAAATTTGAGGAAGGACATTCTTGCTATTGAGGGAGTGCAGCGTAGGTTCACGAGGTTAATTCCCAGGATGGCGGGACTGTCATATGTTGAAAGAATGGAGCAACTGAGCTTGTACACTCTGGAATTTAGAAGGGTGAGTCTAGAACCAGGGGCCACAGTTTAAGAATAAGTGGTAAGCCATTTAGAACAGAGATGAGGATAAACATTTTCACAAAGAGAGCCTCAGAGGGCGGTGGAGGCTGGTTCTCTGGATGTTTTCAAGAGTTAGATGGAGCTCTTCGGGATGGCAGAGTTAAGGGATATGGAGAGAAGGCAGGAATGGGGTACTGTTTGTGGATGATCAACCATGATCACATTGAATGGCGGTGCTGGCTCGAAGGGCCGAATAGCCTCCTCCTGCACCTACTGTTTATTGTCTACACTTGCAAAGCATGATGTTGAATTGTGCTACAATCTTTGCACCATTCTGCTGCTGTACACCTGTCGCTGTATTTACTGTTGTACCCTTCATTACCTGTGCGCTGTTGACTCTGCGCGCTTCATGTGCACCCTGGTTTATATGAGAATAAGCTGGTCTGGATCTGAATCGACCCACCTCGACATAACACCAGTAGCTGAGAACACACAGCAGACACACGGCGCGGAAACACACTCACAACTGAAATGCATTGCGCACATTCATTCTGAGCAGCAGCCAGCTTTTAGGAAGTTTCACAAGGAGAGGTATTTTTAGGCGCATCATAGTGACATTTCTTCACTGCAGATTTCCAAAGTGTGCTAATTATCACCAAGCGTGGAGTCGACAGCGCCAAGGAATGGGATTGAACTCGAAAAAGGAAATTTCCCATCAGGGAAGTAGCTCAGGTTTATTAGGTAGAGTTGCTGCCTCACAGCGCCAGAGACCCGGGTTCAGTCCTGACTACGGGCGCTGTCTGTACGGAGTTTATACGTTTTACCCGTGACGTGCGTGGGTTTTCTCCGGGTGCTCCGGTTTGATCCCACACTCCAAAGGCGTGCAAGTTTGTAGGTCAATTGGCTTCGATAAAATTGTGAATTGTCCCTAGTGTGTAAGACATTGCTGGTGTACGGGGGGATCGCTGGTCAGTGTGGACTCGGTGGGCCGAAGGGCCTGTTTCGACGCTGCATCGCTAAAGTCCCATTGCCCTACAAAACCGATGTACTGTGATCCCTTGTGCATGTTACAGCAGGTGTTTTATACAACCAGCACACATTAATCGGTAAGCAGCCTCGAGACACAGCCCGTGCTCAGGATTCCTCTCACTGGATGGCGCCATTTGCTTTCTGCAAACACCATACCGCCCAGCTCTACATGTGCAGACTGGAAGAGGCCACCTGGGAGCCAGGAGGGGCAGAGCCAATGTATTTATCAGCAGCACCGTTCATTACCTCAGTCGTTGGTCAGAATCACAGGAAACATTCAAAATTAACTCGCACCCTTGCAACAGGTTCTCGACTACAGAGGGAGCTGCTGGGGAGCCTGCCCTCTTCAGAGATACGGCGTGGGAGACAGGCCCTTTGGCCCACCGCGTCCGCTCCGACCAGCAATCACCCCGTACACTAGCACTATCCTACACACTAGGGACAGTTTACAATTTACAGAAGCCAATTAACCTGCAAACCTGCACGTCTTTGGAGTGTGGGAGGAAACCGGAGCACCCGGAGAAAACCCACACGGTCACGGGGAGAACGTACAAACCCCGTACAGACAGCACCCGTAGTTAGAATGGAACCCGGGTCTCCGGCGCTGTGAGGCAGCAACTCTACCGCCCTCTGTCAGCTCTGAACCAGGGGACTTCACGAATAAGGGTGGAGCACGGGATCCAGATGAACCTCTCCTGCCAGAGAATCCAGCACTGGGGATCGTGCGGAGGCAGAGGAGATCAGTTGATCTTGGCATCGTGTTCAGCACGGATATTGTACTGCTCTACAGGCAGCACAATTGTGCTGCTCGTCGTGGTGTAGCTGATAGAGTTGATGCCTCACAGCGCCAGACACCCGGGTTCAATCCTAACCTCGGGTGCTGTCTATGTGGAGTTTTCACGTTCTCCCCGTGACCGCCTGGGTTTTCTCCGGGTGCTCTGGTTTCCTCCCACATCCCAGAGACGTGTGGGTTTGTAGGTTAACCGGCTGCTGTAAATAGTGTGTCGGTAGTGGATGGGAAAGTAGGATAACATATAACCAGTGTGAATGGGTAATCGATGGTCGCAGTGGACTCAGTGGGCCTGTTTCCCAGCTGTATCTCTAAACTAAACTGTTGTTTAACAATGAGGAATCTTCCTTCCTGGGGCTAGCACTTTTTTTTTTCTTCTTCAAAAAACGTATTCAATTATTAAAAATAATATTTACAATACAATAAAACAAACCAGAACCCACCGCCACAATACAAGACAAACAAATATACTAAATGAACTACTATACAACTATGTTACACTCCTTGTCCAGGATGCATTCAACCCCCCGCGGTGCCCAGCGGTCCCGGAAATCTCCCAGGGTGCCCGTGGACAGCGCGTAGTCCCTCTCTAACACCATCCGGGCACGGACGTAACCCCAGAAAAGGGGCAGGCAGCCGGCTCGGGTACAGCCCTCTTCTGCCTGGCACTGTGACTCGCGGATGGCCAGCTTGGCCAGGCCCAGCAGCAACCCATCCAGGGCATCCTTGTCACCCCTACCCTCTCCCCTACGCACATGGTGTCCGAAGATGAGGATGGTGGGTGTGAAGTGCAGCCAGAAAGCAAGGAGCGGCCCCTTTAGGTTTTGAAACAGTGGCTGCAGCCTCACACACTCCATATACACGTGGTACACAGACTCTTCCAGCCCGCAAAAGTGGCAGGCGGCTGGCGTGTCTGTGAATCGCAACAGCCAGCACTCTTGGTGATCTCTGTTCAAATGGGACAGAGCTTTGGCAGAGTGCTCGAATGTCTTTGACAGATTCTGGATGAGAACAGGGGTGAAGGTTACACAGTTGGACGGGGATGTGAGGCTGCGGTTACAACTGGATCCTGTTACGGCAGAGCGGCCTTGGAAGATCAAAGAGCCCGTCCTCTGGCGCCTACATCACACGCGTGTTGTACTCCTGCAGTCACACGCGTGGCGCCGCGTCACACATACCTTTGTTGTTGTAGACATCCAGGTAGTTGGGAGCCGAGAAGATGGTGATTAGTGAGGGGAAGCCTGTTGTCTGGCTCTTCCTGTACATTCGATACCTGTGAAGATCACAAGAGCACAGTCACTCCCAAGGTTTACCGCCAACTGTGGGCACCGTGTTACAGGAAAGATGCGGTCAAGCTGGAAAGAGTGCAGATAAGATTTAGGAAGACATTGCCAGGGCTCGAGGGTCTGAGTTCTTGGGAGAGGTTGAGCAGGCTAGGACTTTATTCTTTGGAGCACAGGAGGATGAGGGGTGATCTTATAGAGGGGTAGAAGATCATGAGAGGATTAGATCGGGTAGATGCACAGAGTCTTTTACCCAGAGTAGTGGAATCGAGAACCAAAGGGCATAGGTTTAAGGTGAGGGGAAAACCATTGAATAGGAATCTGAGGAGTAACTTTTTTACACAACGGGTGGTGGGTGAATGGAACGAGCTGCTGGAGGAGCTAGTTGAGGCAGGGACTATATCAACATTTCAGGCACGTTTGGACAGGTACATGAATAGGACAGGTTTAGAGGGATAGAGTAGATGCAACATGTTGGCCTGTGTGGGCAAGTTGGGCTGAAGGGCCTGTGTCTACACTGTATCACTCTGTGACTCTAGTGTAGCTGGGACATGTTGGTCGGTGTGGGCAAGATGGGCTGAAGGGCCTGTGTCCACACTGTATCAATGACTCTAGTGTAGCTGGGACATGTTGGTCGGTGTGGGCAAGATGGGCTGAAGCGCCTGTGTCCACACTGTATCAACGACTCTTGTGTAGCTGGGACATGTTGGTCGGTGTGGGCAAGATGGGCTGAAGCGCCTGTGTCCACACTGTATCAATTACTCTAGTGTAGCTGGGACATGTTGGTCGGTGTGGGCAAGATGGGCTGAAGGGCCTGTGTCCACACTGTATCAATGACTCTAGTGTAGCTGGGACATGTTGGTCGGTGTGGGCAAGATGGGCTGAAGGGCCTGTGTCCATACTGCATCACTCTATGACTATGTGACATAGGGGATGTTGGCATCTGCTGACAGGATTGCGCACAGAAGGGAGAAGAGTTCCTCTCACTCCATTGGTCACACATTGGCCAGCGCAGTACCATTAGTGGGAGAGTCTTGGACCAGAGGGCACAGCCTCACGTTAAAAGGACGTACCTTTACAAAGGAGATGAGGAGGGATTTCTTTAGTCAGAGGGTGGTGAATCTGTGGAATTCTCAGCAAGTCATTGGGTATTTTTAAAGTGAAGATTGATAGGTTTTTGATTGGGAAAGTTCATAAGTGATAGGAACAGAATTAGGCCATTCGGCCCATTAAGTCTACTCCGCCATTCAATCATGGCTGATCTATCTTTCCCTCTCAATCCCATTCTCATGCCTTCTCCTTTGAAAGGTGTAAAATGTTATGGGGAGAAGGCAGGAGAATGGGGTTGAGATGGAAAGATAGATCAGCCATGATTGAATGGCGGTGTTGACTCGAAGAGCTGAATGGCCTAACTGCTCCCACGTCCCATGGTCTTATCGATCTGCAATTAATCCTCACACAGAGGGCTGTCTCTCACGCTCGCATGAGGGGGAACCTCATTGAAGTTTACCAAATAGTGAAAGGCCTGGATAGAGTGGATGTGGAGAGGATGTTTCCATAGAAACATAGAAAATAGGTGCCGGAGGAGGCCATTCGGCCCTTTGAGCCAGCACCGCCATTCATTGTGATCATGGCTGATCATGATTCTTCCACTAGTGGGAGAGTCTAGGATCAGAGGTCACAGCCTCAGAATAAAAGGAGATTCTTTTAAGAAGGAGATGAAGAGAAATTTCTTTAGTCAGAGGGTGGTGATTCTGTGGAATTCTTTGCCATAGACGGCTGTGGAGGCCGTTAATGGATATTTTTAAGGCAGAGATAGATAAATTCTTGATTAGTACGAGTGTCAGAGGTCATGGGGAGAAGGGAGCAGAATGGGGTTGGGAGGGAGGGATAAATCAGCCGATGATTGAATGGCGGAGTAGACTTGATGGGCCGAGTGGTCTAATCCCGCTCCTATCACATGACCTTATGAACTTATGATTCCACAAACACCATCACTGCTGCACACAGAGTTTGCTTTAATGCACGGGAATTAAACATTCAACGTCAACAGCAAGCATTATTTTTCTGAGATACAAACAAGCTCCTACCCAGCATCCTGTGCCTCGTGAGCTCGGATTACTGATAATAAATTATTGTGCTGTAGGAAATCGCACACGGCAGGATAACTGCAAAACAAACAGAGTCAACGCATCAAACACTGGTATCATTAGCTTTCGACAAGATCCTTAACCAATGACAGCAATAGCAATGTGTGTAAAGGGAAGGTGGATAAACGCAAGTTGATGCAGAGGGGTTAAAGAGATCGTTTTACAGTATTTCCACAGCAACTGTAATCACCTTAAGATGTTATGAAATGCTTGTGCCAACTGGTCATGTTGTAATGTGGGATACACAGTGGCCACTTCATGGAATGTAACACCAAAGATCTGCAGATGCTGGTTTATACCAAGGATAGACACAAAGTGCTGGAGTAACTCAGCAGGCCAGCCAGCATTTCGGAAGATCATGATTAGGTGACGTTTTGGGTCGGGACCCTTCTTCAGATTCTGAAAGGAGGATTCTGAGGGAGGGTCCCGACATGAAACGTCACCTACCCTTTATTTCCAGAGGTGCTGCCTGGCCCGCTGAGTTACTCCAGCATTTTGGGACAGTAAGGGCAGTAATGTTGCTTGCTGCCTCACAGCGCCAGAGAACCGGGTTCGATCCTGACTATAGGTACTGTCTGTTCAGAGTTTTACGTTCTCCCTGTGACCGCGTGGGTTTTCTCCGGGTGCTCCGGTTCCCTCCCACACTCCAAAGACGTGCGGGTTTGTAGGTTAATTGGCTTCTGTAAATTGTACCTAGTGTGTAAGTGTTAGTCTACGGGGCGATCGTAGTGGGCTGAAGGGCTTCTTTCCACGCTGTATCTCTAAACTAAACTCCATTTTGGTATAAACCAGCATCTGCGGTTCCTTTTTAATACATTTTATTTTCATCATTGCCACCTCAAATGCTCGATCAAACGAGTGAGGCAGGATTTCACCGATCGGTTCCTGCCTATCCCAAATTCGTCAGTAATTTGCCCACCATGTCATGAGGCTGAAGGGCCTGTAGTTCCTTGACATATCACTGCCGACTTTCAATGAGGGAACATGACAATCCTTCTTCCAGTGTCCGGCCTGTGGCTAACAAAGATACGCAAAGCTCTGTCAAGCCAACAGCTATCCACTCCTTTGCTTCCCATAACAACCAGGGACATTCACTGGATCCCAATGATTCACTGCGATCACCCCTCATCCAGTGCACCCCCTCCTACTCTGGGATCACCTCCATCCAGTACATCCCCATTGTGCAGCACGGTGGCGCAGCAGTAGAGTTGCTATCTTACAGCGGCAGAGACCCCAGGTTCCATCCTGACTACTGTCTGTACGGAGTTTGCACGTTCTCCCCGTGATCTTGTGGGTTTTCCCCAGGTGCTCCGGTTTCCTCCCACACTCCAAAGACGTGCGGGTTTGTAGGTTAATTGGCCTCTGTACATCGTCCCAAGTGTGTAGGATAGAACTAGTGTACGGGTGATTGTGGTTGACGTGGACTTGATGGGCCAAAGGGTCTGTTTATTTGCTGTGTCTGTATGGCATTCCATCTCGCTGTATGGAACGAGCTGCCGGAGGAGGTAGTTGAGGCAGGTACTTTGGACAGGTACATGGATAGGATAGGTTTAGAGGGCAGGTGGGACTAGTGCAGATGGGGCATGTTGGCCAGTGTGGACAAATTGGGCTGAAGGGCCTGTTTCCACGCTGTGTGGTTAAAAATAGCTTCACAGTGCCCTTTAATGCTTCTGGTAAGAGTTACTCCAGCACTTCTTGTTGATCTAGTTGGTCGATTCAACCTGAGAATACACTCTGCTGTTTCCCCAAGCTGGACTCAACGCAGTTCCAGAACGCACTCGTTTCTTCATAAGGACTTCACGAAGCACAAACTGTGACAATGATACCAGGATTAAAATGAAGGCTAATTCACAGATCTTCCACTGGCTGTCAAGAGAGAGCTTTGGACAGAAAAAGCTACTCAGAAGTTCGTAAGTGATAGGAGTAGAATTAAGCCATTCGGCCCATCGTCAACTCCGCCATTCAATCATGGCTGATCTATCTCTCCCTCCCATCCCCATTCTCCTGCCTTCTCCCCGTAACCGCTGACACCCGTGCTAATCAAGAATCTATCTCTGCCTTAAAAATGAGTTCCACAGATTCACCTCAGGTCCCTGCAGCCCACTGCTCTGCAACCACACTGTGGTACCCAGAATTCA
Organism: Malacoraja senta; assembly: GCA_038087875.1. NCBI lineage: Eukaryota > Metazoa > Chordata > Chondrichthyes > Rajiformes > Rajidae > Malacoraja > Malacoraja senta. The sequence goes on along the minus strand of CM075977.1, from coordinate 282,584,107 downwards.
CAGAGGCACAGCGGTAGAGTTGCTGCCTCACAGCGCCAGAGACCCGGGTTTGATCCAGACTACGGGTGCAGTCTGCACGGAGTTTGTACGTTCTCCCCGTGACACTCGTGGGTTTTCTCTGGATGCTCCGATTTCCTCCCACACTCCGAAAACGTGCATGTTTGTAGGTTGATTGAAGCCTGTAAACTCTAAACTGTCCCTAGTGTGTTGTGTACGGGGTGATCGCTGGTCGGCGTGGACTCGGTGTTCCGAAAGGCCCGTTTCCGGGCTGTGCCTCCAAAGTCCAAAGATCTTTCAAAGCAATTACTCTTTTCTCATAGCTAAGTGTGCACAGTCCAAGCTGTGGGATGTGACCACCAGGGCCGGGTGGGCCTGTTGTTGCCAGCGAATGTCCGTTCCTGCCGGATTTCCTGGACACGGGGAACTGCTGTCTGCTGCTGCAGATAAGATCTGGTGAAAGGAAGGCTGGCCTCCGTGTCGGAACCAGCACAGAATGCTGCATCGCCACGGGACTGAGCTTACAACTGGTCCTGGGTAGAGAAAAATGCTGGAGAAACTCAGCGGGTGAGGCAGCATCTATGGAGCGAAGGAATAGGTGACGTTTCGGGTCGAGACTCGAAACGTCACCTATTCCTTCGCTCCATAGATGCTGCCTCACCCACTGAGTTTCTCCAGCATTTTTGTCTTCCTTCGATTTTTCCAGCATCTGCAGTTCTTTCTCTTACAACTGGTTCCTGTTCAGATGCAGAATACACAAACAAGACGGATAAAATGGGGAGGCACAGTGGCACAGAGTTGCACATTGAACGATTTCTTCTCGTTTATTATATTGTTTACAGTGTTCTATGTTGACACAGTCTGTTGTGCTGCAGCAAGGAAGAATTTCCTTGTTCTATCTGGGACATATCACAATAAAACACTCTTGACTTTTACAAAGCCCGAGACTGGAGTTCGATCCTGACTACTGGCGCTGTCGATACGGAGGTTGAGTTTAGTTTAGTTTAGTTTACAGCGCGGAAGAAAGCCCTCCGACCCACCGAGTCCGCACCGACTAGCTGTCTCCGCTATGTTACACACACACACATAATGGACAATGTTTACACTTCTACCAAGCCAATGAACCTACAAACCTGCACATTTTGGGAATGTGGGAAGAAACCGAAGATCTCGGAGAAAACCCATGTGGTCACAGGCAGAACGTACAAACTCCGTACAGACAGCCCCCTTAGTCGGGATTGAACCCGGGTCTCCGGCATTGCAAGCGCTGTAAGGCAGCAACTCTACGGCTGCGCCACCGTGACCGCCCTGAGGCATTTACCAGAGTCTATTTAAGGTTCCTATGCCTTTGCGCTACTGACCACAGATCATTGCAACTCACTGCGCCTGGTCGATTGAAGCCATTCACCTTAATGCCTTTATCATTGATTGCATTTTATTGTATATATTCAACAATTACTATAATTAAATTAAATTGATTTGAAAGCTAATGATTTGTCTGGACACATAAATGGATCTGGTCTCTGCCTGGAACCACAGTGAATCTTCTGTTAAAACCCAAACATGTTCCTTATAGGGCAGCACAGCGGTAGAGCTGCTGCCTCACAGCGCCAGAGACCCGGGTTCCATCTTGACCTTGGGTGCTGTCTGTGCGGAATTTGCACGTTCTCCCCGTGAAAGCGTGGGTTTTCTCCGGGTGCTCCGGTTTCTTCCGACACTCCAAAGACGTACAGGTCCCTTCCTACACAGGTTTGTAGGTTAATTGACGTTGGTAAAAATTGTAAAATTGTCCCTGGCATGTTGGGCAATGCTAGTGATCAGGGTGGACTCGATGGGCTGAATGACCTGTTTCCGCACTGTATCCCTAAAGTCTAAAGATGAGACTCTAGCGAGAGTTGATGGGGAGTCGGGGGAACAAAAATAAACGGGATTAACGCGGGAAAGTGTAAAAGGGTGGTTGATGGTTGGCACAAAGGTGATGGGCTGAAGGGCCTGGATCACTGCAGCATCTCTCAGTGATCCAGTGAAGAACCCCAGACCTGATTCCCGTGATGGAGGAAACCCACTAAATGCCTCAATTTCACTTTGCATGAGTACAGGAGGCGGCTGCCGAGATATTGCAGCACGATTCAACTCAATGTACACTCTCACTGTGAAGTGTCTGGGTTGCACTGGAGATTCTGGGCTGCGTTTCTTGCGTTTTTTATATTATTGAACTTCTTTTATTTTTCTTTGATTATATTATATACAGCAAACCCTTGTTATAACAGACCACAGGGAGGTGGGTTATGGTGTCTGTTATTGCCGATTATCCGCTATAACCGAATAAGAGATCGCAGATTAGTAGAGTTTCATGGTACAATAGAGGGTTGTCAACATTCTCGTTCCAAAATAAGGGACAAAAGATCAAAATACGGGACAAATTCCCGACGGCAATTTCTTGACCGACTCGGCCGTGGCTGAGTGAATGATGAGTTGGCCCGGGTGCTGGACTGCACACAAAGTCCAGCCGGCGGGCCAGCTGAGGAGGTTTGGCCCGGGCCAAAGTCCGGCATCCCATCCGACTCATGAACCGATGATCGGCCATGAGAAGGAGGGATGGTAAGCGAAGGCCGAAGCTGGTCGGGCTGCCGACCGACGGAGCCACGGGCGAGGCGCTGCTGCTGCACTCCATGGGCTGCACTACGTCGGGACGGGTGAGGCGGGGCCGGACGCAGCGCTCCGACCCGACAGTCCCCTCGACCCGAGTAGTAGCAGTCAAATATGGGACAAGGGCAAACCAATTTAGCCCAATATATGGGATGTCCCGGCTAATAAGGGACAGTTGGCATCCCTAGTCCCACCCACGAGTGGAGAGCTGCAACATGGCCACCATGGCTCACTGCCCAGTCCTGTGGAGATGTGTCGCATCGTTCACAGCGTACAATGATATTAAACCAGTTAAAAACAAAAACACCGCTGAAACACACACGGCTGATTTAATCATAGTTACACAGCACGGAAACAGCTCCTCTGGCCCAGCTTGCCCACATTCACCAACATGCCCCATCTACACTAGTCCCACTGCGCTTGGCCCCAAACCCTCTACATCTGTCCTATCCTTATACCTGTCTAAATGTTTCTTAAACATTGCAATAGTACCTGCCTCAACTACTTCCTCTGGCAGCACATTCCATACACCCATCTCCGGGTGCTCCTGTTTACTCCCACACTCCAAAGATATGCGGGTTTGTAGGTTAATTGACTTCTGCAAATTGGAAATTTAGTTTAGTTCAGAGATACAGCGCTGAAACAGGCCCTTTCGGCCCACCAGGTCCGTGCCGACCAGCGATCCCTGCAAATTAACACGATCCTACACCCACTAGGGACAATTTTTACATTTACCGAGCCAATTAACCTAAAAACCTGTACGTCTTTGGAGTGTGGGAGGAAAGATCTCGGAGAAAACCCAGGCACGTCACGGGGAGGACGTACAAACTCCGTACAGACAGCACCCGTAGTCGGGATCGAACCCGGGTCTCCGGCGCTGCATTCGATGTAAGGCAGTAATTCTACCGCTGCACCACCGTGTTCCTAATGTGTTAGTGCTAGTGTACGGGATGACTGCTGTTCGGCGTGGACTAGGTGGGCCGAAGGGCCTGATTCCACGCTGTATCTCTAAAGTTTCACAGTCTAAACAAACACTAATATCTTTCAATCGATCGTCACGTTTCGTCACCCAGTGAATCCAGCATTTGTTGCTTTATTTCAGATTTCCAGCAACTGCAGGTTTTTGATAGATTTTCACAACATACGTTCTTTATGACCAACTGGAAGGTTGTCCATGGCTGGGCATAGCCGGCCTGCGGTGGAAGCAACAATGTCTGTAAACAAAACAATGAGAGGCTGCAGCCTACTCACCGGGGAGCCGGTAAACGGACTCTGCCCAGTAACAACACAGAGTACTCATAGTTTACACTGTAGAGATACAGTGCAGAAATAGGCCCTTCATCCCACCGAAGATAGACACAAAATGCTGGAGTAACTCAGCGGGACAGGCAGCATCTCTGGAGAGAAGGAATGGGTGACGTTTCTGGTCGAGACCCTTCAGGTTGTCACCCATTCCTTCTCTAAAGAGATGCTGCCTGTCCCGCTGAGTTACTCCAGCATTTTGTGTCTATCTTCAGTGCAAGTCAGCAACTGCAGTTCCTTCCTACCCTTTCAGCCCACCGAGTCCATGTCAACCAGCCATCACCATAGCATAACTGTGTTCACATATCTGTTGTGCTGCTGCAAGCAAGAAATTCATTATTCTGTCACGGAACATATGACAATAGTCTGAAGAAGGGTCTCGACCTGAAATGTCAACTGTTCCTTTTCTCCAGAGATGCTGCCTGACCCGCTGAGTTACTCCAGCACTCTGTGTCCATGTTCTCCAGAGATGCTGCCTGACCCGCTGAGTTACTCCAGCACTCTGTGTCCATGTTCTCCAGAGATGCTGCCTGACCCGCTGAGTTACTCCAGCACTCTGTGTCCATGTTCTCCAGAGATGCTGCCTGACCCGCTGAGTTACTCCAGCACCCTGTGTCTAACTTCGATTGACAATAAAACACACTTGACAATAATAACTGTAGACCTGACGTCATCAGTCACACGGTGCAAGTGTGTTGTCTGCGGCTCAGCACCTCACAGATGTTGCACATGACCATAACCTCTGGCGCACGGTCTTGCAGCCACACTCCATCGCCAAACCAATAAAACAAGTGTAGAATGGCCCGCCTTCAGGAAAGCCCAGTCCCCTCTGGTGGCTAAGTGTTGATTTCTGTTTGGCTCTACGCCTTGAGCATTTTACCTCATTGACGGCATTATGCAAATAGTTTGTTCCTGAGGCGTAACAAACATTCATCGTAAGGCTACACTGCCAAAGGTCTCCTGTACAACTGCTGCCGATGCTCCATCTGGATAGCAGTAGCAGCACACAGTCGGATGCAATCTTCTGTTAATGTGCAAGAACTCGGTTAAATCTTGTTACCTTCTTTGGTATTTTACTTTAGAGATACAGCACGGAAACAGGCCCTTCGGCACAGTGCGTCCACGCCGACCAGCGACCACCCCGCACACTAGCACTATCCTACACACTCTAGGGACAAGTTGCGATTTACGGAAGCCAATTAACCTACAAACCTGCACATCTTTGGAGTGTGGGCGGAAACTGGAGCTCCCAGAGAAAACCCACGCAGGTCACGGGGAGCTTGCAAACTCCGTACAGACAGCACCCATGGTCAGGATCGATCCCGGGTCTCTGGCACTGTGAGCAAGCTACTCTACCACTGTGCCACCGTGCCGCCCATTGAAGGCATGTTTACTCCGGACGCTGGATAACAGAGTGGAAGGCAGGGCTGGGGCGTCAGTTGGTCAGGCAGCATGGGTGGAGGAAAAAGGTCACCTGTCCATTACCTCCACAGGTGCTGCCAGACCCGCCGAGTTCCTCCAGCACTTTGCTTAGAGCCACAGCACGGAATCAGGTCCTTTGGCCCATCTAGTCCAGGTTGACCCAGCCAGCCCATCTACGCATCTATTTGCTCACGTTTGGCCCATATACCTCTACATTTTTCCTATCCATGTACCTGTCCAAGTGTGTTTTAAATGCTGTTATAGTCCCTGCCTCAACCACCTCCTCTGGCAGCTCGTTCCATCACCACCACCCTCTGTGTGAAAATGTTGCCCCTAAGGTTCCTATTAAATTTTAAACCCATCACCTTAAATCTATGTCCTCTGATTCCCTTACTCTGGGTAAAAGACTGCATTTACCTGATCTATTCCCTCATGAATTTACACACCTCTATAAGATTGCCCCTCATCCTCCTGCGTTCCAAGGAATAGAGTCCTAGCCTGCTCAACCTCTCCCTATAGCTCAGGGATTTTTGCTCAGGATCCCGGCTTGTGCAGGGTGTGTCCAGGGCTGCCGTCTCCATTGGCCGAGGTGGGAGTCGGCCTGGAGAAAAGTCCCTTGCGTAACCATACAGGGGGAACAAAAAGCCTTAATACTGAGTGATCAGGGGTGGCACGGTGGCGCAGCGGTCGAGCTGCTGCCTCACAGCACCAGAGACCCGGGATCGATCCTGACCACGGCTGCTGTCTGTACGGAGTTTGCACGTTCTCCCTGTGACCTGCGTGGGTTTTCACCGGGTGCACCGGTTTCCTACCACACTCCAAAGACGTACAGGTCTGTAGGTTAATTGGCTTCTGTAAATTGAAAATGGTCCCTAGTGTGTAGGATTGTGTTAGTGTACGGGGTGATTGCTGGTCGGCGTGGACTCAGTGTTCCGAAGGGCCTGTTTCCGCACTGTATCTCTAAAGTCAAAAGACAGAGGGGTTAGTTTGACTTTCGAACACTCTACGCCTGTGCAAATCCACCTGCAGCATCAGCCCAAGAGGTGCCTTGCCCGCCGATTTTAAGAATCGTGCCCCTGTTCGCATCACTCCAAGTCCCTGCACATTCTTGGCACACATTTGCCGGGATCTTGCCCTGACCGGCCGGCCTGGAATTCACAACCATCGAAGGGATCTACAGGATCACTGCATCAAAAAGGCAGCCAACATCATCAGAGACCCACACCACCCTGACCACGCACTCATTTTACTCCTGCCATCAGGAGGAAGGTACAGGAGACTGAAAACTGTAACGTACAGGTTCAGGAGCAGTTTCTTCCCTGCAGCCATCAGCATATTAAACACTACAACCTCCAAATAAGCTTATTATTTTTAACTTTGCAGTATTATTGTTGATTTATTTGTCTTTTTTTATATACATTCTGAACTTTTTATAATCTTGTTTGACGAAGCGAATGGTATGTTGGCCTTCATAACAAGAGGAGTTGAGTATAGGAGCAAAGAGGTCCTGCAGTTGTACAGAGCCCTAGTGAGACCACACCTGGAGTATTGTGTGCAGTTTTGGTCTCCAAATTTGAGGAAGGATATTCTTGCTATTGAGAAAGTGCAGCGTAGGTTTACTTGGTTAATTCCCGGGATGGCGGGACCGTCAAATGCTGAGAGAATGGAGTGGCTGGGCTTGTATACTCTGGAATTTAGAAGGATGAGAGGGGATCTTATTGAAACGTACAGGATTATTAAGGGTTTGGACACGCTAGAGGCAGGAAACATGTTCCTGATGTTGGGGGAGTCCAGAACCAGGGGCCACAGTTTAAGAATAAGGGGTCGGCCATATAGAACGGAGATGAGGAAAAACTTTTTCACCCAGATAGTTGTGAATCTGTGGAATTCTCTGCCCCAGAAGGCAGTGGAGGCCAAATCTCTGGATGCTTTCAAGAGAGAGTTAGATAGAGCTCTTAACGATAGCGGAGTCAGGGGATATGGGGAGAAGGCAGGAACGGGGTACTGATTGTGGATGATCAGCCATGATCACAGTGAATGGCGGTGCTGGCTCGAAGGGCCAAATGGCCTACTCCTGCACCTATTGTCTATTGTTTATTATGGTATTTACAGTGTACTTATGTTTACATATTCTGTTGTGCTGCTGCAAGTAACAATTTCATTGTTCCGTTTTGGGACATATGACAATAAAACGCTCTTGACTCTCTCACTTTACAAAGCCAGTGTTCAATAAATGTAGTCAGATTTGAACACGACAAACATTTTTTACAAGCTTGCAACCTCATCCTCTCCGCTTGACTGCAAAGTACGCAGCTATTTAAACGTGTACGGAGTCTAAAACTGGGATCATAAAACAAGATGGTCACCAAGAAGACAAGATAGTGACTAACAACACGGTGGTTGCTATCAATTCAATTCAATTCCTTTATTGTCATCTTGCAAGCAACAGTTGTGCAGTGCAAAACGAGAAGACGTTTCCCAGGATAATCAACACAGGATAATCAGGCATCGATCCCAGAGGACACTCCTCTCTACACAGGGTGAGGTGATGGTGGGTCGCCCCCAAGGGCTAGCTGTAGTAAAGCGTTTACGAGGCAGCTGGACAAACATAGGGGTTGGGGTGGGGGGTGTTTGAGGGATAGGAGGGAAGGTGATAGGGGAAGATGGACAGTGTGTGGGAGGAGTAGAAACGAGGAGATGCAGATGCTGGTTTATACCAAAGACAGACGCAAAGTGCTGGAGTAACTCAGTGGGTCAGGCAGCATCTCTGGAGAACATGGACACAGAGTGCTGGAGTAACTCAGCGGGTCAGGCAGCATCTCTGGAGAACATGGACACAGAGTGCTGGAGTAACTCAGCAGGTCAGGCAGCATCTCTGGGGAACATGGACACAGAGTGCTGGAGTAACTCAGCGGGTCAGGCAGCATCTCAGGGGAGGTGAGGAGCTGGAGAGGTGAAAAGACCAGGACCAATCAGGCAGAGTGGTGTCCTGGTAGGCCCATTGCTGGTGAGGGAAGATGTGTTCTCATGAGGGATACAATGTGGAGAACCTTGGAACTGGTTAAACAACTAGGGTGGAGGAACGGGGCGAGGGTGGAGGGGAGGGAGAGGGGAGTGTAGTGTGAGTAGAAGATACTTAAAAAATTAGCGAATTCAACATTCATACCGCTGGGTTGTAAGCTACTGGGTTGGGTGGCACCCACCTTTAGTTTAGTTTGGAGATACAGCGTGGAAACAGGCCCTTCGGCCCACCGGGTCTGCGCTGACCAGCGATCCCCGCACATTAACACCATCCTACACCCACTAGGCACAATTTTTACATTTACCAAGCCAATTAACCTACAAACTTGTACGTCTTTGGAGTGTGGGAGGTAACATAGAAACATAGAAACATAGAAAATAGGTGCAGGAGTAGGCCATTCGGCCCTTCGAGCCTGCACCGCCATTCAATATGATCGTGGCTGATCATCCAACTCAGTATCCTGTACCTGCTTTCTCTCCATACCCCCTGATCCCTTTAGCCGCAAGGGACACATCTAACTCCCTCTTAAATATAGCCAATGAACTGGCCTCAACTACCTTCTGTGGCAGAGAATTCCAGAGATTCACCACTCTCTGTGTGAAAAATGTATTCCTCAGCTCGGTCCTAAAAGATTTCCCCCTTATCCTTAAACTGTGACCCCTTGTTCTGGACTTCCCCAACATCGGGAACAATCTTCCTGCATCTAGCCTGTCCAACCAATTAAGAATTTTGTACGTTTCTATAAGATCCCCCCTCAATCTTCTAAATTCTAGCGAGTACAAACCGAGTCTATCCAGTCTTTCTTCATATGAAAGTCCTGACATCCCAGCAATCAGTCTGGTGAACCTTCTCTGTACTCCCTCTATGGCAAGAATGTCTTTCCTCAGATTAGGAGACCAAAACTGTACGCAATACTCCAGGTGTGGTCTCACCAAGACCCTGTACAACTGCAGTAGAACCTCCCTGCTCCTATACTCAAATCCTTTTGCTATGAATGCTAACATACCATTCGCCTTCTTCACTGCCTGCTACACCTGCATGCCTACTTTTAATGACTGGTGTACCATGACACCCAGGTCTCGTTGCATCTCCCCTTTTCCTAATAGTCTACTTTCCTGTTTTTGCCACCAAAGTGGATAACCTCACATTTATCCACATTATACTGCATCTGCCATGCATTTGCCCACTCACCCAGCCTATCCAAGTCACCTTGCAGCCTCCGAGCATCCTCCTCACAGCTAACACTGCCCCCCAGCTTCGTGTCATCCGCGAACTTGGAGATGTTGCATTCAATTCCCTCGTCCAAATCATTAATATATATCGTAAATAGCTGGGGTCCCAGCACTGAGCCTTGCGGTACCCCACTAGTCACTGCCTGCCATTGTGAAAAGGACCCGTTTACTCCTAGTCTTTGCTTCCGGTCTGCCAGCCAGTTCTCTATCCACATCAATACTGAACCCCCAATCCCGTGTGCTTTAAGTTTGTATACTAATCTCTTATGTGGGACCTTGTCGAAAGCCTTCTGAAAGTCCAGATATAACACATCCACTGGTTCTCCCTTATCCACTCTACTAGTTACATCCTCGAAAAATTCTATAAGATTCGTCAGACATGATTTACCTTTTATAAATCCATGCTGACTTTGTCCAATGATTTCACCACTTTCCAAATGTGCTGCTATCCCATCTTTAATAACTGATTCTAGCAGTTTCCCCACTGCCGACGTTAGACTAACTGGTCTGTAATTCCCCGTTTTCTCTCTCCCTCCCTTTTTAAAAAGTGGGGTTACATTAGCTACCCTTCAATCCTCAGGAACTACTGCAGAATCTAAAGAGTTTTGAAAAATTATCACTAATGCATCCACTATTTCTGGGGCTAGTTCCTTAAGTACTCTGGGATGCAGCTTATCTGGCCCTGGGGATTTATCGGCCTTTAATCCATCCAATTTACCTAACACCACTTCCCGGCTAACCTGGATTTCACTCAGTTCCTCCATCTCATTTGACCCCCAGTCCCCTGCTATTTCCGGCAGATTATTTATGTCTTCCTTAGTGAAGACAGAACCAAAGTAGTTATTCAATTGGTCTGCCATGTCCTTGTTCCCCATGATCAATTCACCTGTTTCTGACTGCAAGGGACCTACATTTGTTTTAACTAATCTTTTTCTCTTCACATATCTATAAAAGCTTTTGAAGTCAGTTTTTATGTTCCTGCCAGTTTTCTTTCATAATCTATTTTCCCTTTCCTAATTAAGCCCTTTGTCCTCCTCTGCTGGACTCTGAATTTCTCCCAGTCCTCTGGTAGGCTGCTTTTTCTGGCTAATTTGTACGCTTCATCTTTTGTTTTGATACTATCCCTGATTTCCCTTGTTATCCACGGATGCACTACGTTCCTTGAATTATTTTTTTGCCAAACTGGGATGAACAATTGTTGTACTTCATCCGTGCAGTCTTTAAATGCCTTCCATTGCATATCTACCGTCAACCCATTAAAAATCAATTGCCAGTCTATCTTGGCCAATTCACTTCTCATACCCTCAAAGTTACCATTCTTTAAGTTCAGGACCCTTGTTTCTGAATTAACAATGTCACTCTCCATCCTAATGAAGAACTCAACCAGATTATGGTCACTCTTGCCCAAGGAGCCACGCACAACAAGACTGCTAACTAACCCTTCCTCATTACTCAATACCCAAACTAGAATAGCCTGCTCTCTCGTTGGTTCCTCTACATGTTGGTTTAGAAAACTATCCCGCATACATTCCAAGAAATCCTCTTCCTCAGCACCCCTGCCAATTTGATTCACCCAATCTATATGTAGATTGAAGTCACCCATTATAACTGTTTTATCTTTGTTACACGCATTTCTAATTTCCTGTTTGATGCCATCGCCAACTCCACTACTACTGTTAGGTGGCCTGTACACAACTCCCACTAGCGTTTTCTGCCCCTTAGTGTTTCGCAGCTCTACCCATATCGATTCCACATCCTCCAAGCTAATGTCCTTCCTTTCTATTGCGTTAATCTGCTCTCTAACCAGCAACGCTACCCCACCTCCTTTCCCTTTCTGTCTATCCCTCCTGAATATTGAATATCCCTGGATGTTCAGCTCCCAGCCTTGGTTACCCTAGAGCCATGTCTCTGTGATCCCAACTATATCATATTCATTAATAGCTATCTGCACATTCAACTCATCCACCTTATTACGAATGCTCCTTGCATTGAGACACAAAGCCTTTAGGCTTGTTTTTACAACACTCTTACCCCTTATACAATTATGTTGAAAAGTGGCCCTTTTTGATTTTTGCCCTGGATTTGTCTGCCTGCCAATTTTACTTTTCACCTTGCTACTTATTGCTTCTACCCTCATTTTACCCTCTGTCTCTACGCTCACACATTTAAGAAACCCTTTCCCTTTAACTCCATCCTCAACTATCCCATTCCACACTCCACCCCCCTTATTCAGTTTAAAACCACCCGTGTATCAGTGGCAAACCTGCCTGCCAGAATGCTGGTCCCCCACTTGTTAAGATGCAATCCGTCCCTTTTGTACAGTTCCCTTTTACTCCAAAACAGATCCAGTGATCTAAGAATCTAAATCCCTGCCCCGTGCACCAGTTCCTCAGCCACACATTCAGGTCCCGCATCTCCCTGTTCCTGCTCTCGCCAGCACGAGGAACTGGAAGCAAACCGGAGATAACAACCCTGGAGGTCCAGCTTTTCAGCATTTTTCCGAGCTCCCTAAAGTCACGCTGCAGAATATTCATCCCCTTCTTTCTGACATCATTTGTGCCGACATGCACTACCACTTCCGGCTGTTCACCTTCGCCCTTGAGGATTTTCTGCACTCTGTCCGTGACATCCTGGATCCTGGCACCAGGAAGGCAGCACACCATCCTCGAATCCCGTCTGTTGCCGCAGAAACCCCTGTCCATACCTCTCACAATGGAGTCTCCTACTACAATGGCGTTGCCTGACTTTGGCCTTTTTGAAACCTAAGATCTCGGAGTAAACCCACGCAGGTCACGGGGAGAACGTACAAACTCCGTACAGACAGCACCCGTAGACGGGATCGAACCCGGTTCTCCAGCGCTGCATTCGCTGTAAGGCAGCAACGCTGCCGCTGGGCCACCGTGACTGCTCATGAAAGACCTCATCAAAGACCTGAAAATCCAGGTAGAACATGGACACAGAGTGCTGGAGTAACTCAGCGGGTGAGGCAGCATCTCTGGAGAACATGGATTGGTGGCGGTTTGGATCAGGATTGGGGCGCAAGCATCCGGCGGAAGGGGGTTCAGGAGGGGGGGAGCTGCTGAGCCGGCTCCTAAAGACCAGAGACTGGGAGGATGGAGCCGGTGATGACGGACGTGACGGGCGAGGAACGAGGCCGGTGGGAGAGGAGAGGGAACCGGGGTCTGGCCTAACGCACCCTCCAGGTCGGCTATGGGAGGAACCCCGGGGAACAAAGGTGGGCGGGTGAGGAGAGGGACATGGGTTCACTGGACGATCCACACGTCCAAGGAAGGCGACGGATGGAGGCCCTGCAGCAGCCTGGGGCTCGCCTGGAACGGGCACCGCTCATAACAACTAGAGCGCGGACTGGACTTGGAAAATGGTGCCAAAACATGGCATCTCTTGCATGCGGGATCCGTGGACTATTTCTGTACACTTGCTAATCGGGGATGTGCTTGGGTACGGCAATACTCTACTGGACTGTAGGTACGGAAATAATTTCACTGTGACTTTGCACATGTGACAAATGAAAGCACCATTGACCATTGTTCCGGCATTGATTATGTTGCCCGTTTCTACGAGGCAGCATTACGGCATGGCGGTGATCCCACTGAATGACACTGCGAGCAGGCATGGTTACTCCAACGTCAATTGTATCCTATGAGATTACGCATGCGTTATTTCTGTACACTGAGTCCCTGTCCCACTTAGGCGATTTATTCGGCGACTACAGGCGACTAGGCTATCGCCACATGGTCGCGGGGTGACGCCTGCATGGTCGTGAGTAGTCTGCTCAAGTCGCCTAAAGAATCGTAACGTTTTTCTGGCCGCCACTGGATTTTGAAATGTTCAAAACTTTTCGCCGACTGTGGGCTTGACATAGCTTGTCTTCTCCTGTCGTAGATCCTGTCGTAGGTTGTCGCCAGGTGACGTTGGTTGTCGCCGGGTGCTGACTTCGGTGAATTCCATTGGCGATGACATACGTCAACCGGCGGCAGGTACCTGCGACTGAATTGTCTTCAGTTGTCTTCAGTTGTCGCCGACATGGTCGTTGCTTGTCGTAGCTTGTCGCGGGGTGGACGTAGGTTGACTTCTGTTGTCGTAGGTTGTCGCCTGTGTGGTCGTAGGTTGTCGTAGGTGTGGTTGTAGATGGGCATCCTAATGGGTCGCCGGTTGTCGGTAGCTTGACGTAGCTTGACGTCGACAAGGTGGTAGGTTGTTGCAGCTTGTCGTAGACATTGTCGTACGGGGGGTCCAGTCGCCGCTTTTTAGGCGATCTGCTACGACTGTGACAGTTGTCGGCAGTCGGCGAAAATAATCGCCTAAGTGGGACAGGCCCTTTTCTAATCGGGGATGTGCTTAGGTGTGGCAATATTCTATTAGACTGTTTGTAAGAAAATAATTTCACTGTGCGCTTGGCATATGTTACAATAAAAGCACCATTGAACCATTGATTTGCTCCCATACTCCATAGACGTGCAGGTTTGGATTCTGTAATTGTCTCTAGTGTGTAGAATAATGCTAGTATATGGGGTGATCGCGGGTCGGCGGGCTGAAGGGCCTGTTTCAATGCTATACCTCTAAAGTCTAAACTGGAACTCACACCATAGTTGCTTCAATGGAATTAATGGTAGCTGGTGGTGTATGTGTATCCAGAGATACTGCCTCACCTGCTGAGTTTTGTGTCTACCTTCCATTTAAACCAGCATCTGCAGTTCTTTCTTACACTCAGACAGCAGACATTTCCCAATCTACATGCAGAACCACTTCAATTATTGAACAGCCGTTATTAAGAACAACCCAAGAACCCTTCAGTGCACAGCAGGTGGGTGGATAGATTGGGATACAAAGATTGGGAGTGTAATTATCTTTTCTATTCCGATTTGTGCGTGTGAAAGGCCACGCTAAGTTAGTCACAGACGTGAATAGCAGCTCCAGTGTTGTGTTCAATGTGAACCTTTGCTCACCCATGAAGAGTTCAAGTCTGAACACTCGATTTTCCGTTGCCAGGTTCCTAACAAAACAAGGCTTGCGGGAATGTTCAATCGTGTCAGGTGCAGATCGAATCAGGCCCTTTCTCCTGGCAGCTTGCGTCTTCGGGGGAGCTGTAGGGGGAGGCGCTGAGCCGGCCCCTGCTCGTAGCACCTGGGGGGGGGGGGCCCGGCCTGTAGGGGGAGCAGCCGAGCCGGCCCCTGCTCGTAGCACCAGGGGGGCCCGGCCTGTAGGGGGAGCAGCCGAGCCGGCCCCTGCTCGTAGCACCCGGGGGGCCCGGCCTGTAGGGGGAGCCGCCGGGCTGCCCCTGCTCGTCCCCTGAAGACCAGAGACCGGGAGGATGGAGCCGGTGATGACGGACATGACGGGCGAGGAACGAGGCCGGTGGGAGGGGAGAGGGAACCGGGGTCTGGCCTAACGCACCCTCCAGGTCGGCTGTGGGAGGAACCCCGGGGAACAAAGGTGGGCGGGTGAGGAGTGGGACGTGGGCTCACTGGACGATCCACACGTCCAAGGAAGGTGACGGCTGGAGGCCCTGCAGTAGCCTGGGGCTCGCCTGGAACGGGCACCGCTCATAACTAGAGCACGGACTAGACTTGGAAAATGGTGCCTGCGGGATCCGTGGGCTATTTCTGTACACTTGCTAATCGGGGATGTGCTTGGGTACGGCAATACTCTACTGGACTGTAGGTACGGAAATAATTTCACTGCGTGTTAGCACTATGCACATGACAATAAACGCAGCATTGAGTCATAGAGCTGCACAGCACAGGAACCGGGCCTTCAGCCCACCTTATCCAGGCTGCTTTATGTTTACTACACTGGGCTAGCCTCATTTGCCGACATTAGTGGGAGAGTCCAGGACCAGAGGGCACAGCCTCAGAATAAAAGGATGTATCATTATAAAGGGTGGTGAATCTGTGGAATTCATTGCCACAGAAGGCTGAGGAGGCCAAGTCAATGGATATATTTAAGTTGGAGATTGACAGATTCTTGATTAGTGCAGGTATCATGGGTTACGGGGAGAAGGCAGGAGAATGGGGTTGAGAGGGAACGATAGATCAGCCATGATTGAATGGCGGAGTGGCCTTGATGGGCCGAATGGCCTGCTTCTGCTCCTAGAACTTATGAAAGGAGATGAGGAGGAATTTCTTTAGCCAGAGGGTGGAGAATCTGTGCAAAGGAGGCTGTGGAGGCCAAGTCATTGGGTATTTTTAAAGTGGGATAGACAGATTCTTGATTAGTACGGGTGTCAGGGGTTATGGTGAGAAAGCAGGACAATGGGGTTAAGAGGGAAAGATAGATTGGCCATGATTTAATGGAGGAGACTCGATGGGCCGAATGGCCTAATTCTCCTATAACTCAGCGGGTCAGGCAGCATCATTGGATTCCTTTCTCCAGAGATGCTGCCTGAGTTACTCCAGCATTTATGTTTTGCTCAAGATTTTTTTTAAGGTCTTACTACCCACCATAAGTGCACTAGGCAAGTTCTCCCTGTGACCACGTGGGTTTTCTCTGGTTGCTCCGGTTTCATCCCACACTCCAAAGACGTGCAGGTTTGTGGGATACTTGACTTGGTATAATTGAAAATATTTCCCTGGTGTGCGTATGTTAGTGTGCGGGAATCGCTGGGCTGGTGGGCTGGGGAATGGTTAATGGAGTTTGTTGTATTTTGGGCAGTCTAACAAGGGCAGGACCTACACAGTGAACGGTAGGGGTCTGGGGAGTGTTGTCGAGCAGAGGGATCTAATAGTCCAGGTACATACTGTTTTGAAAGTGGCATCACAGGTAAATGCGGTGGTGAAGAAGGCTTTTGGCACATTGGCCTTCGTCAGTCAGAGTATTGAGTGCAGAGTTGGGAGGTCATGTTGCAGTTGTATACGACATTGGTGAGGCCACATTTAGAATATTTAAATTACCTCCCCCCTCCCCCCCCGACTCCATCCAAGGACCCAAGCAGTCTTTCCAGGTGAGGCAGAGGTTCACCTGCACCTCCTCCAACTTCATCTATTGCATCCACTGTTCCAGGTGTCAACTTCTCTACATCGGCAAGACCAAGTGTGGGCTTGGCGATCGCTTCGCCCAACACCTCCGCTCAGTTCGCAATAACCTACCTGATTTCCCAGTGGCTCAGCACTTCAACTCCCCCTCCCATTCCGAATCCGACCTCTCTGTCTTGGGCCTCCTCCATTGCCAGAGTGAGGCCCAGCGCAAACTGGAGGAACAGCACCTCATATTTCGCTTGGGTAGTTTACACCCCAGCGGTATGAACATTGACTTCTCCAATTTCAGGTAGTCCTTGCTTTCTCCCTCCTTCCCCTCCCCAGCTCTCCCATAAGCCTACTGTCTCTGCCTCTTCCTTTCTTTTTCCCGCCCCACCCCACCCCCCGACATTAGTCTGAAGAAGGGTCTCGACCCAAAACATCGCATATTCCTTCTCTCCATAGATGCTGCCTCACCCGCTGAGTTTCCCCAGCATTTTTGTCTACCTTTAGAATATTGTGTTCAGTTTTGATCCATATGTTATAGGAAAGAAGTTGTTAATCTGGAAATGGTGCAGAAAAGGTTTACGAGGATGTTGCCAGGACTCAAGAGCCTGAGCTATCGGGAGACGTTCAGCAGGCTAGTCTTTTGCCAAGAGCAGGGGGGTTGAGAACCAAAGGACGAAGTTTAACGTGAGAGGGGAAAGATTTAAAAGGAAGAGGGGTAACATTCTTACACAAAGGGTGGTGGGTGTATGGAACGAGCTGCCAGAGGAGGTAGTTGCAGAGACTATCACAACGTTTAAGAGAGATTTAGACAGGGACATAGATAGGAAAGATTTAAAGTGATATGGGCCAAGGCCAGGCAGGTGGGACTAGTGTAGATGGGGCATGTTAGTTGGGGTGGGCAAGTTGGGCCAAAGGGCCTGTTTCCATGCTGTATGACTCTAAAACCAAACAAAAAAAAAAGCTTGAGAATTTAAGAGGGACCTTAGGAGCAAACTTTTCACTCTGAAGGTATTCCATATCTGGAATGAGTCATCAGAGGAAGCTATAGAAGTATTATCTCAATTATGACTTTAAAAAATATATTTGGACAGATCTATGGAAAGGAAGGGTTTAAGGGGACATAGGACTAAAGCAGGCAAATGGGACTAGCCCAGAATGCCAAGGTGGTTGTCGTGGACAAGGTGGGCCAAAGGGCCTGTTTGCATGCTGTACAGCGCTATAGGTCGATCACTTTAGATGCCATCAGAAAGATTGTGTGCACAACCTCAGCTTTTGGAAGGGAGACAAAAATGCTGGAGAAACTCAGCGGGTGAGGCAGCATCTATGGAGTGAAGGAAATAGGCGACGTTTCGGCTCGAGACCCTTCTTCAGACTAATGTGTGGGTTGGGGGGTGGGAAGAGGAAAGGAAGAGGTGGAGACATTGGGCTGTGGGAGAGCTGGAAAGGGGAGGGGAAAGAAGGAGAAAGCAGGGACTACCTGAAATTGGAGAAGTCAACGTTGATCTTCAACACTTCAACTACTCAAGCGAAATATGCTTCTCCAATTTACGGTGGGCCTCACTCTGGCCATGGAGGAGGCCCTGGATATAAAGGTCGGATATGGAATGGGAGGGGGAGTTGAAGTGCTGAGCCATCAGGAGATCAGGTAGTTATTTCGAAACGAGCGGAGGTGTTGGGCGAAGCAATCGCCAAGCCTATGCTTGGTCTCACCAATGTAGAGCTGCTGACATCTAGAGCAGCAGATGCAATAGATGAGGTTGGAGGAGGTGCAGGTGAACCTCTGCCGCACCTGGAAAAATTGCTTGGGTCCTTGGATGGAGTCGAGGGGTAAAGCGACAAGTGTAGCATTTCCTGCGGTTGCAAGGGAAAGTGCCAGGAGAGGGTGTGGTTTGGGTGGGAAGGGACAAATTGACCAGGGAGTTACGGAGGGAGCAGTCTCTGCGGAAAGCAGACAGGGGAGGAGATGGGAAGATGTGGCAAGTGGTGGGATCCCGTTGGCGAAATTGTCAGAGGATTATCTGTTGTATGTGACGGCTGGTAGGGTGGAAGGTGAGGACAAGGGGGACTCGGCCCTTGTTACGAGTGGGGGGATGGGGAGTGAGAGCAGAGTTACGGGGTATAGAAGAGACCCTGGTGAGAGCCTCATCTATAGTGTAAGAGGGGAACCCCCGTTCCCTAAAGAATAAGGACATCTCCGATGCCCTGGTTTGGAACACCTCATCCTGGGTGCAGATGTGGTGTAGACGGAGGAATTGGGAGTAGGGGATGGAGCCCTTACAGGAAGCAGGGTGGGAAGATGTGTAGTCCAGATAGCCGTGGGAGTCAGTGGGTTTATAGTAGATGTTGGTCAGTAGTCTATCACCTGCGATGGAGATAGTGAGGTCTAGAAACGGTAGGGAGATGTCGAAAATGGTCCAGGTGTATTTCAGTGCCAGATGGAAGTTAGTGGTGAAAGGGCTGAATTCAGTGAGTTCTGCATGGGTGCAGGAGGTAGCACCAATGCAGTTGTCGATGTAGCAGAGGTAGAGTTCGGGGATAGGGCCACGGTACACCTCGAACAAGGATTGTTCGACATACCCTACAAAGAGGCAGGCATAGGTGGGGCCCACTCGCGTTGGATTTGGAGGAAATGGGAGGAGTCAAACGAAAAGTTGTTAAGGGTCAGCTTTTGGAAGGCATCTAAAGAGAGAAACTGAGCAAAGGAAAATGTTGAATTAAATCGAGTCTGGGGTGAGGTGAAAGGTGAGCTATAGGGACAGATTGAGCAGGTCGGGATTCTGTTCCCTGGAGCGCAGGAGGATGAGGGGTGATCTTGTAGAGGGGTATAAAATCATGAGGAGAATAGATCGGGTAGACGCACAGAGTCCCTTGCCCAGAGTCGGGGAATTGAGTACCAGAGGGCATAGGTTTAAGGTGAAGGGAGAAAAAAATTATAGGAATGTGAGGGGTAATCTCGGTGTGTGTATGGAACAAACTGCTGGAGGAGGTAGTTGAGGCAGGGACTATTGCAACGTTTAAGGAGCAATTGGATAGGATATGTTAAGAGGGATATGGAGGGTTAAGAGTGGATGGGATGTGTTGGTGTGGGCAAGTTGGGCTGAAGGGCCTGTTTCCATGCTGTATGACTATTAATCTATGTACTACAGCGACTTGGGAGATGATCTTGCATTTGTACTGCATCTGTTATAATCTCAGCCGTAGTTAACCAAATATATAGATATCCGTTGCAGGAAACTCAGCGATGACAGTGTACAGCAAGGTCCCACAGGCAATGTGATGTGGATAACATGTGTCTTCCGCGTTGATGACGGCGGGATAAGTACGGAATTGGACAGACGGGAGAGCTCTCTGCTTGTTGGGGGGACGCCATGCGATCTTCAGCACACGCTCAATGGCTCAATTAAGGTTCTTGATGAGTACGGGTGTCAGAGGTTATGGGGAGAAGGCAGGAGAATGGGGTTGAGAGGGAATGATAGATCAGCCATGATTGAATGGCGGAGTAGACTCATAAGGTCATGAGGAATAGGAGTAGAATTAGGCGATTTGGCCCATCAAGTCTACTCCGCCATTCAATCATGGCTGATCTATCTCTCCCTACTAACCCCATTCTCCTGCTTTCTCCCCATAGCCCCTGACACCCGCACTAATCAAGAATCTATCTATTCACAGATTCACCAAAGACTCGATGGGCCAAATGGCCTACATCTGCTCCTATGACTGATGAACCTCTGTCTTGCTCTGAGCCTCAGCCTAATGCCTCACCCAACGGACAGAAGACAAGGAAGATGAGAAAGAAAAATCTGTTCATTAAAAAAAAGCTGAATAAATTGGCTGGTTTACAAATCAGTGCAGTCTGCAGCTTCAGAGTAAACGCAATTCCACCTGCAGCCATTTCCTCACCAATTACAGCTTCCACACCCACACCATTTATCAGGCCAGTCAATAAAGCTACCGATCAAATAGCAAATGCAGCTCGCTGGCACTCTCACAGGTCGTGTTCTTGATGAATGTGAATGCTGTTACTGCAATGTAGCCTACAGTTTTGCATCCATAATGGGAAGGAATTCATTATTCAGTATTCACCAGAATCACATTATCGAAGAAAAAAAAGCACATTTTATTTACAAAACTACTGAAACATTTATTATTCCCAAATGAAGCAGGAAGCGTTAAGTTTCTCAATACATCTTTGTGCTTTGTTTATGCTTAGGGTGTTCATAAAACTGTTTATGAAGAATAATCTTGTTCTCCATACCGATGCTGACGCGAGAACAGATTGTGCTGAAGAGGGGAAACGCAATGTGCCTTCATTAATGGACACAGGAATCTTCAGCAAACCCAACCAGGACATCTGTGAAGAACATGGGCACAGAGTGCTGGAGTAACTCAGCGGGTCAGGCAGCATCTCTGGAGAACATTGACACAGAGTGCTGGAGTAACTCAGCGGGTCAGGCAGCATCTCTGGAGAACATAGACAGAGTGCTGGAGTAACTCAGCGGGTCAGGCAGCATCTGTGGAGAACATGGACATAGAGTGCTGGAGTAACTCAGTGGGTCAGGCAGCATCTCTGGAGGGAATGAAGAGGCAACGTTTCGGTCGGGACCCTTCTACAGACTGATGAAGGTGTGGAGAAGGTGGGTTACGGGGCAAGGCCTGGCAAGTGATAGGTAGATACAGGTGAGGGGGGGGGGTGAGTAGGTGACAAATGGTAAAGAAGATACAAGAGTGTCAGATAAGTAGGGGTGAAATATAGCCAGAGGGAGGGATATAGGTGGAAGGAGATGAGACAGAGGGGAGATAAAAGGGAAATGAGGGTCTTGGGAATATGGGGGTGTCGGAACTTTCTCTCCCCACTCCATCAGTGTGAAGAAAGGTCTCAATCTGAAACGTCACCCATCCTTTCCCTCCATAGATGCTGCCTAATCAAGAGAGAGTCAAGAATGTTTTATTGTCATATGTCCCAGATAGAACAATGACATTCTTACTTGCTGCAGCACAACAGAATATGTCAACATAGTAGACTGTAAACAATATAAGTGAGAAAATAAAGTTCAGTGTGTATATACACACTGACAAGTACACATACATATATAGATATATATACACATATAAACACACACACACACACTCACACAAACGTACACACACAAAACAAGCAATAGTAGTGCAATGATAATAATAACACTAATAATAATAGTCTAGTGTAGTTCAGAGCTTATTTGAGGTTGTCTTGTTTTAATAGCCTGATGTCTGTAGGGAAGAAGCTGTTCCTGAACCTGGACGTTACAGTTTTCAGGCTCCTGTACCTTCTTCCCAATGGCAATGGTGAAATGAGTGTGTGGCCAGGATGGTGTGGGTCTCTGATGATGTTGGCTGCCTTTTTGAGGCAGCGACTCCGACAAATCCCTTCGATGGTGGGGAGATCAGAGCCAGTGATGGACTGGGCAGTGGTCACAACTTTTTACAGTCTTTTCCGCTCCTGGACGTTCAAGTTGCCGAACCAGGCCATGATGCAACCAGTCAATATGTTCTCTACTGTACACCTGTAGAAGTTCAAGAGAATCCTCTTTGACTTACCGAATCTCCGTAATCTTCTCAGAAAGTAGAGGCGCTGATGTGCTTTCTTTATAATTGCATCCGTATGCTGGGTCCAAGAAAGATCTTCGGAAAGATGCACTCCCAGGAATTTGTAGCTTTTCACTCTCTCCACCATCGTCCCGTTGATATAAACAGGATTGTGGGTCCTCATCCTTCCTCTTTCAAAGTCCACAATCAGTTCCTTGGTTTTACTGATATTGAGAGCCAGGTTGTTGTGCTGGCACCACTTGGTCAATTGGTCGATCTAACTTCTATACTCTGACTCATCACTATCTGTAATTCGTCCCACCACAGTGATGTCGTCGTGAGTATAGAGTGAGTAGAGCAGGGCGCTGAGTACACAGCCTTGAGGTGCTCCCGTACTGATTGTTACTGAGGATGACGTGTTTTTGCCAATTTTTGGACTGTGGATGAGGAAGTCGAGGATCCAATTGCAGAGGGATGTGCAGAGACCCAGTTCCGTGAGCTTGGTAACCAGCTTTTTATTTTATTAAAATTTTTATTAATCAAAAATATTTATTAAAATATTAAAATAATATTTACAATACAATAAAACAAACCAGAACCCACCACCACAATACAAGACAAACAAATATACTTAATGAACTACTGTATAACTATGTTACACTCCTTGTCAAGGATGCATTCAACCCCCCGCGTCCAAGTGGTCCAGTGCGGAGTGGAGAGCCAGTGAGATCGCATCCTCTGTTGACCTGTTGTGACGGTAGGCAAACTGTAGTGGGTTGAGGTTCTTGTCGAGGTAGGAGTTGATATGCGCCATAATCAACCTCTCAAAGCACTTCATCACCACAGACGTTAGTGCCACTGGTCGATAGTCATTGAGGCACGTCACCTTGCTCTTCTTGGGCACCGGTATTATTGATGGTCTCTTAAAGCAGGTGGGAAACTCACACCTCAGTAGAGAGGTTGAAAATGTCTGCAAAAACTCCAGCCAGTTGGTCTGCACAGGTTTTGAGAACTCGACCGGGTATACCATCAGGTCCAGGCGCTTTCCGAGGGTTCACCACCCTGAAGGATCTTCTGACGTCGGCCTCTGTGACTGTGACTGTAATACCATCAGGGCGAATGGGGGCTCGGGAAGGCACATCAGTGTTCTCCCTATCAAACCGTGCATAGAACGCATTGAGCTCGTCAGGGAGTGATGCTTCGCTGTCATTTGAGCTGCCTCCTGGTTTCGCCGTGTGAGAGGTGATGGCATTCAAGCCCTGCCACAGTTGCCGAACATCCGCCCGGCCTGCCGGCCATGTTTCTGGACACCATGGAGGCCTCCCCGGTGTTTCCAGGTACAGTACTTACTGTTCCTGCGATTCTCCGCCAGGTCGGGGATTCCCCTGTGATCGGGAATTCCCTTAGTCAGCAGCTCCGTTGCTGCCGGGAGATCGCAATAGCGCTAATGCATTTAAATGCATTAGCAGCTTGTCAGTTGCAGCGCTGGTTTCTGCTGTTCCTTTCATACAGGTAATCTGAGAACTACTATATTTGATGAGTCGCCACAGACAGGCGCCGTCTTGGATTACACCAACCAACCTCCCTTCCTTTGACTCCATCTACACCTCACGCTGCCTCGGCAAGGCCAGCAGCATAATCAAGGACTTGTCTCACCCCGGTCACTCCCTCTTCTCTCCTCTCCCATCAGGCAAGAGGTACAGAAGTGTGGAAACGCACATCTCCAGATTCAGGGACAGTTTCTTCCCGGCTGTTATCAGGCAACGGAATCATCCTATCACCAACTAGAGAGCAGCCCTGAACTACCATCTACCTCATTGGAGACCTTGATCTATCTTTACTCAGACTTCACTGGACTTTATCTTGCACTAAACGTTATTCCCTTTATCCTGTATCTGTACACTGTAATCATGTATAGGCTTTCTGCTGACTGAACAGCACGCAACAAAAAAGCTTTTCACTGTACCTCGGTGCACTTTACTATAGACTTTAGAGATACAGCTTGGAAAAAGGTCCTTCGGCCCATCGTATCCGTGCCGACCTGTGATCACCCCGTACACAATCACTATCCTATGCAAGAGGGATCATTTTATCGGTCAATTCACCTACAAGCTCTGTACGTCTTTGGAGTGTGGGTGAAAACCGGAGAACCTCGTTAAAACTCACTCACAGGCAGAGGGCACAAACACCTTACAGACAGCACCCACAGTCAGGCTACGCCGCCGTATACGTGATTAGTCACAGAGTGATACAGCGTGAAAACAGGCCCTTTGGCCCCACTTGCCCACACCGACCAACATGTCCCAGCTGCACTCGTCCCACCTGCCTGCATTTGGCCCAGATCCCACTCAACCTGTAAAATGCTGAACTAAAACAGTGACCTGTGGCAGGGACAGCCTGTTTGATGCTGACTGCACTCCAGCGGGCAGGTGGAGACTGTTCCATTGTTCTCCTGCCCTGGCCCTGGCTGTGCTGATGGGGGAACGGGTGGGAGGAATCAGGTGAGTCATGGCAAGGACCACCCACACTTTGACCTGCTCTAGGCTGTTATAACCACTCTCTGCCCTTTCAAACCGCCCACCCGAAACTAAACGTGCTGCTTCATTACTGATCCCATCCTCTCGTTCACGACTACCACATTTATCCCCGTGCTTGGTTTAAGTCAATCTGGGAGAAAGAACAAACCGTGCATTTTAATCCAGGACTGCACAGGGGCTTTTGTGGGCTGTGATTATGCAGAGGAATCGAGGGGCAGCAGTGCTTTCAAATGCTTCTGGGTTCCGCCCACACTTCAATTCCGTTCAATTCCTTCCTCAGTCCACCAACCTTCTGACAGACTCGCAGTGATGCTGACAAAGTTGTGAAAGAAATCCCATCCCCCAGATTCATGTTATATGCACATTTTATACCTTACGCTTCAGTTGTGCACCAACATGGTTTGAATCCCATCCAACAGTCATTTAGATAACCTAATGCTAGACAAGTCTCACAATCCTGAAGAGAGTGTGTGTGTGTGTCTGTCTTACACACTCACTGTCCCATTAACCAGATGACCCATAGTCAAAATGTAGAAACAAAGAACTGCGGATGCTGGTTCATACCGACAATAGGCACGGAGTGCTGGAGTAACTCAGCAGTCAGGTAGCATCTCTGGAGAAAATGGATAGAATGAATCTGAAGATTCATCCTTGCTATTGAGGGAGTGCAGCGTAAATAAACCCTTAATAATCTTGTATGTTTCAATAAGATCCCCTCTCATCCCTCTAATCTCCAGTGTACAAGCCCAGCCGCTCCATTCTCTCAGCATATGACAGTCCCACCATCCCGGGAATTAACCTTGTGAACCTGCTGTACTCCCTCAATAGCAAGAATGTCCTTCCTCAAATTAGGGAGACCAAAACTGCACACAATACTCCAGGTGTGGTCTCACTAGGGCCCTGTACAACTGCAGAAGGACCTCTTTGCTCCTATACTCAACTTCTCTTGTTATAAAGGCCAACATGCCATTCGTTTTCTTCACTGCCTGCTGTACCTGCATGAAAGTTTAAGAATATGGAGTAAGCCATTTAGAACGGAGATGTGGTCATACTTTTCCACACAGAGAGTTGTAAGTCTGTGGAATTCTCTGCCTCAGAGGGCGGTGGAGATAGAGAGTTAGATAGAGCTCTTAAAGGTAGCAGAATCAAGGGACATGGGGAGAAGGCAGGAACAGGGTACAGATTGTGGATGATCAGCCATGATCACATTGAATGGCGGTGCTGGCTCGAAGGACCAAATGGCCTACTCCTGCACCTATTGTCTGTTGTCTATTTTCTAAGGATCCTGACCCTTAAGTGTTAGATTTAGCTCTTAGGGCTAAAGGAATCAAGGGATTATGGGGGAAAAGCAGGAGCGGGGTACTGATTTTAGATGATCAGCCATGATCATATTGAAGGGCCGAAGGGCCGAATGGCCGACTCCTGCACCTATTTTTCTATGTTTCTATGTCCCAAAACGTCACCTACCCTTTTTCTCCAGAGATGCTGTCTGACCTTCTGAGTTACTCCAGCACTTTGTGTCTATCTTTGACCTGTAGTTAAGTTTAGTTTAGAGATACAGCATGGAAAAAGGCCCTTCAGCCCACCAAGTCCACGCCGACCATCGATCACCTGTTCACACCAGTTCGATGTTGTCCCACTTTCTCATCCACTCCTTACGATACGATACGATAGAACATTATTTATCCTAGGAGGGAAATTGATCTACCAACAGTCATATTGCAGATGTGCAAAGATTGGGGAGGGGGGTCAGTCTACCCCACGACAGAAGGGGCAGGAGTTGTACAGTTTGATAGCAACAGGGAAGAAGGATCTCCTGTGGCGTTCTGTGCTGCATCTTGGTGGAACCAGTCTGTTGCTGAAGGTGCTCCTCAGGTTGACCAGTGTGTCATGGAGGGGGTGAGTTGTATTGTCCAGGATGCTCCGCAGTAGACACTAGGGGGGAATCTACAAAGGCCAATTAACCTACAAACCCGCACGTCTTTGGGATGTGGGATGTGACCGGAGCAGCCGGAGAAAACCCACACGGTCACAGGGAGAACGTGCAAACTCCACACCAACAGCACCTGAGGTCCGGATCGAACCTGGGTCTGTGGCACTACCACCTTCATCATCCTCATATCACCTAAACCTCCCTCTCAGAGCCTTCATCTAACTGTAAAAGCCACCTATGTCCTTGGCAATCCATTTTGCAATATAATTACCTCTGCAAGAAAAACTTTAAAAATACATTCCAAAAATGTCAATTACAACATGGATTACCTCTCCAGAAGTACATCTAATTATTGGTGTGTGGATCGTCGGAATGCATCTACGCTGAACTCCTCTAAGGTCAAGATGCCTTCTCATGGGGTGAGTGCTGCAACCACTCCAGGCATCCTGAGAGTGGGTTCGGCAACAGGTACGAGTTCTACCGCTCACAACTGATCCATCACCTCAATCCACCTACTCAAGTTTGTTTGATATCCTAATACCCTTGATTGACAGAAGGGTCATAGGCATACAGCGTGGAAACAGCCCGAACTGCCCATGCCAACCAACATGCCCCCATCTACACTAGTCCCACCTGTGGCCCATAACCCACTAAACATATCCTATCCATGTACCTGCTTAAAAGACACAAACTGCTGAAGTCACAGGAGCAGAATTAGGCCATTCAGCCCATCGAGTCTACTCCGCCATTCAACCATGGCTGATCTATTTTTCCCTCTCAATCCCATTCTCATGCCTTCTCCCCGTAACCTCTGATGCCCTTGCCAATCACAAACCTGTCCATCTCTGCTTTAAAAATTACCCAATGAGTAACTCAGCTGGTCAGGCAGCATCCGTGGTGATGTTTCAGGTCGGGCCCCCTTCCTAAGATCTATTGATATCAGGTTTAAAATGAACAATTGATCCAAGATTTATTGTAATTCATGAGAGCCCTCAAGCCTGTTCTAGTATTCAGTGAGATCAGGGCTGATCGATATCCTCAGTCCTTCCACACCCCCCCCTTGCCTCCATAATCCCTTAACACCCTGGTCTACAAACATCCAACACAGATTTAGAATCATTAATAAAGCGTCTGATTGATCCACCTCTCCATCCTCACATCATCCCAACCTCCCTCATAGAGCCTTGAGCTAATTGAAACTATACTTTGCATGCAGTAGGGGTGGCACAGTGGCGTAGTTGTAGAGTTGCTGCCTTACAGCGCCAGAGTTCTGGGATTCGATCCTGACTACGGGTGCTGTCTGTACGGAATTTGTACGTTCTCCCCGTGACCGTGTGGGTTTTCTCCAGGGTGCTCCGGAGATGTACAGGTTTGTAGGTTGACTGGCTTTGGTAAAATTGTAAATTCTCCCTCGTGTGTAGGATAGTGCTAGTGTACGGGCTGATCGCTGGTTGGCGTGAACTCGGTGGGCCGAAGGGCCCGTTTCCATGCTGTATCTCTAAAATCTGAAGTGTAAATAATCCCAACCTCCCTCTTAGAGCCTTGATCTCATTTTAATTATACTTTGCATGCGAGAGCACTCCCTTGCTAGGCTCTTGTAAGTCTGGCTTAACGTCTGGATTATGGCCCAAGGCAGAAGTAAAATGCAGCAAACAAGAAACCAAAGGGTTCCGCAGACGTAGAATGATGAGCAACAGCCCTCTTACCTGTAAAAGTAAGAACAGCCTCGGACTGTGTTGTGAGTAAAGTGCTCCTGTGACTTTTCATTGCCAAAGTCTTCTAGTGGGTCCGACCACAACAAGTCACACATGGGTCCGTAAGCAGGGGGCTCTTTGAATCGATCTAACTACAAAGAAGAAAAGACAAATTAAAAACCTTGAATATAATGTAGACAAAAGACATGCACTTCACAAGTGGTGCTACAGGGTCAGTGCAAGGATAAACCCCCCATTTCACTCATTTGAACGGACAAGACTGATGCAAAGGGTTAGCCTTGTTGTGATGTTTCTGATGAGGGGTTCAGCAACAGTAGCACGGGTAGAGCTGCTGCCTCACAGCACCAGAGACCCGGGTTCGATCCTGACCTCGGGTGCTGTCTGTATGGAGTTTGTACGTTCTCCCTGTGACAGTGTGGGTTTTCTCCGGTGTCAAGTCAAGTCAAGTCAACTTTATTTGTCACATACACATACAAGATGTGCAGTGAAATGAAAGTGGCAATGCCTGCGGATTGTGCAAAAACTACAGAACTGAATAGAACAGAATCAGTATTTACATGTTAGAAAATAATTTTTTACAAGAGACACAACACAAAAGTAAATTAGTCCCTGGTGAGATCAGAGTTTACAGTCCTGATGGCCTGTGGGAAGAAACTCCATCTCATCCTCTCTGTTTTCACAGCATGACAGCGGAGGCGTTTGCCTGACTGTAGCAGCTGGAACAGTCCGTTGCTGGGGTGGTAGGGGTCCCCCATAATGTTGCTGGCTCTGGATCTGCACCTCCTGGTGTATAGGTCTTGCAGTGGGGTGAGTGTAGTTCCCATAGTGCGTTCGGCCGAACGCAGTACTCTCTGTAGAGCCTTCCTGTCCTGGGCAGAGCTGTTCCCAAACCAGATTGTGATGTTGCCGGGCAAGATGCTTTCTACAGCCCCAGAGTAGAAGAGAAACCAACGTTGAGTTGTTTAAGAAAGAACTGCAGATGCTGGAAAAATCTAAGGTAGACAATTATGCTGGAGAAACTTAGCGGGTGAGGCGGCATCTATGGAGTGAAAGAATAGGTGACGTTTCGGGTCGAGACCCTTCTTCAGACTGACGTTGATATCGCTTGTTTTAGTTTAGTTTAGTTTAGTTTAGTTTAGTTTAGAGGTTCAGCGCAGAAACAGGCCCTTCGGCCCACCGCCCTGTCCAGCAATCCCTGCACATTAACACAATCCTGCACCCACTAGGGATTTACCAAGCCCATTAAAACCTGTATGTCTTTGGAGTGTGAGAGGAAACCGAAGATCTCGGAGAAAAGCCGCGCAGGTCACGGGGAGAACATACAAACTCCGTACGGACAGCACCCATAGTCGGGATCGAACCCAGGTCTCCGGCGCTGCATTCGCTGTAGGGCAGCAACTCTACCGCTGCGCCACCGTGACCGCCCACCGTGACCGGGTTGTCAGCTGCTCACGCGACATATGTCTCGACCTGAAACATCGCCTATTTCCTTCGCTCCATATATGCTGCCTCACACGCTGAGTTTCTCCAGCATTTTTGTCTATCTATGAGAATGCAACATTCCTACAGCTGAGTTGTGATTCTCCATCTGCTTGCACATAATCCAAATGCCTCCTTACCCCACAGGCCCCATTCAAAAACCTCTTAAACTATCAGTTATCATATCTGCCTCCATCTTCACCCCTGGCAGCGCCTTCTATACACTTGTAATAAAACTTGCCTCACCCATCTCCTTTAACCTTTACCTCTCTCACCTTGAAGTTATGAGGATCACTACAAACAGAACGACCTGGAACCATCTGCTGTGGACATCCATTTATAAGGAGCTCACCACGCTGGGAACTTCAAAAGTTACATGGAGAAGGCAGGGGAATGGTGTTGAGAGGGAGAGATAGATCAGCTATGATTGAATAGCGGAGTGGACTCGACGGGCCGAATGGCCTAATTCTGCTGCTGTCACTTATGGACTTGCACCTCTTCACCTGTTTAGTTCGTGTAAGCAATAAACAAAGTTCAGTTGCAGTCCGTTCCTAAGCAGGCCTCATGGCTGACTACAGCCCTTTACTCTTCACACTATCGAGAAGCCATATTCAAACGCTCTCACACACTGACTAATACCTCAATGGAAGCAGGGCATCCCACCTTCCATTTACCAACCAGCTTCCATGGTTAGACACAGAGTGCCGGAGTAACTCAGCAGGTCAGGCAGCATCTCAGGAGAACATGGATAGGTGACGTTTCAGGTCGGGACCCGTCTTCAGACTGATTGTAAGGATGGGGGGAACTAGAAACATGAAAACACCTGGACAAATGAGGGTTGGCAACTGATGACCCCAGGCAGGGAGGCTCCCTGATAGGCTGATTGTTGGTTCGGGTCGGTGTGATCCCAAGGGAGATACATCGTTGTGAACTGTGGAACTGGTTGACTGACTGTTAGTGGAGGAAGGGGGGAGGGGGGGTGTTTGTAGAAGTTGCCCAAAATTAGAGAATTCAACGTTCATACCACTGGATTGTAAGCTACCCGTGATATATGAGGTGCAGACTCTGACCATGGAAGCGGATCCATGTTGTGCCTGATCTGTCGGAGCAGCAGAAGATATTCCAACTATTTGTGAGGACAGGTTGTGTAAGCCTACAGGCCATGCCTGAATCCATCAGAAACGTCAGGAATTGTCATTGTTGCCTTTCAAAACCAATGCCCGGATGAGAAAGGAGTGGCTTCTTTAGTCAGAGGGTGGTGAATCTGTGGAATTCTTTGCCACAGAAGGCTGTGGAGGCCAAGTCAGTGGGTACATTTAAGGCAGGGATGGATAGATTCCTGATTAGTGCGGGTGTCAGAGGTTACGGGGAGAAGGCAGGAGAATGGGGTTGGGAGGTAGAGATAGATCAGCCATGATTGAATGGCGGGGACGACTTGATGGGCCGAATGGCCTAATTCTACTCCTATCACTTATGATATTATGAGTGATTAAAGAGTCATAGACAGGGGAGCAGACGTTGTACAATTTCTGCCAGATACTAATCCACCGCAGGCCCCACTATATCCTCCAGCAATTTGTGTCCTCACTGGAGAATCAATGCACATTCTGCAAATGAAGACAGCCTCATTAAAAATGCTTTTCCCAAATTCTACTCATGACACACTGTATCATTAGTGCTATACATTTCATTACAACAAGTCTCGAAGATGTGTCGGCATTTCTCCAGTCCAGGGGCTTTGCTATCTTTCAGCGCCCTAATTCAGGTGCAATAACAAACAGGTCTCGTCACAGTTAACTGGCTGCAGGCATTAAATAATTCATCCACGCTGTCACATTAAAGAACTTCAATAAATCTTAAAATAAAGCAAACTCATAAATATTGATGGTCGTGCAGATTGGAGCGCTGGCAGAGACTTATTACCTCCACACAAACAGGCAAATGAAATGAGCGTTCTTGGAATCAACAGTCCCCACTGCTTGCACATGGCCGACAGTGAACATTCAGCCCAGAAAAACAAATTGCTGGGTGGGACAGTATCTGTGGAATTCATTGCCACAGACGGCTGTGGAGGCCAAGTCAGTGGGTATTTGTAAAGCAGGTTCTTCATTAGTGTGGGTGTCGAAGGTTGCGGGGAGAAGGCAGGAGAATGGGGTTGAGAGGGAGAGATAGATCAGCTATGATTGAATGGCGGAGTGGACTCGATGGGTTGAATGGCCTAACTCTGATCCTCTGACATGAACTTACTGGACTTCATGTTATAGGGGGAGGTTGCATCGGCTGAGACTTTTCTCTTTGGAGGGTAGGAGGCTGAGGGGTGACCTTATTGAGGTGAACAATATCATGAAGGGCATGGATAACGTGAACGCTCTCAGTCTTTTTCCCCAGGATAGAGGATTCTAAAAGTAGAGGGCGCAGGCTTAAGGTGATAGGGGAGACATTTAAGAAGAAGCTCAGGGCCACCTTTTTCTCTCAGAGAGTGTATCTGGAATAAGCTGCCAGAGGTAGCTATAGAAGCGGATTTAATTATAAGACATTTGGACAAATATATGGTTGGGAAGGGTTTAGAGGGATGTGGGCCAAATGCAGGCAAGTGGGACTAGCCCTGAATGCCAACATGGACAAAGTGGGCCGAATGGCCTGTTTCCGTGCTGTACAGCCCTGTGATGCAAAAGTAAGAATGTGGAGCCAGCTTGTGTGTTGACAGATATAATTTGGAACTACAAACACTGCTTTAACTCTCACATCCAGGGGATGTACGATTGAAGAGCCAACTCTTCAGATGTTGCCAGCTGACAAAGAGAAAGTCCTGCACATGACAGACCAAGACATTGTATACCATTGACAAGCTTGGAGCCATGTTGGCTCGTTGTGTGCACCAAAGCAGACATACAGAAGATAGACACAAAAAGCTGGAGTAACTCAGCGGGTCAGGCAACATCTCTGGATAAAAAGAATGGGTGACGTTTTGGGTCGAGACCCTTCTTCAGATTCGAGTCTCGACCCGAAACGTCACCCATTCCTTCTCTCCAGAGATGCTGCCAGTCCTGCTGAGTTACCCCGGCTGTTTGTGTCCATCTTCGGTTTAAACCAGCATCTGCAGTTCCTTCCTACACAAAGCAGACATACAGATTTCCGCAATGGACACATGCATACGTCACCCAAATTACAGCAGAACCTTGACCAGCTGTGCAAGTGGGCTGACGAATGGCTAATGGAGTTTAATGCAGACATGTACAAGGTGTTGCCTTTTGGAAGCCAAACCAGGGCAGGACCTTCCTTGGAGTGCAAGAAACTAAGGAGTGATCTTCTAGGGATGCAACATTTTTTTGATGGGAATAGATAGGATAGACAATAGACAATAGATGCAGGAGTAGGCCATTCGGCCCTTCGAGCCAGCACCGCCATTCAATGTGATCATGGCTGATCATCCCCAATCAGTACCCCGTTCCTGCCTTCTCCCCATATCCCCTGACTCCGCTATTTAGCTCTCTCTTGAAAGCATCCAGAGAACCTGCCTCCACCGCCCTCTGAGGCAGAGAATTCCACAGACTCACCACTCTCTGTGAGAAAAAGTGTTTCCTCGTCTCTGTTCTAAATGGCTTACTCCTTATTCTTAAACTGTGGCCCCTGGTTCTGGACTCCCCCAACATCGGGAACATGTTTCCTGCCTCTAGCGTGTCCAAACCCTTAACAATCTTATATGTTTCAATGAGATATCCTCTCATCCTTCTAAACTCCAGAGTGTACAAGCTCAGCTGCTCCATTCTCTCAGCATATGACAGTCCCGCCATCCCGGGAATTAATCTTGTAAACCTACGCTGCACTCCCTCAATAGCAAGAACGTCCTTCCTTAAATTAAGGGACCAAAACTGCACACAATACTCCAGGTGTGGTCTCACTAGGGCCTCTGTACAACTGCAGAAGGACCTCTTTGCTCCTATACTCGATTCCTCTTGTTATAAAGGCCAACATGCCATTCGCTTTCTTCACTGCCTGCTGTACCTGCATGCTTACTTTCATAGACTGATGTACAAGGACCCCCAGATCCCGTTGTACCTTCCCTTTTCCCAACTTGACGCCATTTAGATAGTAAACTGCCTTCCTGTTTTTGCTACCAAAGTGGATAACCTCACATTTATCAGCATTAAACTTCATCTGCCATGCATCTGCCCACTCCCCCAACCTGTCCAAGTCACCCTGCATTCTCATAGCATCCTCCTCACAGTTCACACTGCCACCCAGCTTGGTGTCATCTGCAAATTTGCTAATGTTACTTTGAATCCCTTCATCCAAATCATTGATGTATATTGTAAATAGCTGCGGTCCCAGCACCGAGCCTTGCGGTACCCCACTAGTCACTGCCTGCCATTCTGAAAGGGACCCGATAATCCCTACTCTTTGTTTCCTGTCTGCCAACCACTTCTCTATCCATGTCAGCACTCTACCCCCAATACCATGTGCCCTAATTTTGCCCACTGAACTCCTATGTGGGACCTTATCAAATGCATCCATAGAATCTATTACCAAGGGTAGTGAAATCAAGAGGACATGGGTTTAAGATGAGAGGGGAAAGATTTAATAGGAGCCTGAGGAGCAACCTTTTCACACAGAGGATGGTGGGTGTATGGAACGAGCTGCCAAAGGAGGTAGTTGAGGCTGGTACTGTAACAACATTTCAAGGACACTTGGGCAGGTACATGGATGGGAAAGGTTTAGAAGCAAACGGGCCAAGAAAAGGAAACCAGGGATGGGATTAGCTTGGAGGTGGCATCTTGGTCGGTCGGCATGGACGAGTTGGCCGAAGGGCCTGTTTCCTTGCCGTGGGACTCGAAGCAAACACGGCGGGTCAGGAGGCATCTGTGGAGGTAATGGACTGGTGACATTGAAGGGTCCTGTCCTCTTCCCTCCACCCATACTGACTGACCTGCTGACACACCAGCCCTGCTTTGATTCCACCTAAGAACTCTTGTAAGCAACACTGTGTCTGGAGTATGCAGTATGACTCTATGATGCTATGAACGGACACACACACAAGCTGACTGAGTGCTTGCACCCACTGCGTTCATCGGGCACCGTGAGAAGGGGTGAGTATCAGGCTACATACAGCAAGGTACTGGAGCTGAAGGGAACTCCCTCGGGTCTGGGCAAAAGGTACATTCTACAGCAAGCAGGCACATCACTTGGGACATCATTAGCTTGGGATGCCACCACATGCTTTTAGCTAATTCTTTAGTCCTTGAAGTATTACGATGTAGGAATGTACGATGCAGGTTCTCAATTCCCATTAAAGCCAGCTCTCCCACAGGAATGCACTAATCGTTAGTTTACTTTTGCTTGGAGATACAGCGTGGAAACAGGCTCTTCCGCGAGTCCACGCCGACCAGCGATCACCCCGCACACTAGTTCTATGTTATCCCACTTGCTCATCCACTCCCTACACACGAGGGGCAATTTACAGAGGGCCAATTAACCGACAGACCTGCACGTCTTTGGAATGTGGAAGAAATCTGGAGCACCCGGAGAAAACCCACGCGGTCACGGGGAGAACGTACAAACTCCATACAGACAGCACCCGTAGTCAGGATGGAACCCAGATCACTGGCGCTGTGAGGCAGCAACTCTACCGCTGCACCACCGTGCTGCGAAGTAAAACACTTGTTTTTGGATTTTGTTTTAAATTCAATAAGAAACATCCCACATCAACATTTGTAATTATCCCTGTGACAAGGGAAGTACCTGGAATTGAATCAAAGCCACCTCCACACAGCAGGCTGGTGCTGGGATACCAGGAGCATCACGAACACAGCCCACCTGCCACTTTGCACTGATGCAGGCAGCAGAGGTGCCGCTCACTGCCTGCAGCAATCCACCCACACAATGCTTACAGGCATCTGAAAACATCAAGCACAGACTCTAGCTGAGGGTGTTGCTCCGACAGCAGGGAAACAGGCCCTTCGGCCCACATTCTCCATGCCGACCAGCTCGACATAATGGGCTAGTTCCGTTGGCCCTCATATACAGTGCCCTCCATAATGTTTGGGACAAAGACCCGTCATTTATTTATTTGCCTCTGTACTCCACAATTTGAGATTTGTAATAGAAAAAGAATCACATGTGCTTAAAGTGCACATTGTCAGATTTTATTAAAGGCCATTTTTGTACATTTTGGTTTCACCATGTAGAAATTACAGCTGTGTTTATACATGGTCCCCCCATTTCAGGGCACCATAATGTCTGGGACACATGGCTTCACAGGTGTTTGTAATTGCTCAGGTGTGTTTAATTGCCTCCTTAATGCAGGTATAAGAGAGCTCTCAGCACCTAGTCTTTCCTCCAGTCTTTCCATCACCTTTGGAAACTTTTATTGCTGTTTATCAACATGAGGACCAAAGTTGTGCCAATGAAAGTCAAAGAAGCCATTAAGAGACTGAGAACCAAGAATAAAACTGTTAGAGACATCAGCCAAATTTTAGGCTTACCAAAATCAACAGTTTGGAACATTATTAAGAAGAAAGAGAGCACTGGTGAGCTTACTAATCACAAAGGGACTGGCAGGCCAAGGAAGACCTCCACAGCTGATGACAGAAGAATAAAGAAAAATCCCCAAACACCAGTCTGACAGATCAGAAACACTCTTCAGGAGTCAGGTGTGAATTTGTCAATAACCACTGTCCACAGAAGACTTCATGAACAGAAATACAGAGGCTACACTGCAAGATGCAAACCATTGGTTAGCCGCAAAAATAGGATGGCCGGGTTACAGTGCGCCACGAAGTACTTAAAAGAGCAACCACAGTTCTGGAAAAAGGTTTTGTGGACAGATGAGACGAAGATTAACATATATCAGAGTGATGGCAAGAGCAAAGTATGGAGGAGAGAAGGAACTGCCCAAGATCCAAAGCATACCACCTCATCTGTGAAACACGGTGGTGGGGGTGTTATGGCCTGGGCATGTATGGCTGCTGAA
This sequence comes from Malacoraja senta, assembly GCA_038087875.1. NCBI lineage: Eukaryota > Metazoa > Chordata > Chondrichthyes > Rajiformes > Rajidae > Malacoraja > Malacoraja senta. The sequence continues at coordinate 282,547,301 of CM075977.1, read as the reverse complement.
GATACTGGCTCACTTATCTTCATTAATGATACAACTGCTGATGGTAGTAGCATAATGAATTCTGAAGTGTACTGACACATCTTATCTGCTCAAGTTCAAACAAATGCCTCAAAACTCATTGGCCGGCAGTTCATTCTACAGCAAGACAATGATCCCAAACATACTGCTAAAGCAACAAATTAGTTTTTCAAAGCTAAAAAATTGTAAATTCTTGAGTGGCCAAGTCAATCACCCGATCTGAACCCAATTGAGCATGCCTTTTATATGCTGAAGAGAAAACTGAAGGAGACTAGCCCCCAAAACAAGCATAAGCTAAAGATGGCTGCAATACAGGCCTGGCAGAGCATCACCAGAGGAGACACCCAGCAACTCGTGATGTCCATGAATCGCAGACTTCAAGCAGTCATTGCATACAAAGGATATGCAACAAAATACTAAACATGACTACTTTCATTTACATGACATTGCTGTGTCCCAAACATTATGGTGCCCTGAAATGGAGGGACTATGTACAAACACAGCTGTAATTTCTACATGGTGAAACCAAAATGTATAAAAATGGCCTTTATTAAAATCTGACAATGTACACTTTAACCACATGTGATTTTTTCTATTACAAATCTCAAATTGTGGAGTACAGAGGCAAATAAATAAATGATGGGTCTTTGCCCCAAACATTATGGAGGGCACTGTAGTTTATTTAGTTTAGTTTCGAGATATAGTGCAGAAACAGGCCCTTCGGCCCATTGAGTCTGCGCCGACCACCAATCCCCACACACTTACACTATCCTATACACCAGGGACAATTTACAATTAAACCAAGCCAATTAACCTACAAACCCGAACATCTTTGGAGTGTGGGAAGAAGCCGGAAATCCCAGAGAAAACCCACGCAGGTCACGGGGAGAATGTACAAACTCCGTACAGACAGCACTTGAGGTCAGGATCGAACCTGGGTCTCTGGAACTGTAAGGCAGCAACTCAACCACTGCGCCACCCCTTGTGGCCCATAGTAGGCGGCACGGTAGCGCAGCAGTAGATTTGCTGCGTTACAGCACAGGAGACCCGGGTTCGATCCTGACCACGGGTGCTGTCTGTATGGAGTTTGCACGTTCTCCCTATGACTGCGTGGGTTTTCTCCGGGTGCTCCGGTTTCCTCTCACACTCCAAAGACGTACAAGTTTGTAGGTTAATTGGCTTTTGGAAAAAAAATTGAAAATGTTCCCTAGTGTGTAGGATAGTGGTAGTGTACGGAGTGATCGCTGGTCGTCTCACACTCGGTGGGCTGAAGGGCCTGTTGCCGTGCTGCATCTCGAAAGTAAAGTAAAGCTAAAAGTATCTCTCTAAACCCATCCGTATATGTGTCCAAATATCTTTGAAAAGTCGTAATTGTATCTGCTTCTACAGCCTCGTCAGGCAGCTCGTTCTAGATACAATTACCCTCTGAGTGAAAAAGATTCCCCTGACGTCTCTCTTTAATCCGTCCCCTCTCACATTAAGGTTTAGAATCCTGTTCTGGACTACACTTCTTCCCACCCTGCTTCCTGTAAGGACTCCATCCCCCACTCCCAATTCCTCCGTCTACGCCGCATCTGCTCCCAGGATGAGGCGTTCCACACCAGGGCATCTGAAATGTCCTCATTCTTCAGGGAACGGGGGTTCCCCTCCTCCACCATAGATGAGGCTCGCACCAGGGTCTCTGCCATACCCCGCAACACTGCTCTCTCTCCCCATCCCCCCACTCACAACAAAGGCAGAGTCCCCCTAGTCCTCACCTTTCACCCCACCAGCCGTCACATACAACAAGTGATCCTCCGTCAGTTTCGCCACCTCCAACGTGACCCCACCACTCGCCACATCTTCCCATCTCCCCCCATGTCTGCCTTCCGCAAAGACCGCTCCCTCCGTAACTCCCTTGTCAATTCTTCCCTTCCCTCCCATACCACCCCCTCCCCTGGTACTTTCCCTTGCAACCGCAAGAGATGCAACACTTGTCCCTTCACCTCCCCCCTCCACTCCATTCAAGGACCCAAGCAGTCGTTCCAGGTGCGACAGAGGTTCACCTGCATCTCCTCCAACCTCATCTATTGCATTCGCTGCTCTAGATGCCAGCTGATCTACATCGGTGAGACCAAGCGGAGGCTTGGCGATCGTTTCGCCGAACACCTCCGGTCGGTCCGCAATAACCAACCTGAACTCCCGGTGGCTCAGCACTTCAACTCCCCCTCCCATTCCGTATCTGACCTCTCTGTCCTGGGTCTCCTCCATGGCCACAGCGAGCAACACCGTAAATTGGAGGAAATGCACCTCATATTCCGCTTGGGCAGTCTACATCCTGGTGGCCTGAACATTGAATTCTCCCAATTCTGCTAGCCCTTGCTGTCCCCTCCCCTTCATCAGCCATCTGGTTGTCTCCTCCCCTCCCCCAGCCCTCGGGCTCCTCCTCCGCCTTTTTCCTTTTATCCTTTCTTCTCCCCACCCCCTATCAGTCTGAAGAAGGGTTTCGGCCCGAAACGTTGCCTATTTCCTTCGCTCCATAGATGCTGCTGCACCCGCTGAGTTTCTCCAGCATTTTTGTGTACCTAAGGTTTAGAATCGTCTCCATCGTGAAAAAGATTGTAAGAGTTCACTTTATCCATGCCCCTCATGATCTTGTACACCTCACCTTCCTGCGTTGCCTGTCGAGGGCACATCAGTAAATAGACAATAGACAATAGACAATAGGTGCAGGAGTAGGCCATTCGGCCCTTCATAGATACATAGATACATAGAAAATAGGTGCAGGAGTAGGCCATTCGGCCCTTCGAGCCTGCACCGCCATTCAATATGATCATGGCTGATCATCCAACTCAGTATCCCGTACCTGCCTTCTCTCCATACCCCCTGATCCCTATAGCCACAAGGGCCACATCTAACTCCCTCTTAAATATAGCCAATGAACTGGCCTCAACTACCCTCTGTGGCAGAGAGTTCCAGAGATTCACCACTCTCTGCGTGAAAAAGTTTTTCCTCATCTCGGTCTTAAAGGATTTCCCCCTTATCCTTAAGCTGTGACCCCTTGTCCTGGACTTCCCCAACATCGGGAACAATCTTCCTGCATCTAGCCTGTCCAACCCCATAAGAATTTTGTACGTTTCTATAAGATCCCCTCTCAATCTCCTAAATTCTAGCGAGTATAAGCCAAGTCTATCCAGTCTTTCTTCATATGAAAGTCCTGACATCCCAGGAATCAGTCTGGTGAACCTTCTCTGCACTCCCTCTATGGCTATAATGTCCTTCCTCAGATTTGGAGACCAAAACTGTACGCAATACACCAGGTGTGGTCTCATCAAGAACCTGTACAACTGCAGTAGAACCTCCCTGCTCCTATACTCAAATCCTTTTGCTATGAAAGCTAACATACCATTCGCTTTCTTCACTGCCTGCTGCACCTGCATGCCTACTTTCAATGACTGGTGTACCATGACACCCAGGTCTCGCTGCATCTCCCCTTTTCCTAATCGGCCACCATTTAGATAATAGTCTGCTTTCCTGTTTTTGCCACCAAAGTGGATAACCTCACATTTATCCACATTATACTGCATCTGCCAAACATTTGCCCACTCACCCAGCCTATCCAAGTCACCTTGCAGTCTCCTAGCATCCTCCTCACAGCTAACACTGCCCCCCAGCTTAGTGTCATCCGCAAACTTGGAGATGTTGCCTTCAATTCCCTCATCCAGTTCATTAATATAAATTGTAAATAGCTGGGGTCCCAGCACTGAGCCTTGCGGTACCCCACTAGTCACTGCCTGACATTGTGAAAAGGACCCGTTTACTCCTACTCTTTGCTTCCTGTTTGCCAGCCAGTTCTCTATCCACATCAATACTGAACCCCCAATACCGTGTGCTTTAAGTTTGTATACTAATCTCTTATGTGGGACTTTGTCAAAAGCCTTCTGAAAGTCCAGATACAACACATCCACTGGTTCTCCCCTATCCACTCTACTAGTTACATCCTCGAAAAATTCTATAAGATTCGTCAGACATGATTTACCTTTCGTAAATCCATGCTGACTTTGTCCAATGATTTCACCACTTTCCAAATGTGCAGCTATCCCATCTTTAATAACTGACTCTAGCAGTTTCCCCACTACCGATGTTAGACTAACTGGTCTGTAATTCCCCGTTTTCTCTCTCCCTCCCTTCTTAAAAAGTGGGTTTACGTTTGCTACCCTCCAATCCTCAGGAACTACTCCAGAATCTAAAGAGTTTTGAAAAATTATCACTAATGCATCCACTATTTCTGGAGCTACTTCCTTAAGTATTCTGGGATGCAACCTATCTGGCCCTGGTGATTTATCGGCCTTTAATCCATTCAATTTACCCAACACCACTTCCCGACTAACCTGGATTTCACTCAGTTCCTCCATCTCCTTTGACCCGCGGTCCCCTGCTGTTTCCGGCAGATTATTTATGTCTTCCTTAGTGAAGACGGAACCAAAGTAGTTATTCAATTGGTCCGCCATATCCTTGTTCCCCATGATCAATTCACCTGTTTCTGACTGCAAGGGACCTACATTTGTTTTAACTAATCTCTTTCTCTTCACATATCTATAAAAACTTTTGCAGTCAGTTTTTATGTTCCCTGCCAGTTTTCTTTCATAATCTATTTTCCCTTTCCTAATTAAGCCCTTTGTCCTCCTCTGCTGGTCTCTGAATTTCTCCCAGTCCTCTGGTATGCTGCTTTTTCTGGCTAATTTGTACGCATCATCTTTTGCTTTGATATTATCCCTGATTTCCCTTGTTATCGACGGATGCACTACCTTCCCTGATTTATTCTTTTGCCAAACTGGGATGAACAATTTTTGTAGTTCATCCATGCAGTCTTTAAATGCCTTCCATTGCATATCCACCGTCAACCCTTTTAGAACTAATTGCCAGTCAATCTTGGCCAATTCACGACTCATACCCTCAAAGTTACCTTTCTTTAAGTTCAGAACCGTTGTTTCTGAATTAACAATGTCCCTCTCCATCCTAATGAAGAACTCAACCATATTATGGTCACTCTTGCCCAAGGGGGCACGCACAACAAGACTGCTAACTAACCCTTCCTCATTACTCAATACCCAGTCTAGAATAGCCTGCTCTCTCGTTGGTTCCTCTACATGTTGGTTTAGATAACTATCCCGCATACATTCCAAGAAATCCTCTTCCTCAGCACCCCTGCCAATTTGATTCACCCAATCTATATGTAGATTGAAGTCACCCATTATAACTGTTTTGCCTTTGTTGCACGCATTTCTAATTTCCTGTTTGATGCCATCCCCAACTTCACTACTACTGCTAGGTGGCCTGTACACAACACCCACCAGCGTTTTCTGCCCCTTAGTGTTTCGCAGCTCTACCCATACCGATTCCACATCCTCCAAGCTAATGTCCTTCCTTTCCACTGCGTTAATCTCCTCTCTAACCAGCAACGCTACCCCACCTTCTTTTCCTTTCTCTCTATCCCTCCTGAATATTGAATATCCCTGGATGTTTAGCTCCCAGCCTTGGTCACCCTGGAGCCATGTCTCCGTGATCCCAACTATATCATAATCATTAATAGCCATCTGCACGTTCAACTCATCCACCTTATTACGAATGCTCCTTGCATTGAGACACAAAGCCTTCAGGCTTGTTTTTACAACACTCTTACCCCTTTGAGCCAGCACCGCCATTTAATGTGATCATAGCTGATCATCCCCAATCAGTACCCCGTTCCTGCCTTCTCCCCATATCCACTGACTCCGCTATCTTTAAGAGCCCTATCTAGCTCTCTCTTGAAAGCATCCATAGAACCTGCCTCCACCGCCCTCTGAGGCAGAGAATTCCACAGACTCACCATTCTCTCTGTGAGAAAAATTGTTTCCTCGTCTCCGTTCTAAATGGCTTACTCTTTATTCAGTCGGCGGTGGCGATAACCTGCCCGAAGTCTAGTCAGTCACGGGACCGGGAGGGGACTGCAGACGTCGGGCACAAGGAGTCGGCCGCTAGGAGAGTGAACCGGGGTAATGGGGTTATCTCTGTGTCTCCCTCTCCCCTGACTCTCAATCTGAGAACCGGGGTAATGCTACAAGGTCGACTCGGCACGTTAAGGGAACCATGCATCTTTGGGTCCCACGTCTGTGGAGGGATGTGTTAGCATTCAGGTGTGTCCAGAGGAGGTTTACAAGAATGATCCTGGGGTTGACATATGATGAGTGTTTGACGGCACTGTGGTTTAGAAGGACGAGCGGGAGTTTAGGAGGATGAGGGGGTACCTCATTGAAACTTACCGAATAGTGAAAGGCCTGAATAGAATGGATGCGGAGAGGATGTTTCCACTAGTGGGAGAGTCTAGGTCCAGAGGCAATAGCCTCAGAATTAAAATGACGTACCTTTAGAAAGGAGATGAGGAGGAATTTATTTCTCTGGGTGCTCCGGTTTCCTCCCGCATCTCAAAGACATGCAAGTTTGCAGGTTAAATGTCTTCTGTAAATTGTCTCCAGTATGAGTGATAGTCCTAGTGTATATGTGGATGAGAAAGTGGGATAACATGCATATAATACATGGGGAGATCGCTGGTTGGCACAGACTCGGTGGGCCGAAGGGCGTGTTTCCTCACTGTATCTCTAAACTAAACTAAACACTGGTGTAGGAAGGAACTGCAGATGCTGGTTTATACCGAAGATAGACACAAAGTGCTGGAGTAACTCAGCAGGTCAGGCAGCATCTCAGGGGAGAAGGAATGGGTGACACTTTGGGTTGAGACCCTTTTTCAGATTGAGAGTCAGGGGAGAGGGAGACACAGAGATAAGGAAGTGTAAGGTGTGATAATGAGACATCATGCAAAATGTAGAATAGATCATTGTTAGTTAGGAGAAGGTGACAATGAAGCATATAGAGATAAAATTTAATCAAGGGGACAGTCAGACTGGTTGGAGAACTAGGATGGGGGAGGGATGGAGAGAGAGGGAAAGACTTGAAATCAATATTCATACCACTGCGGTGTAAGTTACTCAAGCAAAATATGGGGTGCTGCTCCTCCAATTTGCGCTGGGCCTCACTCCGACAGTGGAGGAGGCCCAGGACAGAAAGGTCAGTGTGGGAATTGGAGAGGAGTTAAAGTGTTGAGCAACCGGGAGATCAGGTAGGTTTAGGCGGACTGAGCGGAGGTGTTCAGCGAAACGATCGCCGAGCCTGTGCTTGGTTTCGCCGATATACAGGAGTCCACACCTGGAACAGCGGATACAGTAGATGAGGTTGGAGGAGGTGCAAGTGAACCTCTGCCTCACCGGAAAAGACAGTCGGGGTCCTTGGACGGAGTCGAGGGGGGAGGTATAGGGACAGGTGTTGCATCTCCTGCGTTTGCAGGGGAAGGTACCTAGGGAGGGGGTGGTTTGGGTGAGAAGGGACGAGTTTGGAGTTCCGGAGGGAACGGTCTCTGCGGAAAGCAGAAAGGGGTGGAGATGGGAAGATGTGGCTAGTGGTGGGATTCCATTGGAGGTGGCGAAAATGTCGGAGGATTGTGTGCTGTTTGCTGATGGGGTGGAAGGTGAGGACTAGGGGGACTCTGCCTCTGTTGCGACTAGGGGGAGAGCGAGCAAGGGTGGAGCTGTGGGATATCGAGGAGATCCTAATGAGGGCCTCATCTGTGGTGGGAGAGGGGAACCCCGTTCCATAAAGAATCCCTCCGATGTCCTGGTATGGAACACCTCACCTTGGACGCAGAAACTAAACACTGGCCCAGAACTGGAACTCCCCACCCGTCGGTGTGGAGAAAGAGCTTCAGCTGAAGAGCTGCAGTGGCTGTAGGCACAACTCATCAGATCACCAATCTCGAGAGCTCGGTGGTGTCTGCACACACATCCGCATGTGGCGAACGTGAGGGAATTAACATCCCAACTTGCAGTTGCTGCATTTTACAGAAGCTGCTCAAATGAGGAAGGAACTGCTGGTCACTTGCAGGGTGAGCTGATACATCCTCTTACCTTCTTGATGTCATCTAAGTTGTTGACTTCAGGGGAGAGGCCACCGTGTACACACAGGAACTGCTGGTTCATGAGAGCAGCCAAAGGCAGGCAATCAAAAGCATCCATGCACGCATCGTATATTCGCTCCGAATATTTAATTTTACCTAGAGCAGAGAAGCAAATGTTTAGACGGGAGATTTAGGCCCAACTGCAAATGAAGTTAAACACCGCCGATTCCCCGGGGCAATGTAATTCAGACTTGTCCGCATCTTCGGTCAATGGGAAGCCCAAGTTACACTGAACCGCCAGCCTGCGTTCCCCCAAGAGCCACGAGAAAGATTGTCTACATGTCTCTGAAAAATTCCACGGCTCTGGCCTCAATGACGATAGCCAAACCCCCCGTGCTTTTATAACCAACACGCCACCACTGGAGAGACACAGAATGCTGGAGTAACTCAGTGGGTCAGGCAGCATCTCTGGAGAACATGGACACAGAGTGCTGGAGTAACTCAGCGGGTCAGGCAGCATCTCTGGAGAACATGGACACAGAGTACTGGAGTTACTCAGTGGGTCAGGCAGCATCTCTGGAGAACATGGACACAGAGTGCTGGAGTAACTCAGCGGGTCAGGCAGCATCTCTGGAGAACATGGACACAGATTGCTGGAGTAACTCAGCAGAATTAAGTTTACTCCGCCAATCAAACATAGGTGATCTATCTTTCCCTCTCAATCCCATTCCCCTGCCTATTCCCTATAACCCGACACCCATACTAATCAAGAATCTATCTGCCTCTGCATTAATAATATCCAGAGAAGGCCACCACAACCTTGTGATGAGCCGTAAAGAGCATTTTATCGGGATGCATCACAGCTTGGTTTTGGAACAGCTCCATCCAAGACCACAAGAAATTGCAGAGAATTGCGGACGCAGCCCAAACCAACCTCCCTTCCATTGACTCCATCTACACCTCACGCTGCTTCGGCAAGGCCAGCAGCATAATCGAGGACCAGTCTCACCCCGGTCACTCCCTCTTGTCCCCTCTCCCATCAGGCAAGAGGTACAGAAGTGTGGAAACGCACACCTTCAGATGCAGGGACAGTTTCTTCCCAGCTGTTATCAGGCAACTGAACCATCCTATCACAAACTAGAGAGCGGTCCTGAACTATTATCTACATTGGAAACTCTCGGACAATCTTTAATCAGACTTTTTTGCCTTGCACTACATGTTGTATCCATTATCTGTACACTGTGGACGGCTTGATTGTAATCATGTGTATTCTTTTCTTTGCCCAGATAGCACGCAAGAAAAGCGTTTCACTGTACCTCGGTACACGTGACAACATGCGGCAATAACCAACTAGAGAGCGGGCCTGACCTCCCACCTACATCATTGGAGACCCTTGCACTATCTTTAATCGGACTTTATCTTGCACTGTACGCTATTCCCTCAATCCTGTATCTGTACACTGTGGGCGGCTTGATTGTAATCATGTATAGTCTTTCTGCTGACTGGATAGCACGCAACAAAAAAGCTTGTCATTGTACCTCGGTGCACGTGACGATAAACTAAAATAAATTAAACGAATGAACTAAAAGTACCCAGCTCTACTTTATAAAGCTATCATTACCACCCCCAGCTATGCCTTTGAGATGCCAACTACTCACTGAAATAAAAATGTCCTTCATGACATTTCTGGTTTTGTAGCCAATCTTCACGCTATCTCCCTTCGTGCTTGCCTCTTGTGCAAACAGGAACACTCTTATCAATTACCTTTCTATCCTTCAGAATTTAAAACAGCTTCATTAGATTGCCTAAAAATTAAGCTTTTGTATTTTCTCTCCCCATTATAATTCCTAATTTGAGGAAGGACATCCTTGCTATTGAGGCAGTGCAGCGTAGGTTCACGAGGTTAATCCCCGGGATGGCGGGACTATCATGTGAGGAAAGATTGGAAAATCTGGGCTTGTATTCACTGGAATTTAGAAGGATGAGAGGGTATCTTGACGAAACGTATAAAATTATAAAAGGACTGGACAAGCTAAGTGCATGAAAAATGTTCCCAGAACCAGGGGCCACAGTCTAAGAATAATGAGGAGGCCAGTTAAACCTGAGATGAGAGTTGTGAATTTGTGGAATTCTCTGCCACAGAAGGCAGTGGAGGCCAATTCACTGGATGAATTTAAAAGAGAGTTAGATAGAGCTCTAGGGGCTAGCGGAGTCAAGGGATATGGGGAGAAGGCCGGAACATGTTACTGATTGTGGATGATCAGCCATGATCACAATGAATGGCGGTGCAGGCCGAATGGCCTCCTCCTGCATCTATGCTTCTATGTTAATTATATCAGGTTATCCAACCAGCTTCTGGACAGGAGAGCACACCCACCAAGCCTCCTTCTCCACCCTAGCTACCTGCAACACTCAGGGGGACTATGCACCTGTACTCCTAGATCCCTCTGCTCTACATCACTCCCCAGAGTCCAGCCGCTCACTCTTGTATTTAAATGCTGCAGTTGCCCTTACATGATTTAACCAAGCATTTATATACCTGTTGTCTAATCTCCACTCTAGTACTCCAGTGCCATATTATATATAGTAGATTGGATGTGGAGAGAAGGCCTAGATAGTGGGATGTGGAGAGGATGTTTCCACTAGTGGGGGAGTCCAGGACCAGAGGCCATGGCCTCAGAATAAAATGATGGACCTTTAGAATGGAGAAGAGGAGGAATTTCTTTAGCCAGAGGGTGGTGAATCTGTGGAATTCATTGCCACAGACAGCATTGGAGGGCGTCATTATGTATTTTTAAAGCGGATGGTGACTGGTACTTGATCAGTACGGGTGTCAAAGGTTATGGGAAGAAGGCAGGAGAATGGGGTTGAGAGGGAGAGATAGATCAGCCATGATTGAATGGTGGAGTAGACTTGATGGGCCGAATGGCCTAATTCTGCTCCGAAGTCTTATGTCCTTATATGCAAGGCAGCAATTCATTCCCACGCCATGCATGGCATGTTTACATCGCTCAGCCTCATTAGACTTGTATATCGTCCACAAAGCACTGTCAATTTTAGATCTGAAGGGAAGAGCCCTCACATTTGGTGCCACTAACATCCATCTGTCACTGTTTTGTGCATTTAATCAATCTATTCATCTCTGAAACACTGCTTGCATTTTTCCTTTTTGATTCTTCGTTCATTTGAGCATTTTTTCTCTCTCCCTGCTTAGAATTCAATTGGTTCAATTCCTGTTTTTAAAGAACGAGCAAGCCGTCGAATACATCAGTTTTCACTGTCCTTGGTAAATTGGCAAGTCACAAGCAAAACATTCAGTAATGACAGAGTACCACTGAATTCCCAGGCGTCTGTGCTAAGAACACGCACAGATTAATGACTTGGGTGTACACTTTGGCATGTCACACCGGGACAGGACTAACGTGGTCAATGGTAGAGCCCTGGAGAGTGCTGTAGTCAAAGAGATCTGGCTTTGCCGTTCCCCGAAAGTACTGTCAGGTGGACAGGGTGGTGAAGAAGGCATTTGACACGCTTTACCTTCATTACGAAATGTATAGTACAAGAAGTTGTAAACACTGCCCAGTCCATCATCGGCTCTGACTTCCCTACCATCGAGGGGATCTATCGCAGTCGCTGCCTCAAAAAGGCTGACAGCATCATCAAGGACCCACACCATCCTGGCCACTCACTCATCTCCCCGCTGCCTTCAGGTAGAAGGTACAGGAGCCTGAAATCTGCAACATCCAGGTTCAGGAATAGCGTTCTTCCCCACAGCCATCAGACTATTAAACTCAACGGGGGGAAAAATCGGAACTTTAATAGCTTACTGCACTTTATCTGCTTATTTATGTGTATATATAGATATTCAATGGTATATGGACACACTGATCTGTTCTGTATTCATGTCTACTATATTCTGTTGTGCTGAAGCAAAGCAATAAATTTATTGTCCTATCTGGGACACATGACAATAAACTCTCTTGAATCTTGAATCTTGTATAGAGTATAAATGTTAGGACATTGTTGCAGCTGTACAAGTCGTCGGTGAGACCACACTTGAGGGTCTGAGTGCAGTTCTGGTCGCACAGATGTCTTTCAGTTGGGAAGGGGGCTGAAGAAATTCACCAGTCTGAAGAAGGGCCTGGACCCGAAACGTTACCTATTCCTTTTCTCCACAGATGCTGCCTGACCCGCTGAGTTACTCCAGGTTTTTTGTGACTATCTTCACCAGGATGTTACATGGGCATTTGAGCTTGAGTTACAGGGAGAGGTTAGATAGGCTGGGACTTTTTCTCTTGGAGTGTAGGAGGCTGTATTGAGCTGTACAAGATCAAGAGGGGCATGGATAAAGTGAACGCTCACAGTCTTTTTCCCAGGGTAGAGGATTCTAAAATTAGAGGGCGCAGTCTTAAGGTGAGAGGGGAGAGATTAAAGAGGGACGGTGAGGGGCAACTTTTTCACTCAGAGGGTAGTCCGTATATGGAACGAGCTGCCAGAGGAAGCTTAGAAGTGGATACTAAAGACCGAACACTGAATATTCTCTATTGCTTTCTTGCATCCAGCCTCTTAATGTTTGGTTATTTACTCTTAATTTCCGATGAAATGTCAAAGATTCACCACAACTTTGCTCCAATTTTGATGAAAATGATCTTAATGCTTTTATTTATGGTGCAGGTGGTAGAGCTGTTGCGTCACAGCACCAGAGTTTCGGGTTCAAACCTGGCCTCCGGTGCTGTTTGTGTGGAGTTTGCACAATCTGCCTGTGTGGGTTTCCTCTGCATGCTCCGGCTTCATAAGGTCATAAGTGATAGAATAATTAGGCCATTCGGCCCCATCAAGTCTACTCCGCCATTCAATCATGGCTGATCTATCTCTCCTTCCTAACCCCATTCTCCCCGCCTTCTCCCCATAACCCTTGACACCCGTACTAATCAAGAATCTATCTCTGCCTTAATAATATCCATTGACCTGGCCTCCACAGCCGTCGGTGGCAAAGAATTCCACAGATTCACCACCCTCTGACTAAAGAAATTCCTCCTCATCTCCTTCCTAAAGGGACATCCTTTAATTCTGAAGCTGTGCCCTCTGGTCCTAGACTCTCCCACTAGTGGAAACATCCTCTCCACATCCACTCTATCCAAGCCTTTCATTATTTGGTACATTTTAATGAGGGACCCCCCCCCCCCCCACCACCACCCCCTCCTCATCCTTCTAAACTCCAGCGAGTGTAGGCCCAGTGCTGCCCAAAGCTCCCCCATGCCAAAGATATGTGGGTTTGTAGATTAATTGGCCTCTGTAAATTGCCCTTAGTGTGTAGGGAGTGCCTCCACCACCACTCCTGGTAACACCTTCCAGGCGCCCACCACTCACTCTGCAAATAAAACTTGTCCCGTACTTCTCCTTCAAACTTTGCCCCTGTCATCTGAAAGCTATGCCTTTTAGTCTTTGATATTTCCACACTAGGGACAAAGGTTCAGACTGTCTACCCTATCTGTGCCTCAACCTCCGATATTGAGACATAAAGGTCTACCCCTTGGATTTTGACCAGGATGGAACCCGGGTCTCTGTAAGACGGCAGCAACTCTACCGCTGCGGCGCTGTGCCATCACTGATAGCGCTGGCAGCTGTGGCTTCCACTGCTGAGATTGCCAGCTCACTACCCTCCCTCCTCAAGTCACTTTGCTTCTCCAGCTTTGACAATCTGCCTTTCTGGGCAGACCTTCGGCCACAATTCATCAGTAGAGTCAGTGCCAAGCCACCTTGCAGGTGATTCACCATTGCTGCCTGCCGCTGTTAGCGAACCTCTGGGGAATGCGCTGCAGAGATTGACAGGCCCACTGTTTTAGGAAGCGGCTGCACACCAGTTTGTTTCATTGTCGGTACGGTGGCGCAGCAGTAGAGTTGCTGCCTCACAGCGAAGGCGTGCAGGTTTGTAGCTTCATTGGCTTGAGTAAAATTGTAAATTGTCCCCAGTGTGTAGGATAGTGCGAGTGTACGGGGTGATCGCTGGCCGGCACAGACTCAGGGCCTGTTTCCGCGCTGTATCTCTACAGTCAGGCTGGGCAGAGAGCAAGAGGCAGAGGCAGGCAGCAGGTGCTTCACGTACAGGTCTGCAAGGAAGTACGCTGCCAAGAGTTTCTGAGAACGTGACTTGGCAGCAGAACAGGGAGTTCACACCACAGGGCTCCTGACAGCAGCTTGTATGTTCCAGGTCAAAGTCAGGCAGTATTGCTTCAGCGAAACATGGAGACAATGGAGAGCTCCCGTGCCGTCGCATTCTTTCTGGTCCAATGCAGTTTCCCAACTCTCAAAAGCTCTGAGCACAGGACAAACCTCACAGACAGCAGAGACTGATCTGACTCACCTCCGATGCCCCAGGTAGAAAATGCTTCACGCTTAGGAGTCACAGAGAGCGTCATCATCGTACAGTGTGTAGCCAAGCCCTTCGGCCCAACTTGCCCACACCGACCAACATGCCCCATCTACACTAGTCCCACTGCCTGCGCAAGGTCCACATCCTTCTAAACCTGTCCTATCCCAGTACCTGTCCAAATGTTTCATAGAGTCAGTTCTTAAGCATTGCGATGGCACCTGTCTTAACTACCTCCTCCACAGCTTATTCCATACACCCACTACCTTTTGTGTAAAACGGTACCCCCCTCCGGGGTCTATGACATTTCTCCCCTCTCACATAAAACCTAAGTCCTCTGGTTCTCGATTCTCCTGCTCTGGGTAAATGACTCTCTGCGTTTACCTGATCTATTCCTCTCATGATTTTGTACGCCTCTAATAAGATCACCCCTCATCCTCCTGTGCTACAAGGAATAGAGTCCCAGCCTGCTCAACCTCTCGCTATAGCTCAGGCCCTCGAGTCCTGGCAGCATCTTTGTAAATCTTCTCTGCGCCCTCTCCAGCTTGACAACACTTGCAAGCAGGCAATGCTCCAGCACCCCGCCCCGACACACTTCTTCCCCCTTTCATGCTCGTTCTCAGCGCCTGTTCTTCGCACTCACACACCGACCGCTTTGCCAGCTGCAGAGGCAGACAGATGTGCTGCTTACAGCTGGACAGACGGCGGCAGAGGTGAGCACAAGTGCGGCGGCAACAGTGGCTTTTGATTGCAGATCACACAAGGAATGGAAGATCAGAGAGCTTCTGTGGGAATTCAGCCACACACCACCAGTTGGTGCAAGCTGTCATTTTCGCATTGCCTGCACGGCACAACATGTGAATGTCACAAGCTCTTGAAGTTAATTGGAATAGAAAGGCAATGCAGAACGTGGTGCCTATGCTGGCTCTGCGATCCTCGCTCAACTTCACACCACTGTTATCCCCCACAATGTAACAAATCTGAAGCTCCAACAAGAAGCACCACGGCCTGCAGGTGGAGCCGCCGAGTCAGCCCCTGCTTGTAGCACCCGGGGGGCCCGGCCTGCAAGGGGAGCCGCCGAGTCGGCCCCTGCTTGTAGCACCCGGGGGGGCCTGGCCTGTAGGGGGAACAGCCGAGCCAGCCCCTGCTCGTCACCTGAAGACCAAAGTCCTGGAGGATGGAGCCGGTGATGACGGACGTGACGGGCGAGGAACGAGGCCGGTGGGAGAGGAGAGGGAACCGGGGTCTGGCCTAGCGCACCCTCCAGGTCGGCTGTGGGAGGAACCCCGGGGAACAAAGGTGGGCGGGTGAGGAGAGGGACGTGGATTCACTGGACGATCCACACGTCCAAGGAAGGCGACGGCTGGAGGCCCTGCAGCAGCCTGGGGCTCGCCTGGAACGGGCACCGCTCATAACTAGAGCACGGACTGGACTTGGAAAATGGTGCCAAAACATGGTGTCTCTTGCGTGCGGGATCTGTGGACTATTTCTGTACACTTGCTAATCGGGGATGTGCTTGGGTACGGCAATACTCTACTGGACTGTAGGTACGGAAATAATTTCACTGTGACTTTGCACTTTGCACATGTCAATAAAACACCATTTTATCATTGAAATAATTATTTGCCAATTGTTTTTAATCTGCCCCCCTCCCCATGGGCTAATAATCCTCTCAGCCACTGTAAACACACCTCCTCATTTACTCCATCAAAATCATTAGTAACGTTGAACACCACCAAATCTCTGCTAATTCCTAATTCAGGAGGGTAAAGCAGGGGATCCACAACCTGTGTTCATCGAGGGGACGGTGGTGAAGAAGGTCAGCAGCTTAAGGTTCAACTCTGAAGATCTGTCCGAGACCCAGCACATCATTGCAATCTCAAAGGAAGATTACCAACATCTCTACTTCCTAAGAATTTTGAAGAGATTTTTTTTTTCAACAAATACTCTATTGAACTTCCACCGGTGGTACGGTAGAGAGCACACTGCCTGGTTGCATCACGGCCTGGTTCAGTAACTCAAATGCCTGGGAAGGAAGGAGACTACAGAGAGCAGTGGACGCTGCCCGGTCCATTACAGGTACTGACCTCCCCACCATCGAAGGTCCATCACGGGTACTGACCACCCCACCATCGAAGGTCCATCACAGGTACTGACCTCCCCACCATCGAATGTCCATCACAGTGCTGACCCCCCCACCATCGAAGCAATCTATAGGAGTCACTGCCTCAAAATGTTAGCCATCATCATCAGAGACCCACACCACCCTGGCCACTCTCTCATCTCGCTGCTACCATCGGGAAGAAGGTAGAGGAGCCTGAAAACTGTGACCTCCAGGTTCAAGAACAGCTTCTTCCCAACAACCATCAGGCTCTTGAACACTGCCCAACACTAACCTCAGCAACTGTGATCTTCTATGGACTGTGTCTGTGGTTGCACTATCGACTTCAGTGTTGCACTATTATGGTTATTTAATATTACAGTTATTAATTGATTGTATGTTTGATTGATATGCATTGTTTGCGCGTTGTTATGTTTACAGACTTGTTACTTGCAGCAAGAAAGGATTTCATTATTCCGTTGTTGGTACACATGAGAATTAAACACTTGTGATACTTGAAATCTCCCCTGAACCTTGTCTGGCCCAACTTCAAAAGTCAAGGGTCAAGAATGAGTTGACGAATCAGGGGCGGCGCGGAGGCGTAGTATAGAAGCTGCTGCCTCACAGCGTCAGAGACCCAGATTCCATCCTCACCTCGGGTGTTGTCTGTGTGGAGTTTGTACGTTCTTCCTCCGGATGCTCCGGTTTCCTCCCACATTTCAAAGACGTACAGGTTTGTAGGTTAATTGGCTTCTGTAAATTGCGCCTAGTGTGTAGGGAGTTGATGAGAAGGTGGGATAACATAGAACTAGTGTGAACGGGTGACTGATGATCGGCAAGGACTCGGTGGGCCGAATGACCTGTTTCCATGCTGTCTCCATGGCATCTCTAAACTCGATATGTTCAATTGTCATATGTACCAAAAGCAGAACAATGAAACTCTTACATGCAGCATCATCATAACAGGTCTGTAAACACAGTACACATAGAGAATATGTAGTCATACAGCATAGACACAGGCCCTTCAGCCCAACTTGCCCACACCGACCAACATATCCCAGCTACACTAGTCCCACCTGCCCACGTTTGGTCCATATCCCTCCAAACCTGTCCTATCCATGTACCTGTCTAACTGTTTCTTAAATGTTGGGATAGTCCCTGCCTCAACTACCTCCTTTGGCAGCTTGTTCCATACACCCACCACCCTTACTGTGAAAAAGTTACCCCTCAGATTTCTGTTACATCTTTTCCCCTTCACCTTACAGAAAAATAATCTTTTCCCCTTCACCTTACAGACTCTGGTTAAACCCTCTTTTTAAACTCACCTCAAGCAGGCTCAGAACAAGACACTGGACCAGGTCTAATCAATAACATTAAGGTTACCCTGCGACTCTGCCCATTAGTGGTGGGTCAGTACAGCAGCATCAAGGTAACATACACACACACACAGAGCAATCCATACTCACATTCCTGCTTAAAGGTGAAATACTCCGTCAAATGCCGACACTCGTGATTCCCGCGAAGGAGAAACAACGTTTTTGGATACAGGATTTTCAAGGCCCAGAGGTATAACACACACTGAAAGACAAACAGAGCCACCGAGTCACAAGCAAGGTCACCAGTGTAATGTGTATGCAAATGAGCTGAGACAGTGTGGCTTGGCAGAGAAAGCTGAATAACTCTTTACCTACTGGGATACCTGTCAGGAATAATTATGAACGGCGCGTGGCGACACTGACTCCAGCATTAATGGAGACAAATGAATGAATCCACCATCCATCTCAGACAGCGACCACACTCCTGTAAATCGCAACCAGAGAGCAGTGCTGAACTACTATCTACCTCGTTGGTGACCCTCGGACTATCCTTGATCGGACTTTACTGGCTTTACCTTGCACTAAACGTTATTCCCCTTATCATGTACACTGTAAACGGCTCGATTGCAATCATGTCTTTCTGCATGTCTGTAACATGCAGGTATAGCAGGCAGTGAAGAAAGCAAATGGCATGTTGGCCTTTATAACAAGAGGAGTTGAGTATCGGAGCAAAGAGGTCCTTCTGCAGTTGTACAGGGCCCTAGTGAGACCACACCTGGAGTTTTGGTCCCTTAATTTGAGGAAGGGCATCCTTGCTATTGAGAGCGTGCAGCGTAGGTTTACAAGGTTAATTCCTGGGATGGCGGGACTGTCATATGCTGAGAGAATGGAGTGGCTGGGCTTGTATATTCTGGAGTTTAGAAGGATGAGAGGGCATCTTATTGAAACATATAAGATTATTAAGGGTTTGGACATGCTAGAGGCAGGAAACATGTTCCCGATATTGGGGGAGTCCAGAACCAGGGGCCACAGTTTAAGAATAAGGGGTAGGCCATTTAGAACGGAGACGAGGAAACACTTTTTCTCACAGAGAGTTGTGAGTCTGTGGAATTCTCTGCCTCAGAGGGCGGTGGAGGCCGGTTCTCTGGATACTTTCTAGAGAGAGCTCGATAGGGCTCTTAAAGATAGTGGAGTCAGGGGATATGGGGAGAAGGCAGGAACGGAGTACTGAATGGGGATGATCAGCCATGATCACATTGAATGCCGGTGCTGGCTCGAAGGGCCGAATGGCCTACTCCTGCACCTATTGTCTATTGTCTACTGCTGGCTGGATAGCATGCAACAAAAGCTTTACACGTGACAATAAACTAAACTGAACTGTAATTGTTTTCACGCATCTAACTTGCATTTTGTAACCATCTTCCATTTAATTAGATGGGGAAAATAGAGTCATCGAGCTATGCAGCACGGAAACTGGCCACTTCGGCCCTCTTGTCCGTTTACTTTAGTTTAGATTATTGTCACGTGTACTGAGGTACAGTGAAAAGCTTTTGGTTGTGTGCTATCCAGTCAGCGGAAAGACTGTGCATGATTACAATCAAGCCGTCCATAGTGTACAGATACATGATAAAGGGAATAATGTTTAGTGCAAGATAAAGTCCAGTAAAGTACAATTAAAGATAGTCCGAGGCTCTCCAGTGCAGCAAATGGGAGGTCAGGACCACTCTCTAGTTGGTGATAGGATAATAATAAAAACTTTATTTATAGAGCACTTTAATAACAACCACAGTTGCAACAAAGTGCTGTACATGACTAATCATGGACAAGAAATTATTACATAACAATAAAAACATTAAACGAAAGAGTAAAAACAATAAAATTAAAAACATTAAAAGCACTAAAAACAGGAGCAAAGTCTCAAGCAGTGTCAAAAGCCAAGGAATATAAATGTGTTTTAATACTGGTTTTGAAGATCCCCTGATTCAGTTGCTTGATAACAGCAGGGTAGAAACTGTCCCTGAATCTGGAGGTGTGCGTTTTCACACTTCTGTACCTCTTGCCTGATGGGGGAGGGGAGAGGAGGGAAGGTTCGGGGAGGGGGGGGGAGGGGGCGAGAAAGTGCCTGTGTCAACCAAGTTAACCTATTGGACAAGTTCCATTTATCTGCCTTTGGCCCATGGCCCTCTAAGCCCCTCCTAACCATATATCTGTACAAATGCCTTTTAAAAAGTCATAACTGTATCCGCCGCTAGCTTCCTCTGGCAGCTCGTTCCAGATACGGACTACCCTCTGAGTGAAAAAACGGTGGCGGTCCCTCTTAAATCTCTCCCCGCTCACCTTATGCCTGTGCCCTCTCATTTGTGAATTCTCTATCCTGGGAAAAAGATTGTCAATCACACAGAAACTAAAGTTTCCATGAGGACCACTTACATAAACAAAAGCTTTGCAATGTATCTTGGTACACGTGACAATATAGGTACAGACGTATGAAAACGCATACCACCATATTCAGGGTCGTGGATTTTTCTTCCCAGCTGTTATCAGGCAACTGAATCATCCTACCACAATCAGGGAGCGGTCCTGAAGTACTATCTACCTCTTTAGTGATCCTTGTGGACTATCCTTGATCGGACTTTGCTGGCTCTACCTTGCACTAAATGTTATTCCCTTATCATGTATCTGTACACTGTAAATGGCTTGATTGTAATCATGTGTCTTTCTGCTGACTGGATAGCATGCGACAAAAGCTTTACACTACCTCGGTACACGTGACAATAAACTCAACTGAACTGAAATAATAAACTAAATTAAACTAAGCTAGTACCAGACGAAATAATGAAGACTTTAAACATTTTACATTCCACAAAAACATCTTTGGCTGGTACTGACCCTATCCTTCAATATTTTAATCCAGTGGAAAGTATACCTGATGAACTCAGTAAGGCCCAGGGATAGAGACACAAATTAATGAACGACCAGAGTAATGCCTCACTGTGCACAAACATTAATTCAGAGCTTCAAAGCCAGCTCCGTTTCTGAAAGGCATAATTTTAGTTGCCAAGGGCAACAAAGTCTTCCAACATTAAACAGCGGATTAACCTGATAACATTCGCCCAGCAGTCAGAGGGATCAATCTCAACAATGAACCCACATCGATGACATTCCTATGTTTTATGTTTCTCCCCCCAACTCAACCATTCGATCAACAACTAGAAGGTGGTCCTGACCTCCCGTCTACTTCATTGGAGACCCTCGGAATATCTCTAATTGAACTTTACTGGACTTTATCTGGCACTAAACGTTATTCCCTTTACCCTGTATCTGTACACTGCGGACGGCTTGATTGTAATCATGTATAGTCTTTCCGCTGACTGGATAGCACTAGACCAGGGGTGGGAAACCTTTTCATGTTGGAAGGCCGCATTAAGTTAGCTGTAATCTAATAAGGCCGCATCCAAGATACTTCAATCAGATATACTTCAAAATGTACATTATTTTGTTAAAATAGCCCTCATGACTAACTAATGTTTCAATTGTGGCTCAGTCGGGGAGGATTATTTCGTTGAATCTTCTTTTACTCTTTGGTATTTTAAATACGTTAATTTTAAGATTAAAATAAAAATAATGAAAGACGAACAAAAACATATTAATAAAAATAAAAGGATTTGTTCTACAAAATTTGGATTCATTCAAAAGGCCGCTCTTAATGGCCTAGAAGGCCGCATGTGGCCTTAAGGCCGCATGTTCCCCACCTCTGCACTAGACAAAAAAGCTTTTCACAGTACCTCGGTACACGTGACAACTAAACTAAACTAAACTACTACAATCCGTCTGAAGAAGGGTCTCAACCCGAAACATCACCTATCCATGTACTGCAGAGATGCTGCCTGACCCGCTAAGTGGAATGGGTTCATGGATCAGCAGGGACTAAGCTCCTTTCCCACCTCACCACCTGACCACAATCGCATCCTAGCTCATGTTCAGAAGACATAGGACCAGAATTAGGCCATTCGTCCCATCGAGTCTACTCCACCATTCAATCTTGGCTGATCTACTTTTCCCTCTCAGAGCCAGGATATAGGAAGCAAGTTATATCAGGAGATACAATTGGCATGTAAGAAAGGCAATGCTCCGGTGGTCATGGGGGATTTCAATGTGCAGATGGACTGGGAAAGGCAGCAGAATGGGGTTAGGAGGGAGAGATAGATCAGCCATGATTGAATGGTAGAGTAGACTTGATGGGCCGAATGGCCTAATTCTGCTCCTATCAATTATGACCTTATGATCCCCATTTTCCGGCCTTCTCCCCATAACCTCTGACACCCGCACTAATCAACAACCTGCCAATCGCCACCTTAAAAATACCCATAGACTTGGCCTCCACAGCCGCCAGTGGCAATGAATTCCACAGATTCACCACCCTCTGGCTAAAGAAATCCCTCTCCATCTCCATTGTAAAGGTGTGACCTTTATCTCATCTCCGGTGCACTCACTTCAATGCTGAAGTAGCCTCTGTCCACGTAGTCGCCCAGGAAGAGATAGCGAGTAGATGCTGGAGATCCACCAACCTCAAACAGCTTCATCAAATCGAAGAACTGCCCATGGATATCGCCACAAACTGGAAGAGATCAATAGAAAGGTTAAGACCTGATAAAAGATAAAAAGTTACGACATCAGTCTGAAGAAGGGTCTCAACCCGAAACATCACCCATTCCTTCTCTCCAGAGATGCTGCCTGTCCCGCTGAGTTACTCCAGCATTTTGTGTCTACCTTCGATTTAAACCAGTATCTGCAGTTCTTTCCTACACAGAAAGGCTAAGATGATTGGTAGACACAAAATGCTGGATGCACGTAGGCTGCAAGATACATAGAGGTTTTTTGGCAGCAGCTAGTTTGTAACTGCTGGAATTTTTTTTAAATCGCAAAACACCATTGTAAATTCGACGACGGAGACACTAGGAATTGCAGGTACTGGTGTACAAAAAAAACGGCAGAGTGCTGGAGTAACTCAGCCGGTCAGGCCGCATCTCTAGAGAACATGGATAGGCTTGGTTTCAGGTCGGGACCGTTCTTCAGTCTGAAAAAGGGTCAATAGACAATAGACAATAGGTGCAGGAGTAGGCCATTCGGCCTTTCGAGCAGAAACGTCGCCTCTCCTTATTCTCCATAGACTGACACAAAAAATTACGGTGCTGAGCCATAGACAGGAAATTTGCACTGTGATTGATGACGGCAGGTCTACGGTTATTATTCTCAAGTGTGATTTATTGTCAATCGAAGATAGACACAAAATGCTGGAGGAACTCAGCGGGACAGGCAGCCTCTCTGGAGAGAAGGAATGGATGACGTTTCGGGTCGACACCCTTCTTCAGACTGAGAAGCTGCCTAAGTGGGACATGCTGAGTTACTCCAGCAGTTTGTGCCTTTCATAAATTGGAAACCAGCCAGGTCAACGTGAAGGCACTCGACCGTCACCAGCACTCTGCAACTTCACGTCATCATACTGACTGACTGCTGAACCTCAACGGGTCAGGTCAGGCATGGAGGAGGTACTTTCCACTCGTGTTATGATGAAAGGAACGGTCTCCAATATCAGTGGAAGTTCCATTGACCAGAAAATAGCAATGGAAGTCCAATCTCTGCAAACTTCACGCACGCATTTCCCAATGATTCCCCTATCACGGCAGTAACTACACTTCAGGTTAAGAACTCTACACCTCTAACAACTGCGACTTGAAAACGGCGCCAAATCTGGCGACTCTGCATAGTGTCTCAGATTACTATTGCTATGCATTTGTTCTGTAGCATCGAGGCTTATCTGGGATGTATCTGAGTATATGCTTATGTATAGTGACACTCACACTGAACAGTATACAATAATGCATAGCATGGAACAAAAAAGCTTTGCACTGTATCTCGATACAGGTGACAATAATCTAAAAGGCCTGTCCGACTAGGCAATTTTTTTATGCGACTGCCAGCGACTGTCGAAGCAGGTCGCCGAAACACCGGCGACTGGACTAATGGGCCTGTCCCACTTAGGCAATTTTTTAGGTGTTGGACACAGACTCACAGACTAACACAGACACTTAACACTACACACAAAATCATCCCCCCACAATGGTTACCACTGTGGGGGAAGGCACAATGTCCAGTCCCCAACCCAGTTCTCCCCAGAGTCAGGCCCATCGAGGCCGCCACAGTTGCCTCTACGGAGGCCCGATGTTCCTGGCCGTCGGGAGAGTCCTCGCAGCGGCTGGAACGGCCGGTTTCCCAGCGGAGTCCATGGCACCTGAAGCCGACAGGGCCGCGCCGATTTGGAGCCACGATTTGGAGTCACGAGGCTCACGATGTGGAGTCACGAGGCTGCGATGCCCGCAGCTTGTCGCTCCACAGACCGGCAGCCCAGAGGTGTTGATCTCAGCGGTCATCGCATACCGGAGCTCCAGCATGTCGATCCAGCGCGGCGACCCAGGCAAGGGATCGCCCGCTACGCTCCACGATAGCGCTCCAGCGCTGTGCCGCCGACCGAAGCTGATGGTGCTGGGCGGTCCACGTCAGGAAACGGCACTCCATGCCCGCTGGTAGGCCACGAGGACGGGTCGACGGGGCAGCCCGGAGAAAAAGCTGCCTCACCGATCAGGTAGGGACCTATGATATAATTACCCCATTCACCCTACACTTAAAAGTAGAATACTCCCACACACTTGACAATGGACACACTAAAACTATTAAAAAAAGGTGATTTAAACAGACAGCTGCTGGTTAGCAGCCGTTCCCCAACATGGCTTCCTCCCCAACTATGTGGCAAATAAAGTACTATTGATTCAATGCACTTCACTGGCATTAAAGAACTTTTGTCTGCTAGAAGATGGCTTATAAATATAAACTCTTTCTTTTAAAAGTATGATTTGTTGCATCATCAGTGCTAATCGCTGAGGGTGCATCTTAAAGAAACCCAACAGCAGTAAAGTGCATATCAAGAAGCCACGAATGGCATAGCTGCTAATTATGGAGATGCCAAGGAAGCACATTATTTTCTTTTCAAGGGGTGTCGGGAGGGATGAGTGTGGGGACTGAATGTAAAGGCAACGCCTTGTGCATCTATGAAGCAGCATCCCCAAACTTTCTCCTCGCGTGACGGGGCTACAGCAATTAGTTTAGAGATACAGTGTGGCAACAGGCCCTTCAGCTCATCACGTGACCCCTGCATATTAACATTATCCAACACACACTAGGGACAATTTACATTTATTCTATGTCAATTAACCTACAAACCTGTACGTCTTTGAAGTGTGGGAGGAAACCAGAGATCTTGGAGAAAACCCACGCGGTCACAGGGAGAACGTACAAACTCCATACAGACAGCACCTCTAGTCGAGATGAAACCCAGGCGCTGTAAGCGCTGTAAGGCAGCAACTCTACCACTGCGCCACCGTGCTGCCCTGTAGATCAATAGGAGGCAGGGGCTCACAGTCGCCCACTCACCGGGTTGGATAGACACAAAATGCTGGAGTAACTTAGCGGGGACAGGCAGCATCTCTGGACAAAAGGAATGGGTGACGTTTTGGGTCAAAACCCTGTAAACGATACGATATGGTAGAAGTTTATTTATCCCAGGAGGGAAATTGATCTGCCAACAGTCATAAAACACAAGATACATGAAACATGAAACTAAAGTGATGAATGGAAAGGATTGGGCATGTGCAAAGATTGGGGGGGGCGGGGGGGTCTGTCTACTCCACGACTAAGGGGAGGAGTTGTACAGTTTGATAGCCACAGGGAAGAAGGATCTCCTGTGGCAGCCGCCAAGAAATTGTGTCCCCCCTGTCCCCCCCATATTTTGATAGTAATTTCCGCACCTGGAAGGAGCGGAGCCTTCTCAAAAAGTACAGGCGGCTCTGTCCCTTCTTGTTCAGGGCCTCAGCGTTCCTGGACCAGTTCAGTTTACTGTCCAGGTACACTCCAAGGTATTTGTACTCCCTGGTAAACTGCACATCCACACCATTGATGGAGCCAGGGGTGTTCCTCCTTAGTCTTGTCAGTGTTGAGCTGCAGATGATTCAGCCAACACCACTCAACAAAGTCGTTGACTACACCTCTGTATTCAGCTTCCCTCCCCTCACTGATGCAGCCCACAATTGCAGAGTCATCTGAAAAATTCTGCAGGTGGCAGGAGAAGGAGTTATATCTGAAGTCCGAAGTGTAGATGGTGAACAGGAAGGGAGAGAGGACTGTCCCATGTGGGGCCCCTGTGTTGCTCACCACCATGTCCGAGACACAGTTCTGTAGCCTGACATATTGTGGTCGTCCAGTCAGGTAGTTGGTGATCCAGGACACCAATGGAGCATCCGCCCGCATCTTCGTCAGTTTGCTCCCTAGCAGTACAGGAAAGTGTTAAAAGCACTGGAGAAGTCAAATACATGACTCTCACAATGCTTCCCGGCTTATCCAGGTGAGTATAGGAACGATGGAGCAAGTGGATGAGGTGTGAAGTGTAAGGTGTGAAAACAAGACATCAAACGGGACGTAGATCAAGAAAATGTAGCAATGGTCATTGTTAGCTACGGGAAGATGACAACGAAGCATACAGAGATAAAAATTTAATCAAGGGGACAGTCAGATTGGTCAAAGAACTAGGATGGGAGAGGGATGGAGAGAAATGGAAAGCAAAGGTTA
Source organism: Malacoraja senta (assembly GCA_038087875.1). Taxonomy (NCBI): domain Eukaryota; kingdom Metazoa; phylum Chordata; class Chondrichthyes; order Rajiformes; family Rajidae; genus Malacoraja; species Malacoraja senta. Next base: position 282,520,851 of record CM075977.1, on the reverse strand, counting down.
CTAGATCTTCATATGGCTGGGGTATAAGCTGCACAAGCCAAATATGAGGTGCTGTTCCTCCAGTTTGCACGCGGCCTCACTCTGACAATGGAGGAGGCCCAGGACAGAAATGTTTAAGAAAGAACTGCAGATGCTGGAAAAATCGAAGGTAGACAAAAATGCTGGAGAAACTCAGCGGGTGAGGCAGCATCTATGGAGCGAAGGAATAGGTGACGTTTCGGGTGGAGACCCGTCTGAAGAACGGTCTCGACCCGAAACGTCACCTATTACTTCGTTCCATAGATGCTGCCTCACCCGCTAAGTTTCTCCAGCATTTTTGTCTACCCAGGACAGAAAGGTCAGTGTGGGAATGGGAGTGGGAGTTAAAGTGTTTATCAATCGGGAGATCAGGTAGGTTCAGATGTTGATTGTCAAACACGCTGTCCCTCAGACGGCCAAAGGCTTCGCTGAGAACTGACGGAGTGGCGCAGCGACACAGCTGCAGCTGGATGCAGCACAGAGCGCTCTTGCCTCTGCTGCATTGTAGGTCGGAGCACGCTGACCATGCTGCATGTCAGCTGCACCCCTGCAGGAAGCTGACGGAAGGGGAGGCGCAACGTTGTGCCAAGATTGAGATGTATTGTGAGCGGGGTAGCCATGCCTCCCACCAGCCTGCACTGAGATCAGGTCTGTTGAGGGCCTGTGGGTTGACATCACAAAGCAGGGATCTGACAGATGGGCTGAGTCGGATGCAATCACGGGAGCAGTGATATTCCACTGACACAATAAACCACAACAGAGTTTCACATGGAAGGACATACCCTGCCCTTTCCCCACCAACGTTTCACAAACTAACTGAGATTGCCTTTATTGGTGGCCTGCTGTGCAATGTCTTGGGACAGGCATTCACAATGAAGCTGCCGTGTAAACACAAGCTGTTGCCATGACCAGCATGTGTGCATGTCACCAATGCGTGGAAGGAGATCAAAACTCTCTGAAGCGAGGGCGTAATAATTCCCGACAGAGGGATCCAACCCGGGATGTCGTCTGTCCATTCTCTCCACAGATTAAGTTTAGTTTTGTTTAACTTTAGAGATACAGCGTGGATAAGGGCGCTTTGGCCTACCAAGACCGCGCCAACCATCGATCACCCGTGCACTAGTTCTATCCTCTACACCAGGGGTGGGCAACCTTGTTCTGCATAGGGGCCAGAACGCATGTCTGTGAGCGGATGGCGGGCCACATCTATCACGTGTACGCATGGATCCCGCCCCCATCCCGCCCCAGATGGCAGGCATCAAATCACGTGTTCACATAGATCCTGCCCCTTCGAGGACGCCACCCGGAGCACTGGCCCCCTAGTTGCTCACTCGTCCCCGGCCTATTGACAACCCTGATCCCGACAGTGAAGCCCAGAACAGAAGGTGCGCGGCCGTGCCGGTGGCTTTGCACAGGATGCGGTACAGCCAGAGCTGGGCGTTCGGCGCTGACTGCCGTTCGGCGCTGCTCGCCATTGCTCGCCGTTTGGCAGCTCCGCCATTGTGGCCGCCAGCGTAGGCTTCCTTGCGTCACCGTGCCTGGGCGCCGCGGCCTCGGGAGATACCGGAAGTCTGTGGGCCGGATGATTACGGGGAAACAAAATCCGCTGCAGGCTGGATGATTTCGGGTTACGGGCCGCATTCGGCCCGGGGGCTGTAGGTTGCCGACCCCTACTATGGACAATTTACAGAAGCCAATTAACCTACAAACCTGCACGTCTTTGGAGTGTGGGAGGAAACCGGAGCACCCGGAGAAAACCCACGCGGTCATGGGGAGAAGGTGTAAACTCCGTACAGACAGCACTTGTAGTCAGGATGGAACCTGGGTCTCTGGCGCTGTGAGGCAGCAACTCTACCGCTGCGCCACCGTGCTGCCCACTGAGTTCTTCCAGCAGTTTTTGTGTTTTACTTTCAATTTCACTATTCGAAGACTCCAAGCAGTAAATCCTGATAATGTTAAACATTTGTGCACAGAATCACGAGTCTAAACAAAAGCTAACATTGAATAATTAACCCAAAATCTTTTTTTTTTAAACCAAACCAGTGATGTCTGAGCTGACATTTTGCAATAATTCTCTATTGCACCACATTAGTAGCTAGGACAGCACTTGTCCTCAATGTGGCTATATTCTAAAAATTATCTTAACACAATCATAATCTCAAATTCCCCCAAGTAGAAATGTAACATTTTTGTGAAACATAAAATATGAGAGTGAACTACTCAGAGGTTAAAGAACATTAAATCGAGTGAGTGCCATAGCATGTTCAGCTTATCAAACCTGTGCCAGCGAGTGCATCTCCCAACTTTTTCTTTAGAAAATACAGCATGGAAACAAGCCCAAACAGTCGTTCCAGGTGAGGCAGAGGTTCACCTGCACCTCCTCCAACCTCATCTACTGTATCCACTGTTCCAGGTGTCAACTTCTCCACATCGGCGAGACCAAGCGCAGGCTCGGCGATCGTTTTACTGAACACCTCCGCTCAGTCCGCCTTAACCTACCTGATCTCCCGGTGACTCAGCACTTCAACCCCCCCTCCCACTCCCAATCTGACCTTTCTGTCCTGGGCCTCCTCCATTGTCAGAGTGAGGCCCAGCGCAAATTGGAGGAACAGCACCTCATATTTCGCTTGGGTAGTTTACAACCCAGCGGTATGAACATTGACCAGTTAGCCCTTGCTTTCTCTCTCCATCCCCTCCCCCTTCCCAGTTCTCCCACTGTCTCCGACTACATTTTATCTCTGTCCCGCCCACTCCCCTGACATCAGTCTGAAGAAGGGTCTCGACCCGAAACGTCACCCATTCCTTCTCTCCAGAGATGCTGCCTGTTCCGCTGAATTACTCCAGCATTTTGTGTATACCTTTGATTTAAACCAGCAGCTGCAGTTCTTTCTTACACATGGAAACAAGCCCTTCGGCCCACTGAGTCCGTGCCAACCAGCGACCACCCTGTAAACTAGCACTATCCTACACACTAGGGACAATTTACAGACGCCAATCAACCTACAAACCTCTCTTTGGAGTTTAGTTTAGTTTAGAAATACCGCGTGGAAACAGGCCCTTCGGCCCACCGAGTCAGCGTCGACCAACGATCCCCGCACACTAATGCTCTCCTACACACACTAGGGCCAATTTACAATTATATCAAGTCAATTAGCCTACAAATCTGAACATCTTTGGAATGCGGGAGGAAAGCAGAGCACCTGGAGAAAACCCACCGCATCATAGGGAGAACGTACAAACTCCGTATGGACAGCACTTGTGGTCAGGATCAAACCCATGTCTCTGGCGCTCTAAGGCAGCAACTCTACCGCTGCACCACTGAGCTGCTCCTGTTCCTCACAAAATAATTCTCTTTGCAGGATCACTCAAAATCCCTTTAGAAAACTTCCAATGAATACGTTTCCAACTCCCTTGCATGCATTAGATTTCAGAACACAACTCGCTGAAAATAAAAATTCTCAACTGTTCCAAAGCTGTCAAGTCCCTTCTCTGAAGTCATCCATCACTGCCTCTCCCTCTCTCTCTCATCGTGCCCCTATTAAAACTTTAACCTTCACCGCCACCAATTTCCATTCTTTCCCCACATTCTCCTCTGTCTGATGTAGAGTCCCGACTTGAAGCATCATCTGCCCAGTCCTTCCACTGATGCTGCCTGACCCGTTGAGTTCCTCCAGCACTTTGCCTTTTGCTCAAGATTCCAGCATCTGCAGTTCCTGGTGCCTTTTCTGTCCTCACCCTCCCCAGGTCTATCTTCCCTTTCTTAGTGTATACTTTTTAGATTTTACAGATACAGCATGGAAACAGGCCCTTCGGCCCACTGAGTCCGTGCCGACCGGCGATCACCCCGTACACTAGCACTATCCTACACACTACGGACAATTTACACTTTGCCGAAGCCAATTAAGCTCCAAACTTGTACGTCTTAGTAGTATGGGGGGAAACCGAAACTGGTCACGGGGAGAACGTGCAAATTCCGTACAGACAGCAATCATAGTCAGGATCTAACCCGGGTCTCTGGCGCTGTGAGGCAGCAACTCTACCGCTGCGCCACCGTGCCGCTACTATATTCCAAATGATTCACCTCCAACCAAGCCAGACTCACAGCGAGCTTCACTGCACCTGCTCTTCCATTCTCCCAGTCTGTGTCTCCATCACACTCATTCCAACAATGATGCTCACTGTTTACTCTACTTATCTGACTCCGACAGCCTTTTTGAATCCAATCACCACCCTGTCACTCTCTACTGTGATCCACTTTACCACAGACAATCCTTTCCTTCTCTGTGCTGCATCTAACTCTTCCCAGTTCCAAAAGTTAATCTCTCCACAATGCAAGTAAACCTCTGTCTCAACTGAAAGAACTGTCGGGGTCCCTGGACAATAGACAATAGGTGCAGGAGTAGGCCATCCGGCCCTTCGAGCCAGCACCGCCATTCAATGTGATCATGGCTGATCATCCCCAATCAGTACCCCGTTCCTGCCTTCTCACCATATCCCCTGACTCCAAGAGGTTTATCTCTCTCTTGAAAGTATCCAGAGAATTGCCCTCCACTGCCTTATGAGGCAGAGAATTCCACATATTCACAACTCTCTGGGTGAAAAACCCCTGAGAACGAGAGAACACACTCACGCACGCACGCACGCACGCACGCACGCACACACATACACACACACACACACACACCTCTGATACACGCACACCCTGGAAAAACCTGACAGTCGAGGGAGGACAGGTGTTGCATCTTCTGCGGTTTTAGAGGTAAGTACCTGGGGAGAGGTGGTTTGGGTGGGAAGGGATGAGTTAACCAGGGAGTTGCGGAGGGAACGGACTCTGCGGAAGGCGGAAAGGGGTGGAGATGGGAAGATGTGACGAGTGGTGGGATCCTGTTGAAGGTGGCGAAAACTTCAGAGGATCATGTGCTGAATGCGACAGCCGATGGGGTGAAAGGTTAAACAGATTCTTGATTAGTGCGGGTGTCAGGGGATATGGGGAGAAGGCAGGAGAATGGGGTCGAGAGGGAAAGATAGATCAGCCATGATAGAATGGAGAAGCAGACTCGATGGGCCGAATGGCCTAATTCTGCTCCTCTGACTTATCAACTTGCGACAAGACTATTTCCAGTGATCAGGTGTTGATTGTGAGGAGCATCTGCATTCAGTTTGTACACGAGGCCCTGACTTCTGTTGACTGTAATTCTACACGCCTCTGCCATTCACTATAATCCTATGTTCGGCACTCTAGTATGCTGTACGTGTGTGTGGCTTGTGTGTACTCATGTATAGTATGAGATGACTGGCTCGCACACAAAGCTTTTCACCGTATCTCGCCACACATCGAGTCACAGAGCGTTGAAACATGCACTTTGGCTCAACTTGCCCACGCTGACCAACATGCCCCATCTATACTAGTCCCACCTGCCTGCCTCAACTACCTCCTCCGGCAGCTCGTTCTACAAACCCGCCATCCTCTGTGTAAAAAGTTGACCCGGGTTCCTATTAAATCACCCCTCTCACCTTAAGCCGATGTCCTCAGGTTCATGATTCCCCTACTCTGGGAGAGACTCTGTGCATCTACCGGATCTATTCCCTCGTGATTGTGTACACCTCTATAAGATCACCTCTCATCCTCCTGCGCTCCAAGTCCCAGCCTGCTCAACCTCTCCCTATTGCTCACACCGACTCCTGGCAACATCCTCGTAAACCTTTTCAACCCTTTCAAGTTTGAAATGTGACAATATTGTGATTGTGGATGATCAGGCATGATCACATACAATGGTGGTGCTGGCTCGAAGGGCCGAATGGCCTACACCTGCACCTATTGACTATTTGTCACACGTGACAATAATAAACCAATACCATTGGTCTGTGACCTCCTGCACGTTTACAAAGAGGCTCAATGCAAGCTTGACTCCCCGTCTTCTGCCTGGGGGGTCAGACGAAGACTCCCAACCCGAAACACCACCACGTTCTCCAGAGATGCTGTCTGACTCGCTGAGTTACTCCAGCACTCTGTGTCCACGTTCTCCAGAGATGCTGCCTGACCCGCTGAGTTACTCCAGCACTCTGTGTCCATGTTCTCCAGAGATGCTGCCTGACCCGCTGAGTTACTCCAGCACTCTGTGTCCATGTTCTCCAGAGATGCTGCCTGACCCGCTGAGTTACTCCAGCACTCTGTGTCTTTTTTAGAAATACACACACCTTTATTTGGACATGAACAAGCAACTCGTTGTGTCTCCAAATCAATGTTGCTTTAATTCGCCTTGAAGCGTGGTTTTCTGACGAGCTTGATGCAACTTCACACACATTCCCAAGTGTAGGAGATGAAAAGTCTGATACGTCTCGGCAGGCGTGGGGTAGTCTGGACCAGGAGAGCTGATGCAACATTCAACCACATCACAGAAATGAGCCCGTCTGATGTATCAATGAAGAGACAGAGAGAAAGCTTGGAAGTCAATGAGATGAGCAATTCCCTTCATGTAACTGATGCACAAGCACATTCACATCACACAGGTACAAAGATCACTACTGGCCTTCAATTTCATCACTGCCCTCAATAATCTCTCTCTCACACATATATGCACACCACACGCCATGTAAACAGAATAGTAAAATCTATTGTCCGCAATATGTCCAATATCTTGGACAAGAGAGGCCCGAGAGCCGTTGGAGAGGTCGGTCGCAGAGGGAGGAGCTACACCCGAGCGGTAGGAGTTAAAGTGGAGCGCGGGGTTTGCTTCTTACAGAGGCCCGAGAGCCGTTGGAGAGGTCGGTCGCAGAGGGAGGAGCTACACCCGAGCGGTAGGAGTTAAAGTGGAGCGCGGGGTTTGCTTCTTACAGAGGCCCAAATCTGCAACGTTCCAAGTTCCACTCGCACTTCAAAAACAAGTGGGCTTAAGGAAGCCGCTGATTGGTGGAAGCAGACAAGAGGGAGCAGCTGATTGGGAGTCAGATCCCTGCTGATTGTACTGTATTGTAGCAGTTTGTTTTGTATTGTATCCAGGGTAAGGGGAGTATGAGGGCCAGGGCAGTTTACTGTTCTGGATGTCAGATGTATTGTATCCAGGGTAAGGGGAGTATGAGGGCCAGGGCAGTTTACTGTTCTGGATGTCAGATGTATTGTATCCAGGGTAAGGGGAGTATGAGGGCCAGGGCAGTTTACTGTTCTGGATGTCAGATGTATTGTATCCAGGGTAAGGGGAGTATGAGGGCCAGGGCAGTTTACTGTTCTGGATGTCAGATGTGGGAAGTCATGGAGTCTGATAGCCCTCCAGACGTCCACATCTGCGCCAGGTGTATCGAGATGGGGCTCCTAATGGACCGTATTAGGAACATGGAGCAGCAGCTCGATGACCTCCGTCTGGTCAGGGAGAGCGAGGAAGTCATTGAGAGGAGTTACAGGGAGGTAGTCACTCCAAAACCACAGGAGGCAGGCAAGTGGATCACGGTTGGGAGAGGCAAGGGGCACAGGCAGGGACTAGAGTACCCCGGTGGCTGTACACCTTGACAATAAGTACTCCTGTTTGAGCACTGTTGGGGAGGACAGCCTACCTGGGGGTAGCGACAGCGGCCGGGCCTCCGGTATAGAGACCAGCCCTGTTGCTCAGAAGGGTAAGGAAAAGAAGAGGGCAATACTAATAGGGGACTCTATAGTTAGGGGGTCAGACAGGCGATTCTGTGGACGCAGTCGGGAGACCCGCATGGTAGTTTGCCTCCCTGGTGCCAGGGTCTGTGATGTGTCTCAACGTGTCCAAGATATCCTGAAAGGGCAGGGAGAGGAGCCCGAGGTCGTGGTACATATAGGTACCAATGACAGGTAAAAAAAGAGAAGAGGTCCTGAAAGGAGAATTTAGGGAGTTAGGAGGGGAGTTAAAGAGAAGGACAGCAAAGGTAACAATCTCGGGATTACTGCCTGTGCCACGCGACAGTGAGAGTAGGAATGGAGCAAGGTGGAGGATAAATGCGTGGCTGAAGGACTGGTGCAGAAGGCAGGGATTCAAATTTCTGGATCATTGGGACTTCTTTTGTGGAAGGTGTGACCTGTACAAAAAGGATGGGTTGCACTTGAACCTGAGGGGGACCGATATCCTGGCGGGGAAATCTGCAAAGGCTACTGGGGAGACTTTAAACTAGAATGGTTGGGGGGAGGGACTCAAATAGAGAAAGCTATTAGACAGTGTGTGAGGCAGGAGGCAGAGAAGGAAAGCACTCAGACCCAACATGTAGGGGGAAAGAAGAAAACAATAATAAACAGAGAATAAGAGGTGGTGGGGTTCTTAAATGGGTGAGCAGAGAAACAGAGGGGTGTAAAATGCGGGCGGAAGCAATAGGTAGCAAGGTGAAAAGTAAAAGTGGCAGGCAGACAAATCCAGGGTAAAAATCTAAAAGGGCCACTTTTCAACATAATTGTATAAGGGGTAAGAGCGTTGTAAAAACAAGCCTGAAGGCTTTGTGTCTCAATGCAAGGAGCATTCGTAATAAGGTGGATGAGTTGAAGGTGCAGATAGCAATTAATGATTATGATATAGTTGGGATCACGGAGACATGGCTCCAGGGTGACCAAGGCTGGGAGCTGAACATCCAGGGATATTCAATATTCTGGAGGGATAGAGAGAAAGGAAAAGGAGGTGGGGTAGCGTTGCTGGTTAGAGAGGAGATTAACGCAGTGGAAAGGAAGGACATTAGCTTGGAGGATGTGGAATCGGTATGGGTAGAGCTGCGAAACACTAAGGGGCAGAAAACGCTGGTGGGTGTTGTGTACAGGCCACCTAGCAGTAGTAGTGAAGTTGGGGATGGCATCAAACAGGAAATTAGAAATGCGTGCAACAAAGGCAAAACAGTTATAATGGGTGACTTCAATCTACATATAGATTGGGTGAATCAAATTGGCAGGGGTGCTGAGGAAGAGGATTTCTTGGAATGTATGCGGGATAGTTATCTAAACCAACATGTAGAGGAACCAACGAGAGAGCAGGCTATTCTAGACTGGGTATTGAGTAATGAGGAAGGGTTAGTTAGCAGTCTTGTTGTGCGTGCCCCCTTGGGCAAGAGTGACCATAATATGGTTGAGTTCTTCATTAGGATGGAGAGTGACATTGTTAATTCAGAAACAACGGTTCTGAACTTAAAGAAAGGTAACTTTGAGGGTATGAGACGTGAATTGGCCAAGATTGACTGGCAATTAGTTCTAAAAGGGTTGACGGTGGATATGCAATGGAAGGCATTTAAAGACTGCATGGATGAACTACAAAAATTGTTCATCCCAGTTTGGCAAAAGAATAAATCAGGGAAGGTAGTGCATCCGTGGATAACAAGGGAAATCAGGGATAGTATCAAAGCAAAAGATGATGCGTACAAATTAGCCAGAAAAAGCAGCATACCAGAGGACTGGGAGAAATTCAGAGATCAGCAGAGGAGGACAAAGGGCTTAATTAGGAAAGGGAAAATAGATTATGAAAGAAAACTGGCAGGGAACATAAAAACTGACTGCAAAGGTTTTTATAGATATGTGAAGAGAAAGAGATTAGTTAAAACAAATGTAGATCCCGCAGTCAGAAACAGGTGAATTGATCATGGGGAACAAGGATATGGCGGACCACTTTGGTTCCGTCTTCACTAAGGAAGACATAAATAATCTGCCGGAAATAGCAGGGGGCCGCGGGTCGAAGGAGATGGAGGAACTGAGTGAAATCCAGGTTAGTCGGGAAGTGGTGTTGGGTAAATTGAATGGATTAAAGGCCGATAAATCACCAGGGCCAGATAGGCTGCATTCCAGAGTACTTAAGGAAGTAGCTCCAGAAATAGTGGATGCATTAGTGATAATTTTTCAAAACTCTTTAGATTCTGGAGTAGTTCCTGAGGATTGGAGGGTAGCAAACGTAACCCCACTTTTTAAGGAGAGAGAAAACGGGGAATTACAGACCAGTTAGTCTAACATCGGTAGTGGGGAAACTGCTAGAGTCAGTTATTAAAGATGGGATAGCAGCACATTTGGAAAGTGGTGAAATCATTGGACAAAGTCAGCATGGATTTACGAAAGGTAAATCGTGTCTGACGAATCTTATAGAATTTTTCGAGGATGTAACTAGTAGAGTGGATAGGGGAGAACCAGTGGATGTGTTGTATCTGGACTTTCAGAAGGCTTTCGACAAGGTACCACATAAGAGATTAGTATACAAACTTAAATCACACGGTATTGGGGGTTCAGTATTGATGTGGATAGAGAACTGGCTGGCAAACAGGAAGCAAAGAGTAGGAGTAAACGGGTCCTTTTCACAATGGCAGGCAGTGACTAGTGGGGTACCGCAAGGCTCAGTGCTGGGACCCCAGCTATTTACAATTTATATTAATGATCTGGATGAGGGAATTGAAAGCAACATCTCCAAGTTTGCGGATGACACTAAGCTGGGGGGCAGTGTTAGCTGTGAGGAAGATGCTAGGAGACGGCAAGGTGACTTGGATAGGCTGGGTGAGTGGGCAAATGTTTGGCAGATGCAGTATAATGTGGATAAATGTGAGGTTATCCACTTTGGTGGCAAAAACAGGAAAGCAGACTATTATCTAAATGGTGGCCGATTAGGAAATGGGGAGATGCAGCGAGACCTGGGTGTCATGGTACACCAGTCATTGAAAGTAGGCATGCAGGTGCAGCAGGCAGTGAAGAAAGCGAATGGTATGTTAGCTTTCATAGCAAAAGGATTTGAGTATAGGAGCAGGGAGGTTCTACTGCAGTTGTACAGGGTCTTGGTGAGACCACACCTGGAGTATTGCGTACAGTTTTGGTCTCCAAATCTGAGGAAGGACATTATAGCCATAGAGGGAGTGCAGAGAAGGTTCACCAGACTGATTCCTGGGATGTCAGGACTTTCATATGAAGAAAGACTGGATAGACTTGGCTTATACTCGCTAGAATTTAGGAGATTGAGAGGGGATCTTATAGAAATGTACATAATTCTTATGGGGTTGGACAGGCTAGATGCAGGAAGATTGTCCCGATGTTGGGGAAGTCCAGGACAAGGGGTCACAGCTTAAGGATAAGGGGGAAATCCTTTAAGACCGAGATGAGAAAAAACTTTTTCACACAGAGAGTGGTGAATCTCTGGAACTCTCTGCCACAGAGGGTAGTTGAGGCCAGTTCATTGGCTATATTTAAGAGGGAGTTAGATGTGGCCCTTGTGGCTAAAGGGATCAGGGGGTATGGAGAGAAGGCAGGTACGGGATACTGAGTTGGATGATCAGCCATGATCATATTGAATGGCGGTGCAGGCTCGAAGGGCCGAATGGCCTACTCCTGCACCTATTTTCTATGTATCTATGTATCTTAGTTGCAGGAAATCAACTTTGGAGATGCCAAAAAGCTGAAATGCAAACAAAGCACTTGTTTTCCCTTTCACTCAAGAGTCAAGTCTAGAGTTTAATTGTTACACCCGGAATGGAACTATGAAATTCTTGCAGCAGCTTTGCACAATAGTAGTAGTAGGCCCCCCTCGGTCATGACTGACCATGGGTGATGCATCCTGGTCGGATGCAAGCCTGGGCGATGTCATATGGAGGACAGGCTGTTGCCCATGCAGCACGTCCCCCCTTTCCACGTCGCTGATCGATCCAAAGGAACAGCAGGGTCGTTACAGTTTGGCACCAGCGCCGTCGCAGGAGCTGCCAGAGCGAGGTTGTAGACAACGACGAACTGCCTAAGGGGCTCCGACTACGGATTTTCTTGAGGTTGACTCCTGGAGCCTTTTCCATGACCAGATATGGCCACAAGGCAGTGGAGGTTTTAAATCAGAGTTTTCCCTCTCCTAGATGGACTGCCTTCCCAGGCTGATGAGCCCCATCTGCCCGAGACTCGCGGGGGCGGGAGCGTCGACCTTCCCGTGCAGGTCCATAGCACCTGCCCACTGCCCCACAATAACACACAGATAAATATATAATCAAAAATACGATAAATTAGTAATCAAAGCAAGAGGCAATCCGTAGTGCAACCAAAGATTCAGACTATAGAAGATCATAGATGCTGAGGTTAGAGTTGCGTAGTGTTCAAGAGCCTGATGGAAAGGTTTTAAGTAGCTCCAATAACTCAGTTACAACAAATTGAGATGTCTTCTATCTTTCGTAAATGTGATTTTCCTCCTGCTGTCAAAGATGGGTCCCTCACCGGCGTCTTCTGTGTCCCATAGTTCTGCTCTCGCTCCCCCTCCCCCTAGATGGTACAAGGATAAGAGTTCTCCTGGTCCTCACCCTTCACCCCATCCAACACATCATCCTCCAAAATTTCCGTCACCTCCAACGGGATATCACCACCAGTCATTGTCTTCCCATCTCCTCCACTTTCCGCCTTCCACAGAGTTCACTCCCTCCGCAACGCCTTGGTTCATGAATCCCTTCCCACCTCCTCCCCAGGTACCTTCCCCTGCAACCGCAGGAGATGCAACACCTGTCTCTATACCTCCCCCCTCGACTCCATCCAGTCATTGCAGGTGAGACAGAGGTTCACGTGCGCCCCTCTAACCTCATCTACTGCATCCGGTGTTCCAGATGTGACCTCCTGCACATTGGAAACCGTTTCGCTGAACACATGTGCTCGATCCGCCAAGGCTGATGGACTAACCATTTAAACTCCCCCTCCCATTCATATCCTGGGCCTCCTCCATTGTCAGAGTGAGGCCACACGCAAACTGGAGGAACAGCACCTCATATTCCGCTTGGGTAGAGTACACCCCAGCAGTATGAACATTGAAGTCTTCAATTTTAGGTCACTATCAACCCCCTCCCCCTCTCTTCTTCTCCACTGTGCCCCACCTGGATGCACACCTATTTCACCCTGCCCTCTCCACCCTCATTCCTCTAGCTTCACAATACACAAATCTTGTGTCTACACCTCCTGCCTTCCCATCTCTGGCTCCTGTCCCACCACTGTCACTCACAGCCTCTCCTCACCTGCATCCACTCATTACCTGCTGGGCTTTGTCCTGCCCCTACTCTCTTCCTGCTTACTTCCCTCTCCACCCCGCACATTCAGCCTGAAGAAGGGTCCCAACCCAAAACGTTACCTATCCATGTCTGAAGAAGGGTCCCGACCCGAAACGTTACCTATCCATGTCTGAAGAAAGGTCAATAGACAATAGACAATAGGTGCAGGAGTAGGCCATTTGGCCCTTCGAGCCAGCACCGCCATTCAATGTGATCATGGCTGATCATCCCCAATCAGTACCCCGTTCCTGCCTTCTCCCCATATCCCCTGACTCCGCTATTTTTAAGAGCCCTATCTAGCTCTCTCTTGAAAGCATCCAGAGAACCTGCCTCCACCGCCCTCTGAGGCAGAGAATTCCACAGACTCACCAATCTCTGTGAGAAAAAGTGTTTCCTCGTCTCCGTTCTAAATGGCTTACTCCTTATTCTTAAACTGTGGCCCCTGGTTCTGGGCTCCCCCAAACCTGACCCGAAATGTTACCTATCCATATTTGAAGAAGGGTCTCGACCCAAAATGTCACCTATTTCATTCCTCCAGAGATGCTGCCTGACCTGCTGAGTTACTAATGCTTTGTGTGTCTATCTTCTCCAGAGATGCTGCCTGACCCGCTGAGTTACTCAGGCATTCTGTGTCTTTTTCTGTAAACCAGCAGCTGCAGTTCCTCATGTCTACAGAAAATCAAATTCTAGATGCCTGAAGTCTGAAATAAAGACAAATCCTTTGTTTTCCTTTTAACGGAGTTTTTCCAGAACATTACCCAGTCGACTATGATGGTTGGTTTTGGGGTCACACCGAATGGCACCCAAGGGCAGGACTTTGTTTTTTATCTCAGAGTCATACAGCACAGGCTTTCCGCCCAACTTGCTAATGCCAACCAAGATGCCCCATCAACATAGCCCTCTAAACCTTTCCTATCCATGTATCTCAGCTTTGTTCATAGTTTTTAGTTTAGTTTAGTTTATTATTGTTGTCACATACTATTGTCACGAGGTACAGTGAAAAGTTTTTTTATAGCATGCTGTCCAGTCAGCGGAAAGACTATACATGATTACACTCAAGCCATGCACAGTGTACAGATACAGGATACAGGGAATAATGTTTAGTGCAAGATAAAGTCCAGTGAAGTCCGAGGGTCTCCAATGAGATCGTTTGTAGTTCAGGACCGCTCTCTAGTTGGTGATAGGATGATTCAATTGCCTGATAACAGCCGGGAAGAAACTATCCGTGAATCTGAGGTGTGCGTTGCCGCACTTCTGTACCTCTTGCCTGATGGTAGAGGGGAGAAGAGGGAGTGACCGGGGAGAGACTCGTTTGATTATGCTGCTGGCCTTGTCAAGTCAAGTCAAGTGAGTTTATTGTCATGTGTCCCTGGTAGGACAATGAAATTCTTGCTTTGCTTGAGCACAACAGAACATAGTAGGCATTTACTACAAGGCATTCTATAAATATATACACAATGGTCAATATACTGATAAAGTGCAAATAACAGTATTGGCTAGTAAAGTTCAGTGTTATGTCCGAGCCAGGTTTAATAGCCTGATGGCTGTGGGGAAGTAGCTGTTCCTGAACCTGGTCGTTGCAGTCTTCAGGCTCCTGTACCTTCTACCTGAAGGTAGTAGGGAGATGAGTGTGTGGCCAGGATGGTGTGGGTCCTTGATGATGCTGCCAGCCTTTTTGAGGCAGCGACTGTGGTAGATCCCCTCGATGGAAGGGAGGTCAGAGCCGATGATGGACTGGGCAGTGTTTACTACTTTTTGTAGTCTTTTCCTCTCCAGGGCACTCAAGTGCCGAGGCAGAATGAAGTGTAGATGGAGTCGATGGAAGGGAGGTTGGTTTGCGTGATGGTCTGGGCTGCGTCCACAACTCTCTGCAATTTCAGTGGAGCTGCATAGCTCCAGCTTTTGAACTTTACATCCTTAGTGAAAGTTAAACTGCAGCTCAAATACTGAGCACTTTACAGGAAGGATGTGATCACAGGAGCCGTTTACGAGCACTGGAAAGTTGTAGCCGTGTGGAAGGATCGGAGAGGCTGGGATTGTTTTCATTGGAACGCCGGATGTTGGGAGGCAGTTGAAGTGCATATCATCAGAAAGGGTTTCGACAGTAAATAGGAAAGACCCATTTCCCTCGCAGAGGGGTCAAAACCAAGGTGAGCGGAGGCGGAAAGCTGAACAGTACTTGGAGCGATGACCGGTGAGGTTTGGAGCTGGTGCGGGGAGGTGAGGCAAGGCTGGGGAGATCTCTGTCACCAGCGCGGATACAACAGGTCAAATGGCTTCCGACCGTGTCAGAAACTTTCAACCATTCTACGAAGGTTAAAATATAGGCTGCAGTATCTCAATACACTCCAAAGAGAATTAAATGTTTTCAATTGATATTCCAATTGATAGGAAAGGTTTAGAGGGATATGAGCCAAACGCAGGCAAATGGAGCTAGCTTAGATGGGGCATCATGGACAAGTCGGCCGAAGGGCCAGTTTCCGTGCTGTGTGAATGCAATGACCCACATTATTCCCTTTATCCTGTGTCTGTATACTGTGGACGGCTTGATTGTAATCATGTATAGTCTTTCCACTGACTGGATAGCACGCAACAAAATGCTTTTCATTGTACCTGGGTACACGAAATAATAAATAATAAATAATAAATATTTATTGCTTTGTACCCACATAATCCAAGATACATATATGTGGGAAAGAAGTGCAGATGCTGGTTTAAATCGAAATTAAATGCTGGAGTAACTCAGCGGGACAGAAAGCGTCTCTGGAGAGAAGGAATGGGTGACGTCACGTCCTGTCCCGCTGAGTTACTCCAGCATTTTGTGTCTACCATCCAAGATACGCAACTGCACTTACAAGGCAAGCAAGGGCAGGGGAGATGTGGAGAGGGTTCCAGCAAGACCAGGCAGGAACTAGAGGCTGTCAATGTAGGGCAAGCACGAGAGGATGAAGGGAAGCACAGTAAAGGTAGTGGACATCACGCAGTTTACAACAACTGCACACTCCCGAGCAGGAGCCTTTGTTGAGTCTCGTTTATCAGTTTAGTTTATTATCGTCACATGCACCGAGGTACAGTGAAAAGCTTTTTTGTTGCGTGCTATCCAGTCAGTGAAAAGAATACACATGATTACAATCAAGCCGCCCACAGTGTACAGATACAGAATAGAGGGAATAACGTTTAGTGCAAGATAAAGTCCAGTAAAGTCCGATTAAAGATAGTCCGAGGGTCTCCAATGAGGTGGACAGTAGATCAGGACTACTGTGCGAGGATGGTTCAGTTGCCTGATCAGGTTCAGGAACAGCTTCATCCCTACAGCCATCAGGCTATTAAACACTACAACCTCCAATAAGCTCTGAACTACAATAGACTATTATTATTATTGCACTATTATTGCTTGTTTTTAATGTGTACGTATGTATATATATGTGAGTATGTGTATATATACACACACACTACACTTTTTTCCTTGTTTAATATATTGTTTACAGTGCACTATGTTTACATATTGTGTTGTGCTGCGGCAAGTAAGAATGTCATTGTTCTATCTGGGACACATGACGATCAAACACTCTTGACTCTTAATAACAGCTGGGAAGAAACCGTCGTCCCTGAATCTGGAGGTGTGCGTGGTCGAGGGTGTTCTGGGCCCTGGTGGGATGAGACATGCTTTGGCAGCACGCCCTTGAGGTAAGTTTGATTGAAGTCCCCGGCTACAATGACCAGGGCTTTGGGATGTTTTGCCTCCAGTCTATTGATAGCGGAGTACAGTTTATTCAGAGTAAGCTTGCCGTCGACATGAGGTGGGAAGTAGACTGCTGTCAGGGTAGCTGAGAGAATTCCTTCGGCAACTAGTGTGTACGGCACTCCACAGAAGGGGAAGAAAAGTAGCATCAAAGTTATAAAGGTAAGTGTGGAGAACTTCAGCCTTCACACAAACTCGTTAAATTGTACCAGCAAACAGGATTTGCAGGATAAGTTCACAAGGTGCATTTTTAGTGTCGATTTCTGTCACAATGTCTTGGAATCAAGAAGGAAACTAGATCTTCCTGGGGTAATGAAAATTAAGACCATAGACATAGAAGCAGAATTAGGCTATTCGGTCCATCAAGTCTACTCCACCATTCAATCATGGCTGATCGTTTAAGAGAGAACTGCAATGCTGGAAAAATCGAAGGTAGACAAAAATGCTGGAGAAACTCAGCGGGTGAGGCAGCATCTATGGAGTGAAAGAATAGGTGACGTTTCGGGTCGAGTCCCTTCTTCAGACTGATGGCTGATCTATCTCTCCATCCTAACCCCATTCTCCTGCCTTAATTAACTGATAATGTTTTAGCAAGAGGTTTTCTGTGAATTTCTTACCATTATCATCAAAATGTCTATACATCTGCAATGAAACAGATCAACACACCCACTAACATTATGGCAACGTTCAATACATTTAGAAGAAATGCAGGGAATGGTGGGATATGGATCACGTGCAGGCAAGTTTAACTTGGCTTCATGCTCAGCACGGACATTGTGGACCGAAGGGCCTATTCCTGTGCCGGGGGGGGGGAACCAGAGGGCATAGGTTTAAGGTGAGGGATAAGATGGATGTGTGGAACGAGCTGCCGGAGGAGGTAGTTGAGGCAGGTCCTATCATAACGTTTAAAACACATTTGGACAGGTACATGGATAGGACAGGTTTAGCGGGATATGGGCCAAGCGTGAACAGATGTGACGAGTGTAGATGGGGGCATGTTGGACAGCATAGGCAAGTTGGGCTGAAGGGCCTGTTGCCATGCTGTATGACTCTATGACTCTATGTGGAAGACTCTACTAGAGAGGGATAACACTCGACTTGCTATTGGGAAATGAGGCACAGCAAGTAGTTAAGAGTGTTTGACCATAATTTTATTAGCTTTAAAATAGTAATAGAAGAAGGTGGGACAGTTAAAGTTCTGAATTGGGGTTTGGTCAATGCGGGTGGCTTGAAACGGGAAGTTGCAACAGTTGATTGGGAGAGGCTGTGAGCAGATAAATGAATGTTTGGCAAGTGGGAAGCTTTTTAATTAGGTAGGGAGTGTTTAGGGCCAGCATGTTCCTGTTACAGTGAAGGGCAAGGCTGGCAGTTGTCGGCAACCCTGGCTGAGAGAGGAATTGGGGCTCAGGTTTGGGGTAAAAGAGGTATACATCAGGTATAGGTAGATGGCATCAAGTGAATCACTTGAATGTAAGGGGATGTACGGTTATATTTCAGAAAATCAGGAGGGCAAAAACAGGACCTGAGTGTACACGTCATAGAGTCAGTCTTACAGCGTGAAAACAGGCCCTTTAGCCCAACTTGCCCACACCAGCCAACATGTCCCACCTACCTGCGTTTGGCCCATATTCCTCTAAACTTATTCATGTACCTGTTTAAATGTGTTTTAAACATTGCGATAGTACCTGCCTCAACTACCTCCTTCGGCAGCTCGTTCCATACACTCACCACCCCTTTGTGCAAAGAAGTCACCCCACAGGTTCCCAATAAATCTTTCCATCCTCACCTTAAACCTATGCCCTCTGGTTCTCAATTCCCTTACTTTGGGCAAGAGTCTCTCTGCGTTTACCCAATCTATTCCTCAACTGCAACATTTGCAGTTGCATTCCTCAACTATTATCCAACAGGAACATGACCTCCCAACTTCTACACTCAACACTATGACTGATGAAGGACAATGAGCCAACAGCCTTTTTGACCATCCTATCTACTTGTGATGCCACATTCAGGAAACTATGCGCCTGCCACATTCAGGAAACTATCCCTCTGCTCCACAACACTCCCCAGAGGCCAACCATTCACTGTGTAGGTCCTGCCCATGTTAGACTTCCAAAAATGCAACACCTCACACTTCTCTGTATTAAATTCCATCAACCATTCCTCCGCCCACCTGGCCAACCGATCAAGATCCTGCTGCAATTTTGACATCCATTCGTACTTTCTACAATATCATCCACTTTTGTGGGTGACCAGGCAGACAAGGTAAAGGAGAATCCTCGGAGATTCTATAAGTAAGAGCAGGAGTGTGGCAGGGTGGCGCAGCGGTAGAGTTGCTGCCTCACAGCGCCAGAGACCCGGGTTCCATCCTGACTACGGGTGCTGGCTGTATGGAATTTGTACTTTCTTCCTGTGACCACGTGGGTTTTCTCCGGGTGCTCTGGTTTCCTCCCACACTCCAAAGACCTACAGGTTTGGAGTTAGAGTGTTTGATCGTAATTTTATTAGCTTTAAAATAGTTATAGAAGAAGATGGGACAGGCTGACAAGTTAAAGTTCTGAATTGGGGCTTGGCCAATGCGGGTGGCTTGAAACGGGAAGTTGCAACAGTTGATTGGGAGAGGCTGTGAGCAGATAAATGGATGTTTGGCAAGTGGGAAGCTTTTTAATAAGGTAGGGCCAGCATGTTCCTGTTACAGTGAAGGGCAAGGCTGGCAAGTCGGCAACCCTGGCTGAGAGAGGAATTGGGGCTCAGGTTTGGAGCAAAAGAGGTATACATCAGGTATAGGTAGATGGCATCAAGTGAATCACTTGAATGTAGGGGATGTATGATTCAACATCCGAGATGTCCTCATTCTTTAGGGAACGGGGTTCCCCTCTCCCATCATAGATGAGGTCCTCACTCGTGTCTCCTCGGTACCCCGCAGCTCCGCCCTTGCTCCCCCTCCCCCTAGTCGCAACAGAGGCAGAGTCCCCTTAGTCCTTACCTTCCACCCCATCAGCCGTCACATACAACACATAACCCTCCGACATTTTTGCCACCTCCAACAGGATCCCACCACTAGCCACATTTTCCCATCTCCCCCCCTTTCTGCCTTCCGCAGAGACCGTTCCCATCGCAACTCCCTGGTTAACTCATCCCATCCCACCCAAATCACCCCCTCTCCAGGTACCTTACCCTGCAACCGCAGAAGATGCAGCACCTGTTGCTATACCGCCTCCCTCAACTCTGTCAGGTTAGGCAGAGGTTCACTTGCAGCTCCTCCAACCTCATCTACTGTATCCGTTGTTCAAGATGTGGACTCTTATACATCGGCGAGACCAAACGTAGACTGGGGGATCGTCTCGCGGAACCACCTTCGCTCAGCCTGTGTGAACCTACCTGATCTCCCAGTTGCCAAACACTTTAACCCAACAAACAGCTAACAATGGCCTGTTTCCTTTATCATCGTTACTTTTTTGCATATCTTTCATTCATTGTTCTTTATCTCTCTACATCATCGTCTATATCTCTCCTTTCCCTTATCCCTGACGAATTTGAAGAAGGGTCTCGGCCCGAAACGTCATCTATTCCTTCTCTCCGGAGATGCTGCCGGTCCTGCTGAGTTACTCCAGCTTTTTGTGTCTATCTTCGGTTTAAACCAGCATCTGCAGTTCCTTCCTACACAGGTTTGTAGGTTAATTGGCTTCTGTAAATTGTCCCTAGTGTGTAGGATAGAATGGGTGTATCGGTGATCGCTGGTCGACGCAGACTCGGTGGGCCAAATGGCCCGTTTCAATGCTGTATCTCTAAACTAAACTAAACGAAAAGGGTAGACAAAAATGCTGGAGAAACTCAGCGGGTGAGGCAGCATCTATGGAGCGAAGGAAATATTTCCTTCGCTCCATAGATGCTGCCTCACCTGCTAAGTTTCTCCAGCAATTTTTTCTACCTTCGATTTTCCAGCATCTGCAGTTCCTTCTTAAACGAAAAGGGTAGTAACCAAACCAGGCATCATTCTGGTAAACCTCCTCTGCAACCCTCTCAAAAGTCTCCACATCCTTCCTGTAAACCAGAACCGCACGCAATACTCCAAATGCAGCCTGACCAAAGGCCTATAAAGCTGCATCACGACTTCCTGACTTACCTGTTTCACGGACTTTTAAATGCCCTTTTTACAGCTGTTCACTCAATATCTAATTAATTTGGAGTCACTAGAGCAGTTTTAGTTGTCTTTAGAGATACACACACACAATCACAATCACAATAATACTTTATTAGCCAAGTATGTTTGGCAACATACGAGGAATTTCATTTGCCAAGTCAGTCATACAGCGTGGAAACAGGCCCTTCGGCCAACCGAGTCCATGCTGACCACCGATCACCTCGTACACTAGCACTATCCTACACTCTAGGGACAATTTACAGAAGCCAACTAATCTACTAACCTGCATGTCTTTGGAATTGGTAAGGAAAATGGAGCAGCCGGATAAAACCCACAGGGAGAATGTGCAAACTCTGTACAGACAGCACCCGTACAGAAAACCCGATTTTCTGGTGCAGAAAGGCAGCAACTCTACCGCTGCGCCACCGTGCCGTCCAAACCCATCGAATTACAGCCAGACAAGAGTTCTGCCAGCAAGGACCTCAAGGGCCTGTCCCACTTGGCCGTCATTTGCGCGCCATTTACGCGACCTGGTAGCGTGTGGGTAGCGCGAGACGGGCGCATGGAGTGGCGTGGAGGAATGTGGAGTTGCACGCGGTATCGGGCAGCGCTCCAGGATTTCGTTCTGCACGAAATCTTCGCGCGCCACCGGCCTGATGCGTAAATGATGGCCAAGTGGGACACCCTGGCGCGGCGCAACGTCTCACCTCCAACAGCAGCAGAAGCAGGCTAGCGATCGCCGAGCTCGGCCTGGGGACCGGCAGCATCTCTGGAGAGAAGCAATTGGTGACGTTTTGGGTCGAGAGCCTTCTTCAGACTGAAGAAGAGTCTCAATCCGAAACATCATCCATTCCTTCTCTCCAGAGATGCTGCCGGTCCCACTGAGTTACTCCAGCATTTTGTGTCTATCTTCAGTGTAAACCAGCATCTGCAGTTGCTTCCAACACACCCCATTCTCCTGCACAGCTTCAGTGGAGGGCCACCGGTACTGCATCTATGGCAGAATCCTTTAAACGTGGTAGGATGTGGGTTTCTGCAGCACACTGACAGCACCGCTGACACACGCGGTTGTGCAAACCTGGTCCTCTGTCACTGCGAACAATGACCTGTGCTCCCCTCTCCATTAAAGGCAAGAGGTACAGAAGTGTGAAAACGCACACCTCCAGATTCAGGGACAGTTTCTTCCCAGCTGTTATCAGGCAACTGAACCATCCTCTCACCAACTACACCTGACCTCCCATCTATCTCAGACTATCTTTAATCGGACTTTATTGGACTATATCTTGCACTAAATGTTATTCCCTTTACCATGTATCGGTCACGGTGGCGCAGCGGTAGAGTTGCTGCCTTTCAGCGAATGCAGCGCCGGAGACCCGGGTTCCATCCCGATTACGATCCCGGGTGCTGTCTGTACGGAGTTCGTATGTTCCCCCCGTGACCTGCGTGGGTTTTCTCCGAGATCTTCGGTTTCCTCCCATATTCCAAAGACGTTCAGGTATGTAGGTTAAATGGCTTGGTAAATTGTCCCTAGTGGGTGTAGGATAGTGTTAATGTGCGGGGATCGCTGTTCGGCGTGGACCCGGTGGGCCGAACGGCGCTGTATTTCTAAACTAAACTAAACTAAAATGTATCTGTACAGTGTGGACGACTTGATTGTAATCATGTATAGTCTTTCCGCTGACTGGATAGCACGCAACATAAAAGCTTTTCACTGTACCTCAGTGCATGACATTGAACTAAATTAAACAGGCTGTGAAACCAATGGACTATTCCCACAGCAGGAGAGACTCTATTCCCACAAAGGAACACTAAGACTGCACAACTGAATTCTGAGAAAAAGGCAATTCCTCACAGCTTATGTGGAAACAAATTCTGCAGCGTGCATATTCACAAAAACCCACACCAGTGACTGCATTGAATCTCCTGGGAGCTAGGACAAAATGTGTTGGAAGGAACTACAGATGCTGGTTTACACCGAAGATAGACACAAAGTGCTGGAGTAACTCAGCAGGTCAGGCAGCGTCTCTGGAGAAAAAGGATGGGTCGGGAATCTTCTTTCGACTGAGGGAACTGGTCTCTCCCACGACCTTTCAGACTTTTCAGCCTAAAGAAGGGTTCCGATCCAAAACGTCGCCCATCCTTTTTCTCCAGAGATGCTGCCTGACCCGCTCAGTTGCTCCAATACAACGCAAGTTCTCAGTGCAGTACTTAAAAATGACCTCTTGTCTGCCATAAACTTGCATGGTTCAGTATCGATTTCTGTTTGTTAATACAATGAAGTTCTTCCAACTTCATGAAACCTGCCTAAAGATTTAGTTCGAGACAGGTTGTTACTAAAACATCAACATTGCATGCTCCCCCAGGGCCGTACTTGTTAGGAGTGTGTTCCAGCTTGCGATCGGGGTCGTCCTGGCAACAAGTGAGTTATTCTGCAGAGCCATCAACTCGACACTAACTTGCTCAAGAACCAAATTTATATTTTAGCAACTCTGGCTGTGACGGTCATCCATACATCCTAAAGAAAGGCTTTAACTCCATGAGGCAGAACACTGCCCTGGAGTAAAATAGAGACGTATTTTGATAAAAACTCATTAGCTGTGGAGGGAGGTTGAGCTGTGACTTACAGTCTGAGAGCCTTTCCCCTGACTCTCAGTCTGAAGAAGGGACTCGACCCGAAACGTCACCCATTCCTTCTCTCCAGAGATGCAGCCTGACCTGCTGAGTTACTCCAGCGTTTTGTTTCTATCTTCGGTGTCAACCAGCATCTGCAGTTCCTTCCTACACTGAGAGTCAAGGTGCCAATTGCAGCTAATGGGACCATGCACAGGAATAATTCCAACCACGCTGTTGTCACTTGAGTGAAATAAAATCTATTTACTTTGCTTGGAGCTTTACCGGTTCCTCCCATTAGCTCTGCTTGTTGGCTGCCCTGTACCTGAACACTTGTATTTGTACTTGTCCCTTTTGGGGGTGGCGCAGCGGTAGAGTTGCTGCCTCACAGCGCCAGAGACCCAGGTTCCATCCTGACTACGGGCGCTGTCTGTGCAGTGTTTGTACGTTCTCCCTGTGACCTCGTGGGTTTTCTCCGGGTGCTCCGGTTTCCTCCCACACTCCAAAGACGTGTGGGTTTGTAGGTTAACTGGCTTGGGTAAAATTGTAAACTGTCCCTAGTGTGTAAGATAATGCTCGTGTACGGAGTCAACGTTGGGCCGAAGGGCCTGTTTCCCTAAAGTCTATTTGGTTTATGAGACATGGATGAGCTCCCACCGTGTGCAGATTGCCTCCATAAACACCAACTGGTGGTAATGAGCTGAAAAGAGGAGGAAGGCTGTCTTATGCCCTCATGTGCACCATCAGGGCATAAGATGGCACAACTACAAATTGACCAGGGCACTGGTGGGGTGGTGGCTCTCAGTATTTCCAGAAGAAGACCACCATGTTATAGGAAAGATGTTGTCTAGCTGGAAAGGGTGCAGAGAAGATTTACGAGGATGTTGGCAGGTCTGGAGGGCCTGAGCTATAGTAATGGGTTGAGCAGGCTAAGACTTTATTCCTTGGCGTGTAGGAGGCTGAGGGGTGATCTTATAGAGGTGTGTAAGATCATGAGAACAGAGAGAGTGAATGCCCAGAGCAGAGGAATCAAGAATCAAAGGACTTAGATTTACGGTGAAGGGGCAAAGATTTAATAGGAACCAGAGGGGTAACTTTTTTTCCACAAACAGTGGTGGGTGTATGGAACGAGCTGCCAGAGGAGTTTAGTTTGAGTTTAGTTTAGTTTATTGTCATGTGTACCGAGGTACAGTGAAGAGCTTTTGTTGCATGCTATCCAGTCAGCGGAAAGACAATACATGGTTACAATCGAGCCGTCGACAGTGTACAGATACAGGATGAATGGAACAACGTGAATAATAGTAAGGTCCAGTAAAGTCCGATCAAAGACAGTGCGAGGGTCTCCAATGAGGTAGATAGTAGCTCAGGACTGCTCTGATGGCTCAGAGGATAGTTCGATTGTCTTATAACTGAAGGAGGTAGTTGAGGCATGGACTATCGCAATGCTTAAGAAACATTTGGACAGGTACATGGAAAAGAAAGGTTTAGAAAGATATGGGCCAAACGCAGGCAGGTGGGGACTTGTGTAGATGGGACAAGTTGGGCCGAAGGGCCTGTTTTCATGCTGTATCACTCTATGACTCTAAGAGGGCAAAGTGACGTTTTTTTAAAACAAAAATTATCGCATTTACCCTCAAGCAAAAAATCTGTTGGGCTTCCTCCCTCTAGAAAAGTGAGAATTCTGGATGGGGAAAATCCATTTACATAGTAGTGTAGAATGAAACTCTGCATGGCTATAAGGCCTGTCCCACTTAGGCTATTTTTTCAGCGACTACAAGCGACGAGGCTGTCGCCACATGATCGCGAGGTGACGCCTGTATGGTCGTGAGTAGTCTCAAGTCGCCTAAAGAATCGTAACGTTTTTCTGGTCGCCGCTGGATTTTGAAATGTTCAAAACCTTTTGCCGACTGTGGGCTTGACGTAGCTTGTCTTCTCCTGTCGTAGGTGCTGTCGTAGGTTGTCGCCAGGATGAAGCAGGTTGTCGCCAGGTGACGTTGGTTGTCGCCGGGTGCTGACTTCGGTGAATTCCATTGGCGACGACCTACGTCAACCTACGTCATCCGGCAACAGGTACCGGCGACTGAATTGTCTTTAGTTGTCGCCAACAGGGTCGTTGCTTGTTGCAGCTTGTCGCGGGTGGATGTAGGTCGACTTCGGTTGTCGTAGGTTGTCGTCTGTGTGGTCGTAGGTTGTCGTAGGTGGACGTCCTAATGGGTCGGCGGTTGTCGATAGCTTGCCGTAGCTTGACATCGACTAGGTGGTAGGTTGTCGCAGCTTGTCGTAGAGATTGTCGTAGGGGGGTCCAGTCGCCGGTGTTTCAGCGACCTGCTACGACTGTGGCAGTCACTTAAAGAATCGCCTAAGTGGGACAGGCCCTTTACAGAGCGATTGCACTACACTGCACCAAGGCTAATGACACAATCCAACAAATCACCAAAGGGTTGGAGAAAGAGGACCAAATTTAAGAAGCTTTGGAAATGTAGAGAGGCAAAGATGCAAGGAGGAATGATGAAGTGAATAACATCTATGAGTTAGACTTTAGAGATACAGCACGGAAACAGGCCCTTCGGCTGACCAGCGATCAATCCGTACACTAGCACTATCCCACATACTACGGACAATTTACAATTTTACCAAAGCCAATTGACCTACACGCCTATATGTCTTTGGAGTGTGGGAGGAAACCTGGAGAAAACCCACACGGACACGGGGAGAACGTACAAACTCCATACAGACAGCGCCCGTAGTCAGTATTGAACCTGCGTCTCTGGCACTTAAAAAACAAACAAAAATAAATGCAATCAATTAATGCAGGAATTAGATTAGATTAGATTAGATTTTATTCCTTGTCATTTGATTTGATTAGATTTTATTCCTTGTCAAAGAGGCTCAAACGAAACTCCGTTTCCACAGCCATACAAACAAAACAATTCCTACACGACACACAAACAATTCAATTTACAGAAAACATCTATCACAGTGAATCTCCTCCTCACTGTGATGGAAGGCAAAGTCTTTTCTCTCCCCTGCACCATTTTCCTCCCGATGTTGAAGCCCCAGGCGGGCAATGTTAAGTCCAACGGCCGTTGAGGCCGCGCCGGGCGGTGTACGGTCTCGCTCCGAGCCCAAAAGTCATAAAGTTGGAGCCCCCGGCGGGCGCTGGAATGTCCCGCAGCCATTAAAGCCGTGCCGGGCGATTTACAGCCCCGCTCCGGGTCGTTCCAACCCCGTGACACGGGCGGGTGAAGTTGCGTTGCGGGAGCTCTGGAAAGCGGTCTCTCACCCGGACCCGCGAGCTCCTGATATCATAGTCCACGGGTCTGCAGCTGGAGCTGGAGCTCCGGAGTTGGGCCGCAGCAACGAGCCACCACCGCTCCCCCACGCTCCAAGTACCGCCAGCCCCACGATGGTAAGTCCGCAGCTCCACAGGCTCCACGACTGGAGCCCCCAGGTCGTCCCGGTCGGAGGCCGCTTCACGGAGCTAGGCCCCAATGACAACGGAGACCCGACAGGGAAAAGGTCGGGTCTCCCGTACAGGGAAGAGATTTTTAAAGTTTCCCCCTCCCCCCCCCCCCCAACATATACACAATTAAAAACAGTACAAAAAAACACAAACAACTACATTTAACTAGACAAAAAAAAATATATACATTACAAACAATACCCAACAAACCCATCACCATAACACAAAAGCACCCAATTATCCAAGCAGATATTCTTATATGTTACATTCTTAAACAACTATCATCATCATAATCATACTTTATTAGCCGAGTATGTTTTGCAACATATACGAGGAATATATTACTCAAAGATGCATGGGTTTCTGACAGTGTGAGGCAGCAGCTCTACCGCTGCCCCACTGGGCCACCCGACTGTACCGATGTTCAAGAGATTAGAATTAGACTTCTATCCCCCCTCCCCCCCCTGCCTCAAGGTATTCTCTCCCCTTCTTTCCCTGTAATGGGCCTGTCCCACTGAGGCGACTCTTTCGGCGACTGCCAGGGACTAATTTTAATGGAATTCACCTCCGACACCTGGCGACAACCTACGACAGCACCTACGACAACACCTACGTCAACCTACGACATCAGAAATTGTCGCCACTGTCGCCGAACCATTTTCAGCACGTTGAAAATTTTGCAGCAGTCGCCTGTATTCGCCCAAAAAAATCACCTAAGTGGGACAGGCCCATAAGATGCTCCTCAAAATATGCCCCATTCTCCTTGTGGCCGGCTGCCAACTTGCATCTGAGGATATTGCAGCATAGCCTGGCTGTGAAGACCCGCTGAGATACTGAGACAACACTGAGATATGAAGAGAAACATCACTCCGTATTAGAAGGCAGTGGAACATTGATTCAACGACTCGCATATTCTGTTCCGCCAGGTTTGCCAACATAACCAACGGTTAAACTCAACACTCTGAAGTCAGTTCATCAACTCAGACTGACTGCGAGCCAACTACCTGGCAAGAGTGCCAGGCATATGCATCAAGTTTGCTTTGGAAAATATGAGGCATCGCTGCATGACATTTAATAATAAATATATTGTAGGAACTTTGGCAGAATGCTAGATAGCTTCTGGTCACTACACGCATCATACTGATTGTGAAAAGAACCAGTTATGACTACAAAAATGTGTTCAAATTAAAACGAGGTGCCAAAAGAGGCTGATTGTTGTGTGCGGTTTTAAACGTGCATAACAGGGTTCTTTCTCGGGGGTTACGCCCATCCAGTCCATTCTTTCCTTCCCTTGATTCTCACTTGAGACTCCTGTTCCAAACAGAGCCATCCAACAGACCCTCACAGTGTGTACAGCTGATCCACTTTCAGCTGTGGCACAGTGCTCCCTCTTTCTTCACCTCTTGGGGAAATCTTGCAGCTCTCAGATCGTGCGTCGATCTAGCACGTGTAGTTGCCGCCAGTGGATGCTGGAGACAGGGTGGCACGGTGGCGCAGCGGTATTGCTGCCTCACAGCGCCAGAGACCCGGGTTGCATCCAGACTACGGGTGCTGCCTGAACAGAGTCTGTACGTTCTCCTTGAGATCTGCGTGGGTTTTCTCTGGGAGCTCCGGTTTCCTCCCACACTCCAAAGACGTGCAGGTTTGTAGGTTGAATGGCTTCTGCAAAGTGTAAATTGCCCTTAGTGTGTAGGATAGTGCTAGTGTACGGGGAGATCACTGGTCAGTGCAGATCTGGTGGGCTGAAGGGCCGTATCTCTAAAATCTAATGCTTCTCACTCAGCCCTGACTATACCTGAGGGTTAATGCAATCAATCCTCCCCTGCTCTCCTTGGCCGAAGCCTGGAAGAAAAACAGACATCTTGTGCAACCTTCAGGCTGGCACAGTGGTGCAGTGGTAGAGTTGCTGCCTCACAGCGCCAGAGACCCGGGTTCCATCCTGTCCACGGGTGCTGTCTGTACGGAGTTTGGACGTTGACCACGTGGGTTTTCTCCGGGTGCTCCAGTTTCCTCCCACACCCCAAAGACGTGGGTTAGATCAATTGGCTTCTATAAATTGTCCCTGGTTGTGTCGGAAGTGGATGAGAAAGTGGGATAACACAGAACTAGTGTGAATGGGTGATCGATGGTCACTGCGTGGGCCGAATGGCCTGTTTCCATGCTGTATCTCTAAACTAAACTAAAGTAAAATGCCGATGACTCCTCATCAGATTGACAACGTGATTGCTGGCTTGAAGTGATGATGCTCCATCTTGTCTAATTACATTACATGAAGCAAGGGGTGTGGCGGAGGGGGGGGGGGAGAGGACTGGGGGTGGGGGGGGGAGTCATTGGGTGTTTTTTAAGGTGGAGGTTCACAGAGTCTTCATTATTACAGGTGTCAGGGGTTATGGGGAGATGGCAGGAGAATTGGGTTACAAGGGGAAGATATATCTGCCATGATTGAATGGGCCGAATGGCCTAATTCTGCTCCAATGAGCATGAGAAGGTGGTGGTGGTGGAGCCAAGAAGGTGGCAGTTGGAAAGCGACAGTGATACTTGAACTCAGAGAACATTGAGAAAGGAACCTCTCCTGGCAGAACTATTCCTGGCAGAAACAACAAGCGAACACAGAATGAAGACCTGAAATGTCAACCATCCGTGTTCTCCAGAGATCTTTGGAGAAAAAGGGTAGGTGACGTTTCAGGTCGGGACACATCTTCAGATTCGTCCTATCCATTTTCTCCAGAGACGCTGCCTGACCTGCTGACTTACTCCAGCACTTTGTGCCTTATTCTGTAAACCAGCATCTGCAGTTCCTTGCTTGATGCCAGGCAGTAGTGCAGCAAATTCAATATAACTTTCAAAAGGGAGCTGCGTGGCGAAGTGAAAAGAAAGGAGCGACAGGGTAAGAGCAAGTAGCATCAGTCTGAAGAAGGGTCCTGGCCCAAAACATCATCTGCCCATTCCCTCCACGGACGCTGCCTGACATACTGGTTTCTTCCAGCAGTTTGTGTTCTGAGCCAGTATCATTGGGTGGATTTCTCTTCCCTGGATCCAAGTAGAGTGGCTTGTTCCTTTAGTCTTTAGTTTGTTGTCGCATGTACTGAGGTACAGTGAAAAGCTTTTTTGTTGCGTGCTATCCAGTCAGTGGAAAGACTATGCATGATTACAATCAAGCCGTCCACAGTGTACAGATACAGGATAAAGGGAATAATGTTTAGTGCAAGGTAAAGTCCAGTAAAGTCCGATTAAAGACAGTCCGAGGGTCTCCAATGAGGTAGATGGTAGGTCAGGACCAAAC
Source organism: Malacoraja senta (assembly GCA_038087875.1). Classification (NCBI taxonomy): domain Eukaryota; kingdom Metazoa; phylum Chordata; class Chondrichthyes; order Rajiformes; family Rajidae; genus Malacoraja; species Malacoraja senta. Next base: position 282,490,628 of record CM075977.1, on the reverse strand, counting down.
TCAATGAACTTGTGAAGATAATTTGAAAAAGTGCCAAAAGTGAGAAGGGGGGAGACCTCATTGAAACTTACCGAATGGTGAAAGTCCTGGATAGAGTGGATATGGAGAGGATGTTTCCACTAGTGGGAGAGTCTACGACCAGAGGGCACAGCCTCAGAATTATAGGATGCACCTTTAGAAAAGAGATGAGGAGGGATTTCTTTAGTCAGAATGGAGGCTGTGGAAGGGCACTGTAACTGAACTCATGTCATGTCCCAGACTTGCCACAACGCATGCAGGGTGAAGTGTAGTCAGTCACAGTCTAAAGGGCCTGTCCCACTTGGACGTCATTTGCGCGTCAGACCGGTAGTGACTGACGCGCGACTGTCGCATGAAAATCATCTAGCAGTACGACAGTCGCACGCCAGGTGCTCTTGAGGGCTCTGCTTCTTTTGGGAGACATTTGCGATGTCGTTCGTACTTAGTCCGATCTCCGTGGCAAGGATTTTCCCAGTGAAAATCTTTCAAAACTACGTGCGCTTTAAACCCTAGTGGTCACGCGGTGCGCCGCGCAAATGACGCACCGACCATGCGTACGGGCAGCGCATGGTTATGGACGTTGACGCACGGTGATGCATAATAAATGAGCATAGCCAATGTTCGTGCGTCACCGTGTGTAACCATGCGTCACCACGCGCTACACGTACACCGTCAGTACGTCAGCACGCGCAAGGGATACGTCACGCTGGTGGCGCGTGAGGATTTTGAGCATTCCAAAATCCTGGGGCGCTGTGCGTTACTGGGCGTCACTGCATACGCTGCCACGCCTCACCATGCGCGCCAACCAATTTTTAGGATGTCGCGTAAATGACGTGCAAATTACGCCCAAGTGGGACAGGCCTTTAAGTCCCTCCATCAACTTGCTGACTGTGGAGGGATTGAAGCAATCCACGTAGCCAGCCCCAGAACCAGCAAATGCCTTTAAAACCTCGACACTCAACTTTAATCAACAGTTGTGTTTTCGACATGAATTGCCCTGGCTGTGTGTGAAGAATGAAACAAACTGCCAACTACCAATCTTCTCGCTAGTGAACTAGCCAAAAGCTGTAGACGGAGAAATTGGAGGGATGTCCAGATTTGGAAATAATAGTCACAGAATGTTCTCCAAGCTACAACACAAAACACCAAGCTCCAAAACACAACTGTAAAGAAAAAAAGACACTGAAATCAAGAGCAGTTTATTGTGTAAGAAAGAACTGCTGATGCTGGTAAAATCGAAGGTAGACACAAAATGCTAGAGTAACTCAGCGAGTGAGGCAGCATCTATGGAGAGAAGGAATGGGCAACGTTTCGGGTCGAGACCCTTCTTCAGAGTTACTCCAGCATTTTGTGTCTATCTTAGAGTTTATTGTCATATGTACAGGTACAATGAAAATCTTGCTCGCAGCAGCAGTATAGACCAAGAGATTTAGAGAGACACACAGTAATCAATGATTGATCTTCTAGTTATGTGAATTCTCCATCCTACTCCCATCCCTACCCCTCTGGTTTCAATCTACCAGACCACTCCAACAAAGGCCAACCAATGCAAGGACAAGGAACAACACCTTAGCTTCTGTCTGGGAACATTTTGGACGAGGATTCAATACAGAATTCAGAAAATTCAGAACACTCTCCTTTCTTACTTGTCTGAACTGGCCAGTTGGAATTCAGATGCCCTCAGTTTTTGCGTGACAATAGATTAACTGTTAACATTGCTTCTCTCTCCACATTTACTTAGACTTTAGAGAATGGGTAGGAAGGAACAGCAGATGCTGGTTTACACCGAAGATAGACACAAAATGCTGCAGTAACTCAGCGGCACAGGTGACATCTCTGGAGAAAAGGAATGGGTGACGTTTTGGGTCGAGACCCTTCTTCAGACTGAGAGTCAGGGGAGAGTGAGACACAGAGATATGGAAGGGTAAAGTGTGAAAAAGAGATATCAAAGGGGATGTAAATAAAGGAAATGTAGAGTCGATCATTGTTAGTTTGGGGATGGCAACAACGAAGCATACAAAGATACAATTTAATCAGGACTGTCAGACTGGTCAGAGAACTAGGATGGGGGAGGGTTGGAGAGAGAGAGGGAAAGCAACTTCTCTAACTTGAAGTTAGAGAAGTTAATATATGAAATATGAAGTGCTGTTCCTCCAAATTACATAGAGCCGAGGCCTAATGCAATTTGGAGGAACAGCACTCCATATTTTGCTTGGCAGCTTACAAACCCAGTGGTATGAACATTGACTTATCTAACTTCAATCATGGGAGAAGACAGCCTTTCTTCCAGCTCTCTCCCCCCCCTCCCCCCCCCCCCCCCCAACACTTTACAATCAGTTTGAAGAAGGGCCCAGACCTGAAACATCATCTTCTCCAGAGATGCTGCCTGACCCGCTGAGTTACTCCAGCACTCTGTGTCCATGTTCTCCACAGATGCTGCCTGACCCGCTGAGTTACTCCAGCACTCTGTGTCCATGTTCTCCACAGATGCTGCCTGACCCGCTGAGTTACTCCAGCACTCTGTGTCCATGTTCTCCAGAGATGCTGCCTGACCCGCTGAGTTACTCCAGCACTCTGTGTCCATGTTCTCCAGAGATGCTGCCTGACCCGCTGAGTTACTCCAGCACTCTGTGTTCATGTTCTCCAGAGATGCTGCCTGACCCGCTGAGTTACTCCAGCACTCTGTGTCCATGTTCTCCAGAGATGCTGCCTGACCCGCTGAGTTACTCCAGCACTCTGTGTTCATGTTCTCCAGAGATGCTGCCTGACCCGCTGAGTTACTCCAGCACTCTGTGTCCATGTTCTCGAGATGCTGCCTGACCCGCTGAGTTACTCCAGCACTCTGTGTCCTTTTGTGTAAACTAGCACCTGCAGTTCCTTGTTTTTACTAATTAAAACTGCCTTTTGTTTTCAGATATCCAGTTTTATTGAAAACTTTTCGACTTTGAATGCTAAATCTAATTTCTCTCCCCACAGATGCTACCCAGCCTGCAGACCCAGAGCATGGACTGGACTTTGAAAATGACGCCTCTTGCATGCGGGCTCAGTAGACTATTTCTGTACACTAATTGGAGATGTGCTTAGTTATGGAATACTCTACTGGGCTGCAGGTAAGAAAAGAATTTCACTGTGCATTTGCAAGTGACGATAAAAGCACCATTGAACCATTTGCAGGTACTATCGCACGTGTAAGAAACAGGTACATGTATATGGTACGTTTAGTGGGAATATGGGCCAAACGCAGGCAGGTGGGATTAGTGTAGATGGGGCATGTTGGTCAACGAGTGCAATTTGGGCCTGTTTCCACCTTGTATGACTCTATGAACCATTGAATAAGCTGGCCTTTTTTTTAGGAATAGTTAATTTGATTAACTGGAGCAAACAAACATCAATGACTACTTTTGGTGATGCACAAGTACATAAAGGTTGAACATGTCCCCATCAGGTATACAGCATCTTGGTCCTCCATTTAAAATCTAAGCTCTTAGAGTCAATAAATCCAAAGGGGACTGACAAGCCTGCTGTAAATTCAGGGCTGCGGCCAGCTCATTAGTGGATTAATGCTACTCCTGTCGGTGTAGGTTTGGCAGTTGTACTACATACCTGTTTCGTTATCGCTGTCATGTGTAGAGCTCCCTCCCAGCCTACACTTTGCTTTAGTAGACTTTACTTTAGAGATGCAGGGAGGAAACAGCTCCTCGGCCCATTGAGTCCGTGCCTACCAGCGATCGCCCCGTACATTAGCACTATCCCACACACTCGGGGCAATTTACCATTTTACCGAAGCCAATTAACCTACAAACATGCACGTCTTTGGACTGTGGGAGGAAAGCGGAGCACCCAGACAAAACCCACGTGGTCACAGGGAGAACATGCAAACTGCGTACCGACAGCACCCGTAGTCAGGATCGAACCCCGATCTCTAGCGCTGTAAGGCAGCAACTCGACCGCTGCGCCACCGTGTCGCCATGTGTCAACCGCCTTTCCACCTGGCCAGCACCTTGTTAAATTGTGTCAAGACCCAAACAGTTACGTCGCTAACGACTTCAGAAGCTGCAGAACTTAAAGCAAAACTGTCAGTATATTTCACAGTGGTGCAGCGGTAGAGCTGCTGCCTCTCTGCGCCAGAGACCTAGGTTCAATCCTGACCTCAGGTGCAGTCTGTTTGGAGTTTACACGTTATCCCTGTGATCACGTGGGTTTCCTCCGGGTGCTCTGGTTTCCTCCCACATCCCAAAGACATGCTGGTTTGTAGGTTAATTGGCTTCTGTAAATTGTCCCGAGTGTGTAGGGAGTGATGCGAAAATGGAATAACATAAACCTCGCATGAAAGGGTGATCGATGGTCGGCGATGACTTGATGGGCTGAAGGGCCTATTTCAAAGCTGTATCTGTAAATTAATTTAAGTATTTACACAGTTTGAGTGCGCACTATGGCAAATAGTCTACAGTGTCTACTTGAGCATCCCATCGACCAGAATTCATGCTCAAGATCATTACAACTTGTGCATATAAAAGCTGAAATAAAGTGAATAAAGGTTGTTAGACGATACGAATGGTCTGCAAATCAATCCTTGTCACTTCTGGAAGTTACACATGAATAATTGTGGGGAAAATATCTCATTTATATTCCAGCGAGTACTTGCATATAATCTCTGAGCGACAATAATTCTGCCTTTAAGCAAATGTAAAAATCATATATTCACTTGCCCGGTGTTTCATTATTTGGATTTTTTTTACAAACAAAAAACAGACCGACTCACCTAGAATACCTTTAGAAGGAAGATGAGGAGGAATTTCTTTAGTCAGAGGGCGGTGAATCTGTGGACTTTATTGCCACGGACGGCTGTGGAGGCCATCATTGGGTATTTTTAAAGCAGAGATGAACAGATTCTTGATTAGTATGGGTGTCAGGGGTTATGGGGAGAAGGCAGGAGAATGGAGTTGAGAGGGAAAGATAGATCAGCCATGATTGAATGGCACAGCAGACCAAATGGGCCGAATGGCCAAATTCTGCTCCAATTAGAGGCTAGCAAAATCAAGGGATATGGGGAGAAGGCAGGCACAGGTTACTGATTGTGGATGATCAGCCATGATCACAATGAATGGCGGTGCAGGTTCGAAGGGACAAATAGCCAATAGACAATAGGTGCAGGAGGAGGCCATTCAGCCTTTCGAGCCAGCACCGCCATTCACTGTGATCATGGCTGATCATCCACAATCAGTACCCCGTTCCTGCCTTCTCCCCATATCCCTTAACTTTGCTATCTTTAAGAGCTCTATCTAACTCTCTCTTGAAAGTAGAGAGTTAGATAGAGAATTGGCTTCCACTGCCTTCTGAGGCAGAGAATTCCACAGATTCACAACTCTCTGAGTGAATACGTTTTTCCTCATCTCCGTTCTAAATGGCTTACCCCTTATTCTTAAACTGTGGCCCCTGGTCCTGGACTCCCCCAACATTGGGAACATGTTGCCTGCCTCTAGCGTGTCCAATCCCTTAATAATCTTATATGTTTCAATAAGATCCCCTCTCATGCTTCTAAATTCCAGTGTATACAAGCCCAGCCGCTCCATTCTATCAACATATGACAGTCCCGCCATCCCGGGAATTAACCTGGTGAACCTACGCTGTACTCCCTCAATAGCAAGAATGTCCTTCCTTAAATTTTGAGACCAAAACTGCACACAATACTCCAGGTGTGGTCTCACTAGGGCTCTGTACAACTGCAGAAGGACCTCTTTGCTCCTATACTCAACTCCTCTTGTTATGAAGGCCAACATGCCATTCGCTTTCTTCACTGCCTGCTGTACTTTTCTTTCAGTGACTGATGAACATACAGCCATGATCATATTGAATGGCGGTGCAGGCTCGAAGGGCCGAATGGCCTACTCCTGCACCTATTTTCTATGTATCTATGTATCTATGAACAAAGACCCACAGATCTCGTTGTACTTCCTCTTTTCCCAATTTGACACCTGCACCTATTTTCTATGTTTCTATGTTTCTATAACTTATGAACCGGGCAGCAGACAGTTCCGGCAAAACTCTCACACATGGGAGCATAGTATTTACATGCTGCCCGTTTGCAGGAAGGATGTGGAGGCTTTGGCAGAGGGTGCAAGAGCAGGGTTAGCAGAACAATGCCTGGATTAGAGGATTTAAACTATAAGGGGAGGTTGGACAGACTTGGATTGTTTTCTCTGAAATGTCAGAGGTTGAGGGAAGACCTGACAGAGTATATAAAATAGTGAGAGGCATTGATAGGGTAGACCGTCAGGACCTGTGTCCCCCAGAGTGGAAATAACATAAATTAGAGGGCACAGCTTTACGGTGAATGGGTGAAGTTTAAAGGAGATATGCGGGGAGTGGCGGGTGTCCGCAATACGCTGCCCGGGGTGCTGGTGCAGGCAGATACAATAGAGCCAATGCAGGTAATGGAGGGATATGGATCTCATGCAGGCAGATGGGATAAGTCTAACTTGGCATCATCATCACCTTTTTCACTCAGAGGGTAGTTCATAACTGGATTAGCAGCCAGAGGAAGACATGGACAGATACACGGATAGGAAGGATTTAGAGGGATACAGTGCCCTCCATAATGTTTGGGACAATGACCCATCATTTATTTATTTGCCTCTGTACTTCACAATTTGAGATTTGTAATAGAAATAATCACATGTGGTTAAAGTGCATATTGTCAGATTTTATTAAAGGCTATTTTTATACATTTTGGTTTCACCATGTAGAAATTACAGCTGTGTTTATACATAGTCCCCCATTTCAGAGCACCATAATGTCTGGGACACATGGCTTCACAGGCGTTTGTAATTGCTCAGGTGTGTTTAATTGCTTCCTTAATGCAGGTATAAGAGAGCTCTCAGCACCTAGTCTTTCCTCCAGTCTTTCCATCACCTTTGGAAACTTTTATTGTTGTTTATCAACATGAGGACCAAAGTTGTGCCAATGAAAGTCAAAGAAGCCATTATGAGACTGAGAAGCAAGAATAAAACTGTTAGAGACATCAGCCAAACCTTAGGCTTACCAAAATCAACTGTTTGGAACATCATTAAGAAGAAAGAGAGTACTGGTGAGCTTACTAATCACAAAGGGACTGGCAGGCTTTGGAAGACCTCCACAGCTGATGACAGAAGAATTATCTCTATAATAAAGAAAAATCCCCAAACACCTGTCCGACAGATCAGAAACTCTTCAGGAGTCAGGTGTGAATTTGTCAATGACCACTGTCCGCAGAAGACTTCATGAACAGAAATACAGAGGCTACACTGCAAGATGCAAACCACTGGTTAGCCGCAAAAATAGGATGGCCAGGTTACAGTTTGCCAAGAAGTACTTAAAAGAACAACCACAGTTCTGGAAAAAGGTCTTGTGGACAGATGAGACAAAGATTAACATATCAGAGTGATGGCAAGAGCAAAGTATGGAGGAGAGAAGGAACTGACTAAGATCCAAAGCATACCACCTCATCTGTGAAACACTGTGGTGGGGGTGTTATGGCTTGGGCATGTATGGCTGCTGAAGGTACTGGCTCACTTATCTTCATTGATGATACAACTGCTGATGGTAGTAGCATAATAAATTCTGAAGTGTATAGACACATCCTATCTGCTCAAGTTCAAACAAATGCCTCAAAACTCATTGGCCGGTGGTTCATTCTACAGCAAGACAATGATTCCAAACATACTGCTAAAGCAACAAAGGAGTTTTTCAAAGCTAAAAAATGGCCAATTCTTGAGTGGCCAAGTCAATCACCCGATCTGAACCCAATTAAACATGCCTTTTATATGCCTTTTATATGCTGAAGAGAAAACTGAAGGGGACTAGCCCCCAAAAACAAGCATAAGCTAAAAATGACTGCAATACAGGCCTGGCAGAGCATCACCAGAGATAATATCCAGCAACTGGTGATGTCCATGAATCGCAGACTTTGCATGCAGTCATTGAATCTCAGTCATTGCATGCAAAGAATATGCAACAAAATACTAAACACGACTACTTTCACAACAACCTGGAGCTCAATGCTCTTAAGACAGTGGAATTGATAGGAGACTTTAGGAGAGCTCCCCCTCCCCTCACCCCACTCACCATCAACAACACCACAGTCACATCTGTGGGGTCTTTTAAGTTCCTGGGAACCATCATCTCCAAGGACCTTAAATGGGGGGCTACCATCGACTCCACAGTCAAAAAGGCACAACAGAGGATGTACTTCCTGCGGCAGCTGGGGAAGCACAATATGCCACAGGCAATGATGGTCCAATTCTATCCAGCCATCGTAGAGTCTGTTCTCACCTTCTCCATCAAGGTCTGGTTTGGCTCAGCCACCAAGCACGACATCCGGAGGCTGCAGCGAATCGTTCGATCAGCTGAGAAGGTTGGCTGCAACCTTCCCTCCATTGATGAACTGTACACTGCAAGGGCCAGGAAGCGAGCGGGTAAGATCATCTCTGACCCCTCTCACACTGGCCACAAACTCTTTGAATCACTTCCCTCTGGAAGGCGACTCCGGACTGTCAAAGCTGCCACAGCCAGACATAAAGTAGCTACACTAGTAGTAGCTCTACTCAATAACCAAAAATCTGTAGCCTCCTTTTGCTCTGGTATTTTATTTAATTCACATGTTTAATCAATAATGTTTTATTATTAATGTTTAATGTTTTATGTGTCAGTCCTAACTGTCACTGTATGTCACGTTGTTACTTGGCCAATAAACGTATTCATTCATTCATTCATTTCATTTACATGACATTGCTGTGTCCCAAACATTATGGTGCCCTGAAATGGGGGCACTATGTATAAACACTGCTGTAATTTCCACACGGTGAAACCAAAATGTATAAAAATGGCCTTTATTAAAATCTGACAACGTGATTTTTTTCTATTACAAATCTCAAATTGTGGAGTACAGGGGCAAATAAATAAATGATGGGTCTTTGTCCCAAACATTATGGAGGACAAAGTATGGGCCAAATGCAGACAAATAGGACTAGTCCGGTATGCTTATTTGACCAGCATGGATGAGGTGGGCTGAAGGGCCTGTTGTATGACTCTCTGTATCCCCAGGGTGACTGAAACTAAGGGTCAGACATTGAGGACTGAGAGGGGAAGAAATTTCTTCACCCAGTTCATAGAAAATCATTGGAGATACTCTACCCAGGAGGGCAATCATAGATTACATTCAGCAAGGAGAGACCGATTTCAGATGTTAGAGAAATAGATGTTGGATTTGTGCAGTGGAGTGAACAGCCATGATCACTGAATGGCTGAGCAAGTACAAGGGGCTGAAAGACCAGCTCCCAGGTCCATTGCACACGTACTGAGTCCTAAAACAAAATACTCTGCATGTTGCAAATCTGAACATTTAGCAACACAGTGGTGCAGCGGCAGAGTTGCTGTCTTGCAGCATCAGAGGCCCAGGTTGCATCCTGACTACGGGTGCTGTCTGTATGGAGTTTGTACGTTCTCCCTGTAATAGGGTGGGTTTTCTCCGGGTGCTCCGGTTTCGTCGCATATCCAAAAGACGTGGAGGTTTATCGATTAATTGGCCCTCTGTAAATTGTCCCTCCTGTGTAGGATAAATATAAGGGTGATCGCTAGCCGGCGTGGACTGAAAGGCCTGTTTCCACGCTGTATCTCTAAACTAATCGAAACTAAACAGAACATGTTGCAAATACTCAACAAAACACAAAGTGTTGGAGGAACTCAGCAGGTCAGGCAGCATCTGGGGATGGAAAGGACAGACGATGTTTTGGGTCAGAACCTTTGTCCGTGTTGGGTTCAGAAGTTTGAAGGAGTGTCGCAACCTGCAACGTTGTCTGTCCATTCCCTCCACAGATGCTGACTGACCCGAAGAGTTCCTCCAGCACTTGTTTTTTTTTTAAAGTCAAGTTTCCAGCATCTGCAGTCTCATGTCTCCATTTCAAAAGTTATTTTTTAATTAGTTTCTGCATTGGTAGGTTCTGCTTTGGGTTACTAACCTTAGAGATAAATTGCACACTCCATTCACTAAGGCTGTTTAGCACCTCATTTACTGTAAGTCGATTGTACTTAAGAGTAACATCAGAAAATTGAGTTAATTTCAACCATGCTGAAACACCAATGCTATTATAATTTTTTAATTAGAGATACAGTGTGGAAACAGGCCCTTTGGCCTACCGTGTCTGCGCCGACCAGCGATCCCCGCACAATAACACTATCCTACACACTAGGAACAATTTACAATTTTACAGAAGCCAATTAACCTACAAACCTGTATAACTTTGGGATGTGGGAGGAAACCGGAGCACCCGGAGAAAACCCACGTGGTCACAGGGAGAACGTGCAAACTCCGTACAGACAGCACCCGTAGTCAGGATCAAACCGGGGTCTCTGGCGCTGCAAGGCAGCAATTCCACCGCTGCGCCACCGTGCACTTAGAATAAAATGAGGAACTCAAATCGATCTCGACCCTGCGGAAAGACAGATGTTATTTTAAACGCCACAGTTCACATCAGTTTAGGACAAAGCCAGGAGCATCTCCATGAACTCAGGTTAGCAACTTCTCATCAATAATGAAGAGCACACACTGTCACCTTGGGACCTCCCAGAGCACTTTACAGCTTCTGACAGACTCCTGAAGTGAAAACACTTGTGATCAGTGACACAGAAAGTCCCCGCACACGAGACTCTGCCTTCGCCTGCTCTAGTGGTATTGACGTGTGATGTGCATTGACTCACAACAAAGGTGATACAGGGTGGCACGGTGGCGCAGCGGTAGAGTTGCTGCTTTATAGCACCCGGGTTCCATCCAGACTATGGGTGCTGTCTGTACGGAATTTGTACGTTCTCCCCGTGTCTTACTGGGGTTTTTTCGGGTGCTCCGGTTTGCTCCCGCACTCCAAATATGTGCAGGTTTGTAGGTTAATTGGCTTCTGTGAATTGTCCCTAGTGCAGAGGATAGTGCTAGTGTACCGGATGATTGCTGGTTGGTACGCATTCGGTGGGCCGAAGGGCCTGCTTCCACGCTGTATCTCTAAAGTCTAAAGTCTTAAAGAGTCAACATATTCGGCAACCCACAAACACAAACTTTAAACTAGAAGCTCAATTTGCAGTCAAATGCCCCAATTAATTTAAAATCACCATCAAGCCTTTTATTTATTTGTACGTGTGATATGGGTGCAATGAGGTACAGCAGCTTTTATTGCGCTTTAGTATGATCAATTTCTCTGATCAGAAGCCTAAAGGGCCTGTCCCACTGTACGAGGTAATTCAAGAGCTCTCCCGAGTAAAAAAAAATCAAACTCGTGGTAAGCACGTAGAATGTACGTTGCGGGTACGTCGGAGCTCGGGATGTCTCTCAGCGGCTCGTAACGCTAACGGCAGGTACTCGGGAAACGCGGTAATCTCGTGAAGACTCGTGAAGATTTTTCAACATGTTGAAAAATGTCCACGAGAGCCCCGAGTACCTACGAGCGGCTATTACCGTAATTCTCCGAGTTCGAATCAGGGGAAACTCGGGAGAACTCTTGAATTAGCTCGTACAGTGGGACAGCCCCATAAACATTTCATCCTGACCCCATGAGAAAATTCACACTGGGACAGATACGGGCACCATAGTGGCTGCCTCACAGCACCAGAGACCCGGGTTCCATCCTGACTATGGGTACTTGTCTGCACGCAGTTTGTACGTTCTCCCCGTGACCCTCGTTGGTTTTCTCCGAGATCTTTGGTTTCCTCCCACACTCGAAATACGTACAGATTTGTATGTTAATTGGCTTGGGTTTCAATGTAAAATTGTCCCACGTGTGTTTAGGCTAGTGCTAATGTGCGGGGATCGCTGGTCGGTGCAGACTCAGTGGTCCTAAGGGCCTGATTCTGCACTGTATCTCTAAACTAAACACAAAAAACCATGCCATTATTAAAGTGCACAGGACCTACCAGCACTCACTGAAGAGGGGTCTTGACCCCAAAATGGCACCTATTCCTTTTCTCCAGAGATGCTGCCTGACCCTTTGAGTTACTCCAGCACTGTGTCTATCTTCAGAGTAAACCGGCATCCTACACATACACACCCTGTCTTGTCTGGGTAGCTTATGTTGAAGCTGCCCCCATTTAAAATTCCATTTGCACATGGCTTTGAAAGTATTTAATTTGCCCCCACAATGTCAAAGCAGGAAGAGTTCAATAGTTTAAGAACTATCAAAAGTTTGGAGAAAATAATAGTTGAGGATTATGAATTATCCCGTGATATGAAATGAGAGAGCTTGTAAACAGCACGAAGCCTTGGAAGAGAGAGTCAGGCAATTATTTTGACATGCCCCAGTTTCAGCTGCCATCAATAGCTGTCAATGCGAAGACTTGGCTATCATTCTCCACAGCAAAATAACATCATGCCCAAGTTCAAATCTCAACAAATTCAGCAAATTGCCCTTTTTTTTAAATCAAAAATATTTATTCAATTAAAAATAATATTTGCAATGCAATAAAACAAACCAGAACACACCACCATAATACAAGACAAACAAATATACTAAATAAACTACTGTACAACATTGTCAAGGATGTATTCCACCCCCTGCGGTGCCCAGCGGTCCCGGAAATCCCCCAGGGTGCCAGTGGACAGTGCGTAGTCCCTCTCTAACACCACCCGGGCGCGGGCGTAACCCCGGAAAAGGGGCAGGCAGCCGGCTCGGGCAGAGCCCTCTTCCACCTGGCGCCGTGACTCGCGGATGGCCAGCTTGGCCAGGCCCAGCAAATTCCCCTTCTTGTCTGATCCACTGAGAGGAAAGCAATGGAGGACAGAAACCCGTTCATCAGTGGACACTTGACATCAGATCACTGGCTGCATCACAGGAGAGGCGGCCGCAGTGTCACACGACAAAGGGCTTGCAATCTAGTTTAGTTTAGTTGAGAGATACAGCTGGGAAGCAGCCCCTTCGGCCCTTCGAGTCCGTGCTGGCCATCAATCACCCGTTCACACCCATTCTATGTTATCCCACTTTCTCATCCACTCCCTTCAAACATTGGGGGAAATTTACAGGGGACCATTTAACCTACAAACCCACACGTCTTTGGGATGTGGGAAGATACCAGAGCACTCGGAGGGAACCCACGCAGTCACAGGGAGAACGTGCAAACTCCACACCGACAGCACCCGTGTTCACGTTTGAACGCGGGTCTCTAGAGTGCGAGGGGGCAACTCTACCAGCTGTGCTGCGGTGCCGACCTAATTACCTTTTCAGAAACTGATTTTAACAAACTTCTGGGCTAAAATCATTAAAGAACATTTAGAACTCTGAACCTACAATCACATTTTACTGCCATTCCACTCTATTACCTTCATGACTATGGAGTTTGAACGATGACTATGAATAAAACCTGATACCAATATAGATGGAGCAGTGGACTGAGGCTTCCAACATGCCTGCCTGAATCCAAAACCTTGTGTTAACACAGCACATATTGACATCTCACTGGCAAACAAGCACTGAATCATTTACTTTTGTATTGTATTGTATTGTATATCTTTATTGTCATTTCCTGAGTATTCGCATACCCAGAGGAAACAAAAAAACGTTCCTCAACCAGTGTCCATTTCAGTGTGCAGTAAAAAATAAATAGAAGTAAAAATACATATATCATGAACAAATTAACACTCTACTCTACTAAACATCAACAGGCGTTCCGATCAGCAGCGGCACGACAGTGGCTCTGCTGCAGTGTGTCCAGGTTGGTGGTTGGTGCACGATACTGTGGCAGGGGGCAAAGTCCGTTTATCAGTCTTATAACCTGCGGGAAGAAGCTGAGGAGCATCCTGCTGGTTTTGCACCTAATGCTCCGGTACCTCTTCCCAGATGTCAGGATGGAGAATATGTGATGCGATGGGTGGTAGGGGTCTTTGATGATGGAGATGGCTCTGCTGATACATCTCTTCCTGTATATGTCCAGCAGGAAAGGGAGTGGAGCACCAATAATCCTGCTGGCGGTCTTCACAATCCTGTCTAGTTGGTGCCGTTCGTACGCCTTGCAGCTCCCGAACCAGGAAGTGATGCCGTAGGTTAATGTGCTCTCGATTGTCCCCCTATAAAAAGTTCGTAGGTGTGCTTTACGTAGTCTTCGGAGAGGGTGTAGTCGCTGCTGGGCTCTCTTGACCAGTGCTGTGGTGTTGGTCATGGACGTCAGGTCATCTGACAGGTGGAGTCCTAGGAACTTCACGCTGTTGACCCTTTCCACATCAGCTCCATCGATGTGCAGAGGTGTATGGTGTTGTTTTCCTGCCCTCCTGAAGTCAACCACCATCTCCTTAGTTTTTCCCACGTTGAGAATGAGGTTGTGGGATTTGCACCATCCTGTGAGCAGCTCCACCTCCATCCTGTACGCCGACTCATCATTGTCACTGATGAGACCCACCACTGTTGTGTCATCAGCGAACTTGTTGATGAAGTTGTTGTTGAGTCTAGCAGTACAGTCGTGTGTTAGCAGACTAAACAGCAGGGGGCTTAGGACACAGCCTTGGGGCGAGCCAGTGCTCACGGCTATGGTTTTTGATGTCCTACTGCCCACCCTGACTGTCTGCTGCCGTTGCGATAGAAAGTTCAGGACCCAGTTACATGTGCCAGCATCAACCCCCAATAGCTCCAGCTTCTCCACCAGCTGCTGCGGAATGATTGTATTAAAAGCAGAGCTGAAGTCTATGAAGAGGATCCTGGCATAAGTATTTTTCCGGTCAAGGTGTGACAGTACGAGGTTCAGTGTTGTTGAGACTGCGTCCTCTGTGGATCGGTTGGCTCTGTAGGCGAACTGCAGTGGGTCTAGGTCGGCAGGTAGACTATTTTTGATATGCTGCATAACCAGTGGCTCAAAACACTTCATTACTATGGGTGTTAGAGCCACTGGTCGAAAGTCATTATGGCAGGCTGAGTTTGGTTTCTTCGGGACAGGGACGATGGTGGCACTCTTAAGACAGTTGGGCACTACTGCCTGGCTGAGTGAGATGTTAAAAATGTCTGTGAAGACATCTTTCAGTTGCTCGGCGCAGTCTCTTAAAACGCATCCAGGAATGTTGTCCGGCCCTGCAGCTTTGCGTGGGTTGATGCTGGCAAAGGCCTTTTTAACTCCGGCTGCGGACAGCCTGAGCAACTGGTCACTGGGAGATGGCAGTAGTGCACGTGTCTGGGTGGTGTTTTCAACCTCAAACCGTGCGTAGAACTCGTTCAGTTCATCTGGTAGAGAGGGGTCGTTTTGGCATATCCGCAGCGGGGGGGGGCTTGTAGTCAGTGATGGTATGAAATCCCTGCCACAAGCGACGTGTGTCTTTGTCATTTGCGAAGTGGCTATTAAGTTTTTGCTAAAATATTTAGCCACGAAAAATATTACATTTCACTAAAATATACGCAACGCGTAACATAGAATCATACCGAGGAAGCTTGTTCCTGTTATTAAGCAACAAAGATCATCTCGGACCCCTCCCATCCAGCAAACCACCTTTTCCAGTCTCTCCCTTCAGGGAGGCGCCTTAGGTCACTTGCTACAAAATCCACCCGTTTTAAAAACAGTTTCTTCCCCTCAGCAATAAGAACACTTAATTCCCTCCAATAACTTTTTGACTTTGATGTATACAGTGTCTTGTCTATGTTTTTTGTCTGTTCTTTTGCACTATGTATTGTTGGTGAGATTTGTGATTTGTGATGTGCTTTATTATTATTGTTGTTAGTGTTAATGTGCTAAAGCAGTGTACCATCATGTACCGAACCCAATTACCACCAACCCTGGTCGTGTGGCAAATAAAGTTTCTATTCTATTCTATTCTATTCTTAAATTATGTTTTAGACTTTACTTTAGACTTTAGAGATTCAACGTGGAAACAGGCCCTTCAGCCCACCGAGTCCATGCTGACCAGCGATCACTAACACTATCTACTGACACGAGGGACAATTCATAATTGTACCAAAGCCAATTAACCGACAAAGCTGCACGTCTTTGGAGTGTGGGACGAAACCGGAGCACCCGGAGAAAACCTAGGGTTCACAGGGAGAACGTACAAACTGCGTACATACAGCACGATAGTCTGGATCAAATCCGTGTGAGGCAGCAGCTCTACCACTGCGCCACCATGCCACCCCTGCTTTTTGCACTGGTATTCAGAGTTTACTTTGGGAATGCAAAATGGAAAATACCCTCGTACAACTTTATCAGAGAGAAAGGGCCTACATTGAAAATAATTCATTCAAGAGGGTCCTCTATATCTGGAATGAGCTGCCACAGGAAGCTATAGAAGCGGATACATTTATAACTTTCAAAAGACATTCGGACATTTAGGTATATTGTCAAATGCAGGTGAAAATGACTTGCGCAGTATGCCAAAGGTAGACAAAAAATGCTGGAGAAACTCAGCGGGTGAGGCAGCATCTATGGAGAGAAGGAATAGGCGACATTTTGGGTCGTGACCCATCCCACTGCCTTCCAAAATGCCTCACCGATGACGCCGATCCCTGCTGCCTCACCGAAACCGCCGGCCATCGCAGCCTCACCGATGACGCAGACCCTCACTGCCTTTCAAAAGCCTATTCCTTGGCTCCATAGTTGCTGCCTCACCCACTGAGTTTCTCCAGCATTTTTGTCTACCTTCGATTTTTCCAACATCTGCAGTTCTTTCTTAAACAGCCCAGTATGCCAACTTGGCCACATTGCCATTTTGGGTCGAAGGGCCCAATTCCGTGCTGTACAACTCTGACTTAAAAAAATGACCATTCTCCTGTCAAAGACTTGTAATTCCAATGAAAAATAACTATCTTTTCTTTGTTATCTATTTAGTATTGATTATTCAACAAGCTCTGTGCACAGTTTCATTTAATTTGAAGTTTATATGTATAGATTTAGCTGTAAGGGAGCCATAAAAATGGCAGGACCTATAGGTACATGTCAGTTATCCACTGTTTCCTGCTATCAAAGGTAATAAGAAGGAACTGCAGATGCTGGTTTATACCAAAGATAGACACAGAGTGCTGGAGTAACTCAGCTGGTCAAGCAGCATCTCTGGAGAACATGGACACAGAGTGCTGGAGTAACACAGTGGGTCAGGCAGCATCTCTGGAGAACATGGACACAGAGTGCTGGAGTAACTCAGTGGGTCAGGCAGCCTCTCTGGAGAACTTGGATAGGTGACATTTTGGGTCTGGACGTCTCTAACTTTCCACCTCCTCTAGTACTCCCCTAGACGGCCACCTACCCTCTCGAGTCTGAAGAAGGGTCCCGACCCGAAACGTTACCTTTCCACGTTCTGCAGAGATGTTGTCTAACCCGCTGGGGTCAAAGGCTACGAGAAACAATGGCAAGGTTCATGTTTTTTTTTAAAGATACAACGCAGAAACAGGCTCTTCGGCCCATTGAGTCGGCACTGACCAGCATTCACCTGTGCACTAGTTCTATCCTACACACTGAGGACAATTTTGCAGAAGTTAACTAACCTACAAATTTGCACGTCTTTGGGATGTTTGAGGAAACCGCACCCGGTCACAGGGAGAATGTGCAAACTCCACACAGGCAGCACCTGTAGTCAGGATTGAACACGAGTCTCTGGCGCAGTGAGGCAGCAACTGTACTGCTGCACCACTGTGTCGCCCAATTCAGTCCACTGTATAGTGGAGTCAGTCGTAGTTGAGAGATTTTCATTCTCATCTAGAGTATGCTGATCGGCCAAAATGCAAGCCCCCCCTCCCTCCCTCCCTCCCTCCCTCGAAGGTGGAGGGGTAGCCCCCCCTGAAGGGACATGCACCCGGAAGATGCGACTCAAGGGACTGACACACTGCCAGTTCCCAGGAAGCAAGGTCGGGTTGATCACTAACACTACTTACTGACTCAGAATGCCACAGCACTCAAAGATGTGCCTGGGAATGGCAATAGTCTACTGGAATCCTTGCAAGAAAAGCATTTCACTGTGTGCTAACACTTCGCACATGTGACAATAAAAACATTAAACTATTCCCAACTCACGATGAGCTACTCAGAGTCACAGTTATACAGCACTTCGGCCCAACTTACCCATGCCGACCGAGATGACCCATTTAAGCTAGTCCCACCAGTCTGCGTTTGGCCCATATCCCTCTCAACTTTTCCTGGCCTTGTACTGTCCACGTGTCTTAATTCTTGTTTTGGTCCCTGCCTCGCCTACCGTCTCTGGCAGCTCGTTCCTTATACCCACCACCTTCTGGGTGAAAAAGTTGCCCCTCAGGCTCTGAATAGTTCCTTCCCCCCTCACCTTAAGGGCGGTTATGGTGGCGCAGCAGTAGAGTTGCTGCCTTACAGCGAATGCAGCGCCGGGTTCCATCCCGACCACGGGTGCTGTCTGTACGGAGTTTGTACCTTCTCCCCGTGACCTGCGTGGGTTTTCGCCGAGATCTTTGGTTTCTCCAAGATTTCTGCTTCTATGGCTTATGAACGTGAACTAATATAGCCTGGCTACATTTCTGTTTACATCTGTTGCGGTGAGCGTCTGCAAATTCCACCATTTCACGTAGAAACATGAGAACATAAGCATGTAATCCCTCAAGACCTCTTCAGTAAAAAATCAGATCATAACTGATCTGTGTCCCAAGCACATTTCCTTCACCTTGAAGGCTTTCCAGAATTAAACTGATGGCCCTTGGAATCGCCAATATGCCCCCCTCCTCTACTAGGCTGACTTGCACCTGAAAATGCCAACTGGTCTCACGCTTCAATGGCCCACAGTGCCGAGTCCAGACAATTCACCAATTGGGCAGCACAGTGGCGCAGCGTTAGAGCTGCTGCCTTCCAATGTCAGAGACCTGGGTTCCATCCTGACTACGGGTGCTGTCTGTAAGCAGTTTGTACATTCTCCCTCTGACCGTGTGGGTTTTCTCCAGGATCTCCGGTTTCCTCCCACACTCCAAAGGCATTCAGGTTTGTAGGTTAATTGGCTTGGGAAAACTGTAAATTGTCCCGTGTGTGTGTAGGATAGTGTTAGTGTGCAGGGATCGCTGGTCGGCGTGGATTCGTTGGGCTGAAGGGCCTGTTCTCGTGCTGCAACTCTAAACGAAACCCCAGTTCAATCCTGATTTCAGGTGCTGTCTGTACGGAGTTTGTACGTTCTCCCTGTGACCGCGTGGATTTTGTTCCTCCCACACCCCAAAGTGTGCAGGTTTGTAGGTTAATTGGCTTCTGTAAATTGTCCCTAGTGTTGAGGAGAGTGCTGGTGTACTGGGTGAATGCTGGTTGGCACAGACTTGGTGGGCCGAAGGACCTGCTTCTGCGCTATATCTCTACAGTAAAACTAAAAGTAAATATGTCAAAGCAGGTATAGTTTTGGAACTATCAAAAGTTTGGAATAGTCGATGAGGAATTTGATAGTGTTATGAAAAGAGAGAGCTTTTAAAGAGCATGAAGCTTTGAAAGAAAGAGTTAGCCAATAATGTTGAAATGGCCCAGTTTTCACATTTCTACCCTTCTGCGATGTGAGGGAAATGATGGATCCACAGGTATAGGGAACATCCGATTTCATACTGTGTCCTTGTAAGCGGCAGGTCAGGCAGCAGATTGACTTGCTCTGCTCTGGTCTATTTGTGGAATTACACCACCCCGAGTGTCTACCATCTGTTACAAGTCTCTCCCAGGACAGACAGCACACAGACTTCTACCCTTGAGAATACAAACCAAAGCAGGTGCAGAGAAACCCTGGCCCAGGACACACCACCGCCATTACCGTCTCCTGAGATTTTAAATAAATGATTACAAGATGGAACGCAGGTGAGAAAACATGTCCACATCAGTATGGAGCAACGCAGAGAAAAAGGTGCTCCAGTCCTCTGAAGAATTTGGCACAGGATATAGTGATTTTCAAAGGTTTCATCGCGGAGATTTGTGGACGCAGTCCAGACCCATTACACAAACCAACCTCCTTCCCATAGACTCCATCTACACTTCACGCTGCCTGGGAAAGGCCAGCAGCATAATCAAGGACCAGTCTCACCCCGGCCAGTCCCTCTTCTCCCCTCTCCCATCAGGCAAGAGGTACCGAAGCGTGAAAGTGCACACCTCCAGATTCAGGGACAGTTTCTTCCCAGCTGTTATCAGGCAACTGAACCATCCTATCACCAACTAGAGAGCGGTCCTGACCTCCCATCGCCTTCAGGGGAGACCCTCGGACTATCTTTAATCGGACTTGACTGGACTTTACCTTGAATTAGACGTTATAGTTACAGCGCTGAAACAGGCCCTTCAAAAAAGAAAGTTTCATTTCTTTAAATTTTGTTTACTTTAATCAAAAGCAAAATTCGCCAGAAAATCGCATCTTGCTGAATCAGTAAGAAAGACAGGCTGGCCTTTCATCACAGCTCAACCGGGTGTTCAGACAGAACTTGTGGCTATCCCAATCAACCAAGGTTACATTTACAGCAGTCCGCTGGTTAGAACAGAACAGTACAGCACAGGAACAGGCCCTTCGGCCCACATTGCCCACGCCAAACATGAAAGTAAGCATACAGGTACAGCAGGCAGTGAAGAAAGCTAATGGCATGTTGGCCTTCATTGCGAGAGGATTTGAGTTAAGGAGCAAGGAGGTCTTACTGCAGTTGTACAGGGCCCTGGCGAGACAGCACCTGGAGTATTGTGTGCAATTTTGGTCTGCTAATTTGAGGAAGGACATTCTTGCTATTGAGGGAGTGCAGCGTAGGTTCACCAGGTTAATTCCCGGGATGGAGGGACTGACATATGATGAAAGAATGGGTCGATTTTGCTTGTATTCACTGGAGTTTAGAAGGATGAAAGGGGATCTTATAGAAGCATATAAAATTCTCAAAGGATTGGACAGGCTAGATGCAGGAAACATGTTCCCGATGTTGGGGGAGTCCAGAACCAGGGGTCACAGTTTAAGAATAAGGGGTAGGCCATTTAGAATGGAGATGAGGAAAAACCTTTTCACCCAGAGAGTTGTGAATCTGTGGAATTCTCTGCCTCAGAAGGCAGTGGAGGCCATTTCACTGGATGTTTTCAAGAGAGAGTAAAGCCCCGGTCCCACTTACGTGTCCTTGGCACGCGAAGGTTGCGCGCGACTTCATGCGTTCGCACAGCCGTCTGGAGCGCGTGACGTCATTTGAAGATGGATACAAAATGCTGGAGTAACTCAGCGGGACCGGCAGCATCTCTGGAGAGAAGGAATGGATGATATTTCGGGTCGAGACTCTTCTTCAGTCTGAAAGAAGGGTATTGACCCGAAACGTCACCCATTGCTTCTCTCCAGAGGTGCTGCCGGTCCCGCTGAGTTACTCCAGCATTTTGTGTCCATCTTCAATTTTCTTGGCCCCGCTCTGGGAGTAGAAGTGGGGGCGGATCCGGACCGCAACGGCCATGAGCCCCAGGCCGAGCTCGGCGATTGTTTGCCTGCTTCTGCTGCTGTTGAAGATTAGACGTTGCGTCATGCCAGGGTCTTGGGCCTGTCTCACTTTGGCCGTCAGTTACGCGACAGGCCGTTGGCGCGCGAAGATTTCGTTCGGTACAAAATTTCGGAGTGCCGCGCGATACTGCGCACAACTCCACACCCCTCCGCGCTTCTCAGTGGGACTGGCCCCGCGCAGCCACACGATGCCCGTGCGCCTCAATGCGACGACGAGGTCGCGTAATTTGCGTGCCAAGGACACGTAAGTGGGACAGGGCCTTTAGATTTAGCTCTTAGGGCTAAAGGAATCAATGGGATATGAGGAGAAAGCAGGAATGGGGTACTGATTTTAGATGATCAGCCTGATCACAGTGAATGGCGGTGCTGGCTCGAAGGGCTGAATGGCCTACTCCTGCACCTATTTTTCCACGTTTTTGTATGTTCTATGTTTCTCTGATGTTAAACTAATCTCCACAGCACGGTGGCGCAGTGGTAGAGTTGCTGCCTAACATCGCCAGAGTTGCTGCCTTACATCGCCAGAGACCCGGGTTCAATGCTGACTACGGGTGCTGTCTGTACAGAGTCTGTACGTTCTCCCAGTGACCTGTGTGGGTTTTCTCTGGGAGCTCTGGTTTCCTCCCACACTCCATAAATGTAAAGGTTTGTAGGTTGATTGGATTTGGTTAAAATTCTACCTAGTGTGTAGGATAGTGTTACGGAGTGATCACTGATCGGCGCGGACTCAGTGGGACGAAGGGCCTTTTTCCGTGCTGTGTTTCTAAAGTCTAATGTCCTCGGCCTGTATGTGATCCATACCCCTCCGTTTCCTGCACTTCCATGTGACTTTCAAAAAATCTCTTAAACACCACTACCATATCTGCCTCCGCCATCAGTGTGGCAGTGGGATCCAGGCACCTACTGGACAAGTCTGTGTTAAAAACTTGTCCTGCACAGGTCTGCTTACTATCCCTTAGTCACGCCTGTTATGTCTGGTAGTTAGCCGTGTTTCTCTTAGTCACATGTGTTGCAGGCTGGCGGTTGGTTTGTAAGCCTTCAGTTCCGGGTATATTTTAGAGGTGAGATCACACCTGGACCACATTTGTACGTTTTGCTTCTGGACGCAAGTAAAGACACACAGTACTTGCCAGAGAGAGTGCACTGCTGGTTCACAGAGAGACCCTGGACTGCAGGTCCTGCCACACCACGAGAGTTGGGTTGATTAGACTTTAGAGGTACAGTGCTCTTCGGCCCACCGAGTCAGCGCCAACCAGCGATCAGCCCCCTTAGTCTGGATCGAACCCAGCTCTCTGGCGCTGTGAGGCACCAGCTCTACTGCTGCCCCTACTGTCTTTTAGATCTCTACTCATTAGAGTTCAGAAGGGTGATCTCAGAAAACATACAGGAAAGATGCCACTTGGAGTAGGAAACATTCCATTAAGATGGAAAGAGCGCAGAGAGGATTTACAAGGATATTGACAGGACTCGAGGGCCTGAGCTATAGGGGGAGGTTGTGCAGACTTTATTTCTTGGAGCACAGGAGGATAAAGGGTGATCTTATAGAGGTGTACAAAAGCATGAGGGGAATAGAGTGATGCACAGTCTTTTACCCAGAGAAGGGGAATCGTGAACCAAATGACATTGATTTAAAATGAGGGTAGAAAGATTTAATAGGAGGCTGGCTGGTAATTTTTTCACTCAAAAGGTGGTGGGTGCATGGAACAAACTGTCAGAGGAGGGAGTTGAGGCAGGTAAGGTAACAGCATCTAGAAGACATTTGGACAGGTACATGGATCGGGAAAGTTGAGAGAATCATAGAGTGATACAGCGTGGAAACAGACCCTTTGGCCCAACTTGCCCACACCGACCAACATGCATCAATAGTGCCACCTGCCTGCGCTTGGCCCATAATCCTCTAAACCTATCCTATCCATGTACCTGTCCAAATGTTTCTTAAACATTATGATAGGGTTCCTATTTAAACCCCTCACCTTAAACCCGTGGTCCTCGACGAAGATGGAAATAGGTCAAATGTGAGCAAATGGGGCTAACTTAGATGGGGCAGCTTGGTCGTCACGGACGAGCTAGTCACAAGAGCCTGTTTCCGTGCTGCAAGAGTATATGACACTATAAAAATTCTGACAAGGCTCAACTGAATCTAGAATAAGGCGTATGCTTCTCAGATAGATGAGAAATTGTTTCATTCAGAGAGTGAGCTCCTGCAAAAGGCTTTAGACTTTAGACCTTGGAGACACAGCGTGGAACCAGGCCCTTCAGCCCACCAAGTCCACACCGACTAGCGATCACCCCGTACACTACCACTATCCTACACACTACGGACAATTTACAGAAGCCAATTAACCCACAAACCTGTACATCTTTGGAGTGCGGCAGGAAACCGGAGCACCCGGAGAAAACCCGCGTGGTCACAGGGAGAACGTACAAAATCCGTACAGACAGCACCCGTAGTCAGGATGGAACCCGGGTCTCTGGCGCTGTGAGGCAGCAACTCTACCGCTGCACCACCGTGCCGACCCAATTTATTCCTACTCTTTGTTTTATCTTTTGGTCAAATCGCAGTCCACACTGGTGTACTATCACCAATTACGCATAACGTGATCTTATTCACAAAACTCCTGTGTGGGACCTGGTCAAAACCCTTCTAGCAATATCAACACACATCCAGTGGCTCACAATTCCATCCTCAATAGCTTTGTCAAACATGCCAATCCTTGCCGACCCTGCTGAATCGCAGGGGTGGGCCATTTAGGACTGAGGTGAGGAAAAACGTCTTCACCCAGAGAGTTGTGAATCTGTGGAATTCTCTGCCACAGAAGGCAGTGGAGGCCAATTCACTGGATGTTTTCAAGAGAGAGTTAGATTTAGCTTTTAGGGCTAACGGAATCAAGGGATATGGGGTAGCGCCGCGATGGCAGCCTCGCCAACAGTTTGTCTGTCCTTTCGTCTTTATCTTGTTATTTTTAGTGTGTTTTAAAAGTTTATGTAAATGCTCTCTGGTTTGTTTTATTTGGGGGAGGGAGGAACTTTTTTTCAATCTCTTAACCTTGCCGGAGATGCGATTGTTTTCCGGATCGTATCTCCGGTCGTTCTGCGGCCTAACATCATTGAGCTGTAGGCCTTGCTCTGGACTGTCTTTGAGCCCCACCGTGGGGCATGGAGCCGATTCCTTGCCTGCGGACTTTAACATCATGGGCTCGCAGCCTCGGGTTGTGACCGATATCGGAAAGCTACAAAAGCCGCACGACGTTCGACAAGCCCTGACCCGGGGTCTGATCGCCCGGCGCAGGGAACTGACATCGCCCCGATGCAGGAGCTTGATAGCCCCAATGCGGAGGGCCCGCTGCCGGCTACGGGAGTCAAGATCGCCCCGTCAATGGAAGGCTCGAGGCCCCCGACCGCGGGAGAACAAAGAAGAAAAGAGATTGAACTTTTTTTGTCTTCCATCACAGTGAGGAATGTGGAGGAGTCACTGTGGTGGATGTTTATGTTAAAATGTATTTTGTGTGTTCCGTTGTTGACTGTATGGCAAATCAAATTCGTCGCATGTTGCAAAACATATTTGGCTAAGTATGAGTGAGTAAAAGCAGGATTAGGGTACCGATTTTAGATGATCAGCCATGTTCATATTGAATGGCCTACTGCACCTATTTTTCTATGGTTCTCTATGTTCCTAATCCCATTTGAGGCGTCTGTATCCTCTGGTGCTACTAGAGATTTACTTCATTTCCTCATTCTCACTCAACCTTTGATCTCTAAAAGATCAAGCAGGTTGTTTGTCTTCTGTGAAGACAAAAAGTAATTCTTCAATTCTCCACCTTTTCCTTCTTCCTCATTATACGTTGTCCCATCTGTCTGCAAGGTGTCCACTATTGCCCTGGCTGGTCTTTCCTTGTACATACTTTACAATCCATTTTTGTTTTTGTCAGTCTTATTATCGATTTTTTTGATTCTTCTTTGCCGAATTGTAAAATGCTCCAAAGTCTCATGTCCACCGCTATTTCTGACAAATTGGTAACAAGATCCTTTCTGAGTTAATCCCATCTTTATTTTTTTCCCTGTCAGCCATGGACAGATTACCTTTTGTCTTTGTCGAGGTGTCTTAAAGGAGCATCATTGCCTTTTCCCAATCAGACGGAGACAACCTGCTCCCACAACTCCATGGATTCCTTTGTCCAGCTTTAAGGCCCCAGTTTTGGATTGAATGACTGCACATAAGGGTTTTGGCCAGAAACGTTGCCTATTTCCTTCGCTCCATAGATGCTGCTGCACCCGCTGAGTGTCTCCAGCATTTTTGTGTACCACACATAAATATAACCCAGCCAAACTCAAATACAATAGAGAGAGCAAAGGGTGAAGATACAGAGTGCAGAATATAGTTCTCAGCATTGTTGCGTATCAGTTCCAGAGACAAAGTCCAATGTCCGCAATGGGGTAGAGGTGAATCGGACAGTGCCCTAGCTTATGGAAGGACCTTTCAGAAGCCTGATAACAGAGGGGAAGAAGCTGTTCCTGAGTCTGGTGGTGCGCGCTTTCAAGCTTCTGTACCTTCTGCCGGATGGGAGCAGGGAAGAGGGAATGATCGGGGTGGGACAGGGACAAGTCTTTGATTATGTCGGCTGCTTTCCCGAGGCAGCGTGAAGTGTAGATGGAGTCAATGGTGGGGAGTCTGGTCTGTGTGATGGACTGGGCTACTCCTTCAGATCCTTTAGTTGAATCGACAGCCTCTGGTTGTGGATTCCCCACTTAATGGGGAAGGTTTTTTATCTACGCTGCTCAATTTTGTACACTTTTATCTGGTCCCCCCCCCTCCCCACCCACCCTCACTGACACACTCCACCCCAGTCAACGTGCCGGTGAATCTCCTCTGCACTCACACTGGTGCAGTCCCATCCTTCTGTGGTCCAACTGATGGCTTATAAAGTTCATAAGTTCATAAGTGATCGGAGCAGAATTAGGCCATTCAGCCCATCAAGTCTATTCCGCCATTCAATCGTGTCAGACGTATCTTTCCAACTCAACCCCATTCTCCTGCCCGCTCCCCATAACCCCTGACACCGGTACTAAATTGTAGTTGTGCATTACCTCCGTGATATCCAGTGCTCCGGCTGAGAAGGGAAGCATCCCATAGCTGTCTCACCCACCTCATCCACTATGCCACCCTATCTACCTCATTGGAGATGATTTTTGATCGCACTTATCTTGCACCAAACAGTGTTCACATTATTCCCTTTATCATTTGGGCAGTCGCGGTGGCACAGCGCTAGAGTTGCTGCCTTACAGCGAATGCAGCGCCGGAGATCCGGGTTCCATCCCGATTACGGGTGCTGTCTGCACGGAGTTTGTACGTTCTCCCAGCGACCTGCGTGGGTTTTCTCCGAGATCTTCGGTTTCCTCCCACACTCCAAAGACGTACAGGTTTGTTAGGCTAATTGGCTTGGTAAGTGTAAAAACTGCCCTGTGTGTGTAGGATAGGGTTAATGTGCGGGGATCGCTGGTCGGCATGGACCCGGTGGGCCAAAGGGCCTATTTCCGTGCTGTATCTCTAAACTAAACTATATATCTGTACACCATGGACAGCTTGACTGTAATCATGTATTGTCTTTCCGTTGAAGATAGATGCATAATGCTGGAGTAACTCAGCGGGACAGGTATCATTTCTGGATAGAAGGAATGGGTAATGTTTCGGCTCAACACCCTTCTTCAGATTGTCTTTCCGCTGACTGGTTAGCATGCAACAAAAGCTTTTCACTGTACCTCGGTATACATGGCAACAAGCTCAACCCCATTCAACTCAGCCTAGTTGTTGGGTTCATATTCTACTCGTCTGTGAAGGATCACAATTCTCTCAGCTCTGAGCCCAGTAAACTAGGAGCTGGCTTCGCTAGCCAGGGTCTGTTCCACAAACAGAACAATAATGTTAGCTCCCTCTCTCAGTCGCGGCTTCATCTGTTAAAGTTCACACCAATGGGCATGTCCCAGTTAGGTGATTTTTCGACTGTCATGGTCGTAGCATGTTGCCAAAAATCTGGCGACTGGACTAATGAGCCTGTCCCGCTTAGGCGATTTTTTAGGCGACTGCCAGCGAATACGAAATTGAAATTCACCGAAGTCAGCACCGGCGACAACCTACGTCACCTGCCGACAACCTGTTGATAACCGACGACATCCTGGCGACTGCCTACATTAACCTGGCGACAACCTACGACAGCACCTACGTCAAGCTACGCTCATGTGGCGTCAAACCCAAGGTCGCCACTGTCGCCGAAAATTTGTCAACATTCTCTGGATACAATACAATACAATTTATTTATTGTCATTTGAACCTCAAAAGAAGTTCAAACAAAATTTGGTTTCAAGAGAGAGCTAGATAGGGCTCTTAAAGATAGCGGAGTCGGGGGATATGGAGAGAAGGCAGGAACGGGGTACTGATTGGGGATGATCAGCCATGATCACATTGAATGGTGGTGCTGGCTCAAAGGGCCGAATGGCCTACTCCTGCATCTATTGTCTATTGAAAATTTTTTGGCGACCAGGAAGACGCTACGACTCTTTGGGCGACTGAGGAGACTACTCACGACCATACAGGCGACACCCCGGCGACTGCATAGTCTCCTGTAGTCGCCTAAGTGGGACAGGCCCATAATTCTCACGGGCACTCATCAACTTCACGAACCTCACTCTTGGCTGAAAGATGGCTTTTGCTTGGAACTGGAGTCTTGCCCAACATCAGGCCTGGCTCGCCCGCTGCGGGGCCGGGAGGTCACCCGGAGAGGGAAGCCGCCGAGCCCTGCTCCCCTGCTCGCCCCGTGGACCAGAGAGGAGGGAGCCGGAGGGGGGGCCGGCAAGCAGAATGGCTGCGGGAGGCAGTGCTGAGCCTCGACGGGGGAGAGGGCCGCTGGAGGCCCTGCAGCAACCTGGGGCTCAGCTGGACCGGGCGCCACTCCAAGAGGCCGTGCGCGTAGACCGGACACGGCCGGCAGTGGCACGGAGCGATGGAGGACATCATGGCTACGCTTGGCCAGGCCGACCCTGCAGCGTCGCCAGGACAACGGGCTTTCATGGACAGATCAAGAACTCTGCACTAACAACAGCTGGGACTTGGAAATGGCACCAAATCTGGCGACTGCATAGTGTCTCTGTTTACCACTACTATACACTTGTATTGTATCTGAGAGGCTTACCTAGGATGTATCTGAGTGCTTATGTATGGTGACACGTACTGAACAGTACACCAAAATGGATTTGACTGTACCTCAGTACATGTCACAAATAAACTACCATTGTACCATTGATTTCTTTCATCATTTTGCTTCAAACTGATAGATGACACCTTACTTTATCTCTGAGGGTGACATTTAATGATGGTGTAGTGTTGCCAGGGAGTTGGGGCAGGAATGGACTCAAATATTCCAGCTCATTTACACTTCCTGCTGTCATGAGAGGACCTTCCTTCTCAGATACAGAGTGCTGGAGTAACTCAGCGGGTCAGGCAGCATCTCTGGAGAACATGGACAGAGAGTGCTGGAGTAACTCAGCGGGTCAGGCAGCATCTCTGGAGAACATGGACACAGAGTGCTGGAGTAACTCAGCGGGTCAGGCAGCATCTCTGGAGAACATGGACACAGAGTGCTGGAGTAACTCAGCGGGTCACGCAGCATCTCTGGAGAACATGGACACAGAGTGCTGGAGTAACTCAGCAGGTCAGGCAGCATCTCTGGAGAACATGGACACAGAGTGCTGGAGTAACTCAGTGGGTCAGGCAGCATCTCTGGAGAACATGGATAGGTGACGTTTCGGGTTGGGACCCAGTCTGAAGAAGGCTCCTGACCCAAGAATAGTGCTGGCTACCACACTACTCTCCACTTCACGGACAATGTACATAGAGGCACTGGACATGACGTAAAATAAGATTCACAAGTAGGCTATCAAAGAGCCGTGTAAATTGTATTATCCATGTTCTCCAGAGATGCTGTCTGACCAACTAAGTTACTCCAGCACTTTGTGTTTTTTGTTGTACACCAGAATCTGCAGTTCCTCGTCCCCTTATAGTAAACAGTGTTCCATAATATAACAGCCAGTGGTAACAGCAGGCACAGTAAGGAGCTGCAGTTAGCAGTGAAGATGAGATGTGTGGGAAGGAACTGCAGATGCTGGTTTACACCAAAGATAGACACAAAATGCTGGAGTAACTGCAGCATCTCTGGAGAAAAAAGGATAGGTAACTTTTGGTTAAGAAGGAACTGCAGATGCTGGAAAATCGAAGGTACACAAAAATGCTGGAGAAACTCAGCGGGTGCAGCAGCATCTATGGAGCGAAGGAGATGCAGCAGCGGGTGCAGCAGCATCTATGGAGCGAACAACATAAAAACTAATAGTAAGAGTTTTTATAGCTATATAAAAAGAAAAAGGGTGGCTAAGGTGAACGTTGGTCCATTGGAGGGTGAGACTGGAGAGTTGTTGGTGGGGAACATGGAAATGGCAAAGGCATTAAACAAGTATTTTGTATCAGTCTTCACCATAGAAGACACAAAAAATATTCCAACGCTAGATAAACAGGGGGAGGTAGGAATGGAGGAGCTAAATACTATTAAGATCACCAAGGAGGTGGTATTAGGGAAATTAATGAGACTAAAGGAGGATAAATCCCCTGGGCCTGATGGATTACATCCAAGGGTTTTGAGGGAGATAGCGGTGGGGATTGTGGATGCATTGGTGATAATTTTCCAAAACTCCCTGGAGGCAGGAACGGTCCCAGTGGATTGGAAATTGGCCAATGTAACACCTATATTTAAAAAAGGAAGTAAACAGAAGGCGGGTAACTATAGACCGGTTAGTCTAACATCGGTGGTGGGTAAAATGGTAGAGACAATTATTAAAGAAACACTAACGGGGCACTTGGATGGACATGACTTCATTGGACAGAACCAGCATGGTTTTGTGAAGGGGAAGTCCTGTTTAACAAATCTGCTCGAATTCTTTGAGGAAGTAACAACCCGGGTGGATAAAGGGGAACCGGTGGATGTGGTATACTTGGACTTCCAAAAGGCTTTTGACAAGGTGCCACATAAGAGACTATTGCTAAAAATAAAAAATTATGGGATTGGGGGTAATATATTAGCATGGGTAGAGGATTGGCTAACAAATAGGAAGCAGAGAGTGGGGATAAATGGTTCATATTCGGGATGGCAACCGGTAACTAGCGGGGTTCCGCAAGGGTCGGTGCTGGGACCCCAGTTGTTCACAATTTATATAAATGATTTGGAGGAGGGAACCAAGTGTAATATATCAAAATTTGCGGACGATACAAAAATGGGAAGAAAAGTAGGGGATGAGGAGGATAGGAAGAGTCTGCAAAAGGATATAGATAAGCTAGGTGAGTGGGCAACAACTTGGCAGATGAAATTTAATACTAATAAATGTGAAGTCATACACTTTGGGAAAAAAAATGATAGGGCAAGTTATTTTCTAAATGAGGAGGAGCTGCGCTGTAATGCAACGCAAAGGGATCTAGGGGTAGTAGTACATGAATCACTAAAAGTTAGTATGCAGGTGCAGCAAGCTATCAGGAAGGCCAATGGAGTTTTGGCCTTTATTGCTAGGGGGATTGAGTATAAAAACACGGAGGTCTTGCTGCAGCTGTACACAGTATTAGTGAGACCACATTTGGAATACTGTGTACAGTTCTGGGGTCCATACTTAAGAAAGGATGTACTGGCCCTGGAGGCAGTGCAGCGAAGGTTTACAAGATTAATTCCTGCAATGAGGGGATTGACATATGAGGAAAGGTTAAGTAGGCTGGAACTCTACTCTTTGGAGTTTAGAAGAATGAGAGGCGATCTCATTGAAACATATAAGATCGTGAGGGGCCTTGATCGGGTGGATGCACCGAGGATGTTCCCAATGATCGGGGAAACTAGAACTAGGGGACATAGTTGTAGAATAAGGGGGGGCTCTTTTAAAACTGAGATGAGGAAGAACTTCTTCACCCAGAGGGTGGTTAATTTATGGAATTCACTGCCCCAGGGAGCAGTGGAAGCAGAAACATTAAATATATTTAAGTCTAAAATAGATGGTTTTTTAGCTGCCAAGGGGATAAGGGGCTACGGGGAGAGGGCAGGGATATGGACCTAGGTAGGGTTAGTATAGTAAGACCTGAGTGATCTCCTGGACAAGTGTCGATCGCCTGGATTGGGGTCGGAGAGGAATTTCCCGGATTTTTTTCCCGAATTGGACCTGGGTTTTTATCCGTTTTTTTGCCTCCCCCAGGAGATCACTCGGTTCTTGGGGTGGAGGGGGGTGATAGCGCTATAAAGGGGAGGGTAGTGTCTTGTGTTCTGTGTCTTGTGTCTACTGTTTGTGGGTGGGGGTGTTTGTTTGTTTGGTGTTCAGCCATGAGCGAATGGCGGTGCGGGCTCGATGGACCTGGTGGTCTGCTCTCGCACCTACTTTCTATGATTCTATGATTCTATGAGATAGGCAACGTTTCGGGCCGAAACGTTGCCTATCTCCTTCGCTCCATAGATGCTGCTGAGTTTCACCAGTATTTTTGTGTACCTTAGGTGACTTTTGGGTCGGGAGCTTTCTTCAGACTGAATTTTTCTCCATGATGCTGGAGTCCGTCTGGAGGCACAAGACTGAAGAAGGGTCCTGAGCTGAAACGTCAGCTGTTCCTTCTCTCCACAGATGCTGCCTGGCCGGCTGATTTACTCCAGCACTCTCTCTCTCTAGTGAGGATGAGGATGTGGGTGAGAGCCACGTAGCTGGGCCGTGGGCTCTGAGGGACTCACCCGTGACTGGTGCTTCGATGTCGAGCATGGTCTTCTCTTGCCGCAGGATGGATGCTCCTTCGGTGATGATGCGCATGGCGACGGTCTCCTCCACCCGACCTTCCTTGGTGAGGTGAGCCTTGAGGACGTCCACCCGCGGTTTCCCATCGTGGTCAAACACCTCCTTGATGGTCAGTCGGTGGCTCGGAGGGAAGGGCACAGCTGTGGGCAAACGGGAACAGAACGTCACAACATGTCCACGTAACCGGCGCACTGCCAGACCCGTCGGTAGGGTTTCCAACTGTCCCATATTATCCGGGACATCCCGTATATTGGGCTAAATTGGTTTGTCCTGTACAGGACCGCCCTTGTCCCATATTTGACTGCTACTACTCGGGTCGAGGGGACTGTCGGGTCGGAGCGCTGCGTCCGGCCCTGCCTCGCCCGTCCCGATGTCGTGCAGCAGCAGCAGCGCCTTGCCCGTGGCCCCATCGTTCGGCAGCCCGGCCAGCTGTCCGACCTTCGGACCTTCGCTTACCGCCGACACCACCACCACCCCTCCTCCTCATGGCCGATCATCGATTCATGAGTCGGACGTGGGGGGCCGGACTGTGCGCGTGACGTCACGCGGCCCGGGCCACAACTCCTCAGCTGGCCCGCTGGCTGGGCTTTGTGTGCAGTCCAGCACCCGGGCCAACTCATCATTCACCCAGCCACGGCTGAGTCAGTCAACGAATTGCCGTCAGGAATTTGTCCCGTATTTTGACCTTTAGTCCATTATTTGGGAGTGAGAAAGTTGGCGACCCCACCTGTCGGGCAAGCCTCCGCCAACTTCATTGCCTTACTTACACTCTGCTTTATTTACCAACTAGTTACTGGAATAGTATTTCTAGAAAAGGTATTTCTAGAAACAAGGCATTTTAGATTTTCAAGATGTAGCTCGGAAACAGGCCCTTCGGCCCCCTGTGCCCATGCCGACCAGCGATCACCCCATACACTATCACTATCCTACACACTAGGGACAACTTACAATTTACAGAAGCCAATTAACCTACAAACCTGCACGTCTTTGGTAGTGTGGGAGGAAACAGGGAGAACGTGCAAACTCCACACAGACAGCACCTGTAGTCAGGATCGAACCCGGGTGTCTGACGCTGTGAGGCAACAGCTCTACCTCTGCACCAGTGTGCTGCCCAGACGTTCAAAGCAGACATGTCAGGCTGCATTGAATTGTGTTGAAGAACAATGTATCCCTGAAGTCAGAAGGCAACACAGACTTCCATTCAGGGTTTAAGCTGTGGTGTAAGCAGCAGGAAGGACTTCTGCTATACACAGCGGCCATGGTTCCCACATCAATAATGCATTAGTGTGATTGTTGGGATGGGGGGTCATGCTGGCAAATGCACAGCCACCTTTCATCAGCGGGATGAATGGCTGCTGCAGTAACTCCGATCGATGGGAGTGAACTTCTCCCTGCAGCTACTATCGGGAGAAGGTTGTACCACATCAATCGGACACAGGGCAGCTGGCCAGAGAGAGTGAGAGCAGAGAGAACGCCATCACAGCATCGCCGATTACTCCATCTATTCACACACATTGGCAAAGACCTACTCCCCTCCTGCACGGGAAAGGGAAGGTGGGGGGGGGAGAGAAGAAGGAGAGGGGGGAGGTGTTACCCATCCCAAACAAGGAGAGAAGCAACACAACACAGTGCAGGGTAGAACAGTGGCGCAGTGGTAGAGTTGCTGCCTTAAAGCGGCAGAAACCCGGGTTTGATCCTGACCATGGGTGCTGTCTGTATGGAGTTTGCACGTTCTCCCTGTGACTGTGTGGATTTTCTCTGGGTGTTCCGGTTTCCTCCCACACTCCAAAGACGTACATACAGGTTTGTAGGTTAATTAAATAGTGCCAGGCGCAGTCGTTGAAACCCATCGCTCACTGCCCCCGCTGCCCCCTCCATGCCAGAGCGGCATTACACATCTACCCTTCTGAGCTCAGTCAGACCTCTGCTACACGGACGCTGGCTGCACCCTCCACCATTCACCAGGGCCTGCTGCTTTACCAGGGCCACCAGCAGCCAGCAACCAACACTGGAGATGCAAGCAACTACAGATGGAGTCTTACAGTGTGGAAACATACCCTACAGTCCAACTTACCCAAGCCAGCCAGCATGCTACATCTACACTAGTCCCACCTGCCTGCGTTTGACCCATATCCCTCTAAACCTATCCCATGCTTGTACATTAGTCACTGAAAGTAAACATGCAGGTACAGCAGGCAGTGATGAAAGCTAATGGCATGTTGGCCTTCATTGCGAGAGGATTTGAGTATAGGATCAAGGAGGTCCTACTGCAGTTGTACAGGGCCCTGGTGAGACCGCACCTGGAGTATTATGTGCAATTTCAGTCTCCTAATTTGAAGAAGGCCATTATTGTTATTGAGGGAATGCTGCGTGGGTTCACCAGGTTGAGAGGGGATCTTATAGAAACACATAAAATTCTTAGAGGATTGGACAGGGCATATGCAGGAAACATGTTCCCAGTGTTGGGGAAGTCCAGAACCAGGGGTCACAGTTTAAGAATAAGGGGTAGAAGGACATTTAGGACTGAGACGAGGAAAAGCTTTTTCACCCAGAGAGTTGTGAATCTGTGGAATTCTCTGCCACAGAAGGCAGTGGAGGCCAATTCACTGGATGTTTACAGGAGAGAGATTTAGCTCTTAGGGCTAACAGAATCAAGGGATATGGGGGAAAAGCAGGAATGGGGTACTGATTGTGGATGATCAGCCATGATCATATTGAATGGCGGTGCCGGCTCGAAGGGCCGAATGGCCTACTCCTGCACCTGTTTTCTATGTTTCTATCCATGTACCTGTCCAAATGTCTCTTAAATGTTGCGATACTACCTGCCTCAACTACCTCCTCCAGCAGCTCGTTCCATACACCCACCACCCTTTGTGAAAAAGTTACCCCTCAGGTTCCTATTAAATCATTCCCCCCTCACCTTAAACCTATGTCTTCTGGTTCTCGATTCCCCTACTCTGGGCAAAAGACTCTGTGTATCTACCTGATCTATTCCTCTCATGATTATGCAAAGTGCTGGAGGAACTGAGCGGGTCAGGCAGCATCCTTGGAGGGAATGGACTGGCAACGTTTTGTGTCGGGACCCGAAACGTTCCCTGTCAATTCTTTCCACAGATGCTGGCTGACGCACTGAGTTACTCTAGCACTTGGCGTTTTCGAAGCACTGCTACCTCCCTATGCAGACGATGGCAGGAATAGCTACTGATCTGAGCCCCTCAATCTACTGGTTTTGCAGGAACAAACTCGGCTGTGCTTGTAAAACGCACGGGGATCAACTGACCCGATTCTCAACACCAGCATCAACTGCCTGCTGCTAATAATGAATGGTCGAGTGTAGTGGCTGAAGGCCACCTTAGGGGTTGGGCCCATATATATATAATATATACACAAAATGCTGGAGTAACTCAGCGGGACAGACAGCATCTCTGGACAGAAGGAATGGGTGATGTTTCAGGTCAGACTGAAGAAGGGTCTTGACCCGAAGGATGGACCTCGGAGCAGAGCCTTCTCAAAAAGTAGAGCCGGCTCTGTCCATTCTTGTACAGGGTCTCAGCGTTCCTGGACCTGTCCAGTTTACTGTCCAGGTACACTCCCAGGTACTCCCTGGTAAACTGCACATCCATACCATTGATGGAGACAGGGGACAGGGGTGTACCTCTCCTCCTAATGTCCATCACTAACTCCATGTCCATGTCCGACGCACAGATGTTGGCAGATCAATTTCCCTCCTGAGATAAATAAAGTTCTATCGTATCATATTGTATTTGCAGCTGTAACAATGGCAAAACTGTCGGGTGTGCAGCCCTGCAGTGTAAGGACTGGCAGCAACCTCTGGAGACACACATTCAACAACAAACCAGACAGGTGCTGTCAGCAATAGCCAGCTCTCCCGGGTCCCCTCAACTCAAAGCAGCAGCAGCGGCCTGACATGAACTTCCACGTCAGAAGCAGCTACTCGCACTGCTGAAGCCAGCTCTCCCTGAGCACACCATGCACAGCGTGATGGAAGGAAGTGCAGATGCTGGTTTACACCGAAGATAGACAGAAAATGCCTGGGGCAGCTCAGCGGGACAGGCAGCATCTTTGGAGAGAAGGAATGGGCGACGTTTCGGGACGAGACCCTTCTGCAAAAGAAGGTCCGAAGAAGGGTCTCGACCCAAAACGTCACCCATTCCTTCTCTCCAGAGATGTTTCCTGTCCGGCTGAGTTACTCCCTTCACAGCCCTCACTGCGGGTGGGCAGCACGATGGTGCAGCGGTAGAGTTGCTGCCTTACGGCGCCAGAGACCCGGGTTCAATCCTGACTACGGGTGCTGTCAGTGAAAAGCTTTTGTTTGTGCGCTCTCTGGTCAAATAAAATACTATACATGACTATGCACTGTGGATGGCTCATGTACAGTTCTTTCTTTGACTGGATAGCACACAAACAAAAACTGTTCACTGTAAGTTAGTATGGTGGCGCAGCGGTAGAGCTACTGCCTTATAGCGCCACAGACCTGAGTTTAATTCTTGACTATGGGTGCTGTCTGTACAGAGTTTGTACGTTCTCCCCGTGACCTGCGTGGGTTTCCTCCGAGATCTTTGGTTTCCTCCAACACTCCAAAGACGTACAGGTTTATAGGTTAATTGGCTTGGTATCAATGTAAGGGAGATACAAAATGCTGGAACAACTCAGCGGGACAGGCAGCATCTCTGGAGGGAAGGAATGGGCGACGTTTCGGGACGAGACCCTTCTTCCTTTACCTGGTATAAATGCAAATTGTCTCTAGTATGTGCAGGATAGTGTTAATGTGCGGGGATCGCTAGTTGGTACGGACTCAGTGGGCCAAAGAGCCTGTTTCCGTGCTGTATTTCTAAACTATCCATGTTCTCCAGAGATGCTGCCTGACCAGCTGAGTTACTCCAGCACTTTGTGTCCTTTTCTGTAAACCAGCACCTGCAGTTACTTGTTTCAACTGTATAATAGAACCTTTGATGGACCTACTATTTATTTTTGATATCAATTGAATGGAAAGGATTATGGTCGGTGTAGGCAAGTTGGATTGAAGGGCCTGTTTCCATGCTGTATGACTGACTTTATAGATCATAAAGGGCCTGTCCCACTTGCCGATTTTTTTCGGCGACTGCCTGCATCATTGACTAACGTATCAGGTCACCGGAAAAGTCACGGCGTGATGCGGCGTGATGACGTATTGATGCGCGGTGTTTCCTCAAGTGTCGCAACATTTTTTTTTGTCGCTGCTGGATTTTGAAATGTTCAAAACCTTTCGGCGACCCTGATACGTCAGTCAATGAAGCCGGCAGTCGCTGAAAAAATCGCCAAGTGGGACAGGCCCTTAAGACATTGGAGAAAAATTAGGCTACTCGGACAATCGAGTCAGTTCCGCCATTCGATCATTGCTCATCTATCTTTCCCTCTCAATCTCATTCTACCCATAACCTTTGATGCTCTTACTAATCAAGAACCAATCAATCTCCCCTTTATAAATACTCAATGACTTTGCCTCCACTGTCTGTGGCAATTATTTCCATTCGGGACGTTTACCCTTCATAACCAACTCATTTTATTCCTAAACCATGGCATTACCCAGTGTGTGGGGTTTACGTGCTGGGGGGAATTGAAGATTCTACTAGCAAGCAGTTATTTTTCAATATAAAACTGGCATTAAATAATTCAATTCTCATCTACACGATGATTACAAGTTAGCATTAATATTTTACCGCGAGACACTGTGAAATCCGACACTTGTTTTAAGTAGAGATGCTAAACTCTGGCACCGAGTCAAAATGGAGTTTTGCTCTAAATTCTGAGCAAGCACGGAGTACGTTTCAGATCTATAATTTCAGCTGTACTTATTAATCATCTCAAACTGGAATTTACAGCAATATTTGATAAAGTCCAATTAGTGCTGGCAGCACACTGTGTAACATCTCCCCCCACACACAAATCTAAAGCTGCCACTTTCATCACCAGCTTCGGTCTGTGACCTTTGAAGACGTGAGTCAATAATTACTCTCACCAAGCTGGGAAAATCTCCATTCAGCTTCCCAGCCTGTCCCAAGTGTGCCTTCTCTCTGCAATATTGATACACCAGGCTGATGATTCTACTGTGTGTTTGAGACAGTATTGGCCAGATTGATCATAGACAGAGGTAGACACAAAGTGCTGACGTAATAGCCCTGTCCCACTGTACGAGTTCATTCCAAGAGCTCTCCCAAGTTTTAAAAAATCAAACTCGTGGTAAGCATGGAGAATAAACGTAGCGGGTACGTCGGAGCTCGGGGTTGTCTCTTAGCGGCTCGTAACGCTAACGACGGGGACTCGGGAAGACTCGCTATCGGCAGGTAAGCACGGGAAGACTCGTGAAGATTTTTCAACATGTTGAAAAATGTCAACGAGAGCCCCGAGTACCGACGAGCGGCCATTACCGTAAATCTCCGAGTTCGAATCAGGGCAAACTCGGGAGAGCTCTTGGAGTGAACTCGTACCGTGGGACAGGGCTTTAACTCAGCGGTTCAGGCAGCATCACTGGAGGAAATGGATGGATGACATTTCAAGTCGTGACCGTTCTTCTTAAGAATGGTCCCAACCCGAAACGTCACCCATCCTTTTTCTCCAGAGATGCTGCCTGAACCGTTGAGTTATCCCAGCACTTTGTATATATCATTGGGAAAACCAGCATCTGCAGTTCTTTGTTTCTACGTATTGATCATTGGTAGATGATTTTTTCACACAAAGAGTTGTGAGTCTGTGGAATTCTCTGCCTCAGAGGGCGGTGGAGGCCGGTTCTCTGGATACTTTCAAGGGAGAGCTAGATAGGGCTCTTAAAGATAGTGGAGTCAGGGGATATGGGGAGAAGGCAGGAACGGGGTACTGATTGGGGATGATCAGCCATGATCACATTAAATGGCGGTGCTGGCTCAAAGGGCCGAATGGCCTACTCCTGCGTCTATTGTCTATTGAAAAGCATGCGGCCATGAGTCGAGCATGTGGCCACAGAAACCATGTGGCCTAACGATGCGGGAGCAATTGGTGAGGGAGGAATACAAGGCCAGAAAATGGCACATAGGGAGTCATTCGTAGGATCCAATCTCAAATCACACACTGGTTTGTATGCGTTTCATGCACCAAGCTTGCGACGCCTGCAATTATCGTGCAATGTTTTGGGAAAACAACTGCCCTCTAACCCAGCAGAGTTTACATTAAACGTGAACAGTTTGCCATTAGTGTTCAAAGTTGTGATCATAAACAAACCTCTCTGCAGGGACGGGCACTCTCTGCAGCCACTCAACAAGGTGGTACAGTGACACTGCAGTAGAGCTGCTGCCTCACAGCATCAGAGACACACACCGGTTCCATCCTGACTACCGGTGCTGTCTGTATGGAGTTTGCACGTTATCCCTGTGCTGCTTGGAGCTTCACCAGGAGCTCCAGTTTCCTCCCATTCGCCAAAGATGTGCGGGTTTGTAGTTTAATTAGCTTCTGTTAATTGTCCCTAGTGTGTAGGATAGTATTAGTATACGGTAGATTGCTGGTCGGCGTGGACTCGGCGGGTCGCCGTGGCGGCGACTGCTGAGGGCACAAAGGCCCCGACCACGGGTGAACAAAGAGGAAGATGACTGAACTGTATTGCCTTCCCTCACAGTGGGAAACATTGATTCCGCTGTGTGGGGATGTTCATGTTAAATTCTATCATGTATTGTGTTTTTTTTATTCGTATGGCTGTATGGTAACTCAAATCTCACTGTACCAATTGGTGCACGTGACAATAAATGGAACTTAAACTGTTCCCACGCTGCATCTCTAAACTAAATCTCTAAATAAATCATCTGACAAACGCAGTGTGAGCCAGTCACACAAGCGACTGTTACACCACCGTAACCATTGCCACACCCACCACACCGCACACACATGCACACACCCTCCTGTACCCGAGCCAGCCTGCCACATCACCAGAGAGTAATCAGCCCTCCTGACTACCTTCATTGTGTCACTGGTGGAGCGCTCTCATCAACCTCTCCCTCAATGTCACCAATGTCACCTAGAAGCCAGTTATTGACTCAGGAAGCATGGTGAACATGTACGGTTGCCAACTTTCTCACTCCCAAATA
Organism: Malacoraja senta; assembly: GCA_038087875.1. Taxonomy (NCBI): domain Eukaryota; kingdom Metazoa; phylum Chordata; class Chondrichthyes; order Rajiformes; family Rajidae; genus Malacoraja; species Malacoraja senta. Next base: position 282,450,248 of record CM075977.1, on the reverse strand, counting down.
AGGGGCAAGAGGTCAAAATAAGGGACAAATTCCCGACGGCAATTCGTTGACCGACTCGGCCGTGGCTGGGTGAATGATGAGTTGGCCCGGGTGCTGGACTGCACACAAAGCCCAGCCGGCGGGCCAGCTGAGGAGTTTTGAACAAGGGAGGAGGAGGAACTGTATTGCCTTCCACCACAGTGAAGAATGTCTGTGTTGAATTACGTTGTGTACTGTGTCCTTTTTTACTTGTAACGCTGCATGGTAAATTACATTTCACTGCACCTTATGGTGCATGTGACAAATAAATTTGAACTTGAACTTGGTCCGACATCCCATCCAACTCATGAACTGATGATCGGCCATGACAAGGAGGGGTGGTGGTGTCGGCGGTAAGCGAAGGTCCGAAGATCGGACAGCTGGCCGGGCTGCCGACCGACAGGGCCACGGGCGAAGCGCTGCTGCACTCCATGGGCTGCACTATGTCGGGACGGGTGAGGCGGGGGCCGGACGCGGCGCTCCAACCCGACAGTCCCCTCGACCCAAGTAGCAGCAGTCAAATACGGAACGGGGCGGTCCCGTATGGGACAAACAAATTTAGCCCAATATACGGGATGTCCCGGCTAATACGGGACAGTTGGCAACCCTAAGTACATGCCCCAATTGCCATCAATGGCAGATCAACTTTGAAAACATGATATGCTAAAACATAGCGCCTCTTGCATGCCGGATCAGTGGACTATTTCTGTTCACTTTGCTAATCAGAGATGTGCTTAGCTAAGGCAATCCTCTACTGGACTGTTCGCATGGGTAGAAATCCCAGGGGGATGAGGGGGCATGTCCCCCCCGTGTTTTGAGAGGTGGGGGACAATCCCCCTCCCCCCATGTTTTCTTGTATGTCGAAACGTAACCTAGGCCTATTCTCTGGCCCCTTTACCCCCCCCTAAGTGCCCCACCCACCACGGATGGAAGCTAACGCTACACTCTTCCCAATTAAGCCAGTGCTAACTGTAATTACCGTATCACACGTACGTGCGTGCTTACGTACGCGTGTACATCAGGGGTCTCCAAACTATGGCCCACGGGTCACATCCGGCCTGCCACGAGATTTTAACCGGCCCGCAGCAAGCTCAGCGCAGGACGGAGCGTGTGTCAGTTAGACGTCGAGTCGATTCGAGTCGGGGAGCGCGGCGGCCTGGAGCTGCTCTTGGTGTTGTTACCGGGTAGGTCCCTCGAATTGCCAGAGCCGAGACATCACAGAGAAGCCGTGGAGAAGGGTGCAACGTTGTTGGGGGGGGGGGGGTTGTTCGGCAGCAGGGACGGTGTTAGGTGGCGGGGGGCGGTGTTCGGCGGCAGCGGTCAGAATGGGTCGGCGGCGCGTTATAATGTGCGACCATTCCTCTCTGCCCTCTCTCCCCTCTATGCCCTCCTGCTTTGTGTCCCCCCCATGTTTTAAATGTGATTTGCCCCCATATTTGAATGAAAATAATTTCACTGTACCATTGAACCATGGTTTATCCATGTTTAAACGTTGCTAGACCTCTTCCTTGATGCTGATGTGCTCCAAGATACCACTGTTCCCTACCCTAAACCCACGAGGTTCCACGTCCTTGTCTAAGGTACGCTTATATTGATATTGGTTTGTTATCATGTGTACAGAGATACCGTGGAAAGCTTTTGTTTGCATGCAATCCAATCAAAGCAGTTCATACTATACATGAGTACAATCAAGCCTTACACAAAGGTGGAACAAAGAGGAAAAATACAGGAGAGTGCGGCATATATTTTTTCAGCATTGCAGCATTACAGCTCCAGAGAGAATAAAACACTAACCAACAGTGAGGTAGGATGGAAAAGCTGGACTATATTCTAGCTGATGGAAGGACCGTTCAGCAGTCTGATAACAGTGGGGAAGAAGCTGTTCCCCACTCCGGTGGTACGCGCTTTCAAGCTTTTATATCGAGCCCGACGGTGGAGGGGAGAAGGACTTTAGACTTTAGAGATGCGGTGCGGAAACAGGCCTTCCGGCCCACAGCGTCCACACTGACCGGCGATCACCCCGTACACTAGCCAGGGGCAATTTAGAGTCCTACACGCCGGGGACAATTAAGAGAAGCCAATTAACCTACAAACCTGCACGTCTTTGGAGCGTGGGAGGAAATGTGGGAATATGCGCTCTAGTATCTGACATTTCCACCCTGGGAAAAGCCTCCCCCCTGGTCCTGACCATTAGCCTCTGCTTAGGGGAGGCACAGTGGCGCAGCGGTAGAGTTGCTGCCTTACAGCGCCAGAGACCAGGGTTCCATGCTGACCTCGGGTGCTGGCTGTACCGAGTTTGTACGTTCTCCTTGTGCCTGTGTGGGTTTTCTCTGGGTGCTCCGGTTTCTTACCGCACTCCAGAGACGTACAGGTTTGTAGGTTGTTTGGCTTCTGACTTGTGTGTAGGGTAGTGGTAGTGTACAGGGTGATCGCTGGTTGGCGTGGACTCGGTGGACATGTTTCCACGTTATATCTCAAAGTCAAAAGCTTTGTGAAAGGAGATTATCTCACATCACTCTATGTGGCAGTTTGTTGTGCATGGACTAGCTGGAGCATTCCCTACAATACAACCCAAGCTGAGCTACAACAGGCCTGCAGTGTCTGTAATGGCCACAGGGTGCTAATGGGCACAGGGTGACAGGGGGCTATAGACTGGCGTCTGTATTGGGCACAGGGTGACAGGGTGACAGGGGGCTATAGACTGGCGTCTGTATTGGGCACAGGGTGACAGGGTGCTGGAGGCTGTAGACTGTTCCTCATATCACCATCAGATGCTCAAGGAACTTGGACCGAAGTGGGGAGGCACGGTGGCGCAGCGGTAAAGTTGCTTCCTTACAGCGTCAGAGACCCGGGCTCAATCCTGACTACAGGACTGTCTGTACGGAGTTTGCACGTTCTCCCTGTGACCGCGTGGGTTTCCTGGGTGCTTGTTTGGGTGCACCAGTGTCCTCCCACACCCCAAAGACGTGCGGGCTTGTTGGTTAATTGTGAATCTGTGATTCGCCCCAAGTGTGTAGGGGATTGGTGAGAAAGTGTGATAACATAACACTCGTGTGAAAGGGTGATCAATAGTCAGCCTGGATTCGGTGGGCCAAAGGGCCTTTTCCATGCTGTATCTAGTAACTACGAGCCAGGCAGAATGTATTTAAACAAAGAGGAATGCACTGGCAGGGGAGATGAAGGAAGCAGATATGATAGCGACATTTAAGAGGCATTTAGACAGAGAGAAACAGGAGGGAACGGAGAAAGAGAGACCATGCGCAGGTAGACAGGGCTAGTTAAATCTGGCAATGAGCATATGATGGGCCAAAGGGCCTGCTCCTGTGCTGAGGTGTTCCCCTTGAGCTCTGCCATTCCTGGACTTCAAATCATTGACTCCTGCGTAACAAAGATTGAAAAATAACTTTGAACATGCTAAACAGGAACAGGCTTGATGCTGATTGAATCATAAAAGCAATCTAGCTCTATTAGAAAGCTTTAGGTGGAGTCGGAGATGTTCTGTGTTAACGGAATAATAGCTGGGTGGGAGGTAGCCTGAGGCTTGATGCAACATTAACTGTGCAGGTCCCTCGCACAGTGCTTGCTGCTGTCACAGCTGCAAAGCCACGCTCCTCAAAGCTTCACTAATACTAGACGAAGTGGGACCCGTTGGGTCCCTGTCACACGGGAGGCCTGGTGCCCCAACGCAGCCCGGTCACCCAACGCAATATTCCACCACTCACCCATAGCCCCCAACTGCGCAGGTGCGGCTCATCCCCAGCACTCCATCCCCCTCCTCTTCAGCCATGATCACAATGAATGGCGGTGCTGGCTCGAAGGGCCGAATGGCCTCCTACACCTATTTTCTATGTTTCTATGTTTCCCTTCTCCTCCTCCCCTACCCCAATCCCTCCCTCTCCTTTTCCCAATCCTCAGTTACTCCCTCCCTCCATAACTCCTCTCCCCTCCCTAACCCCCTCCTCCTATCCCTTTATCCCAATCTCCCCCATCCCTCACCTCCCCCTATCCCCCCTACTATCCCTCCTCACCTCCCACACTCCCCCACCTCTCCCTCTATTCCCCCTCCTCCCCCACTCTCCCTCCTCACCTCCTCCCTCTTCTTTCCCCTCTCCTACCATCCCCCAATCCCTCCCTCACCTTTCCCCTATCCTCAGTCACTTCCTCCGTCCCTCCATCTCTCCCCTCCCTACCCCCCTCCTCTCACTCTATCCCCCTACCTCCCCCACTCTCCCATCTCACCTCCACTTTCCCCTCGCTCTCCCTCCCTAACCCCTCCTCTCCCTCAATTCCCCCACTCTCCCTCCTCACCTCCCCAGGACCTTGAGGTTGCTGCTCTTCTGACCAGAGGCCGCGCCGACCAGAAGCCATGCCGACCGGAAGACGCGCTGAGCGTCGCCGGGGACTGACAGCGGACGCGGCCAATCAGTGCGACGATGGTGCGGGAAGAGGCGTTGCTGTCCTGGCGGTAACTGACAGGAGAGGAGACCAATATGCGCATGCGCAGTTTTAAAGATTTTTCAACCTTAATAACTATTTAAATATACCACCGATCGGAAAACTTGTTGCACTTGCGGCACAGGAGAATGGTGAGTAAGGTGGCGAAAAATCATAGCGCTATCGTGTAGCGTTTTTGCTCAAATGTAAAAACAACGCAAACCGGAAGATAACAAGAAGATAACTCCGTACAGACAGCACCCGTAGTCAGGATCAAACCTGGGTCTCTGGCGCTGTGAGGCAGCAACTCTACCACTGGGCCCTTACCATGACGGAGTAAAAAAACAACGGTGATAAGGAAATTCCTGAGCTTCGGGAATGATAGCTGGAGGCACAGCCACCAATAATAATAGAGCCTTATAGCGTAGAAACAGGCCCTTCAGCCCACCTTGTTCGTGCTAACCAACATGTCCTATCTACACTAGTCCCCCCTGCCTGTGTTTGGCTCATAACCCTCTAAACCTGTCCTATCCATATACTTGTCTAAATGTTTCTTAAATGTTGTTATGGTATCTGCCTCAACTACCTCCTCTGGCAGCTCATCCCATACACCCACCACCCTTTATGTGAAAATGTTACCCCTCAGGTTCCTATTAAATCTTTCCCCCCTCACCTTAAACCTATGTCCTCTTGATTCCCCTACTCTGGGCAAGAGACTGTGCGTCTACCCGATCTATTCCTCTCATGTGGAAGAAGTGTAATGAGAGACACCGGGAATTAGTCGGGTCAGCGGTCAAAAGGTGTTTGGGCTGGAAGAGGCAATGTCTGCCTTGCACAAGGTCAAACTGTTTTGCACTGAAATGACTTCACTACATTTTGAAAGGAACTACAAATAAAGCTGCAATGAACACAGAGGCTGCTAATTGCAGCATCCAAATAATGCAAAATTAAAAAGATATAGCGAACAGATTGAAACATAAACAAGTGTTTAAATGATATTGAAACGATATCCTTTGTTCTTTAATAAGTCACCGACAGATTTCGATGAGCAGAAAAGAGCCCAATAACCTATCGAGGTTTAGATTGTGTTTATGTCAAAAGGTCCACAACACAGCAAGGGGCTGAATTTCTCTGACATTTTACCACGTGAAAGTCATTATTAGCCCTGCTCATCGTGAAACCCGGGGACTCAGATACAGGGAGCCTGCTGAGGTTAGATCTCCTGTGAGGAAGTCTGTGTTAGTCCTGCTTGCCGATCAGCACAGAAGTCTTCTCGGGCATGCTTTGAGCCAACACTATTTGCTGTAGCCTCTTGCAAACTCAGGATTTACTCGACTCTGAGTTTGGTTATGGGTTTAAGTCCATTCCGCAGATCTCTCTCTTGCATCATTGGGGAACAAGTACTGTCCAGGCAGATGTCCCAGGCCCTTCACCGCACAGAGTCATACAGCACGGAAACAGGCCCTTCAGCCCAACCTGCCCATGCCGCCCAACATGCCCCATCTACACTAGTCCCACCTGCCCGCATTTGGCCCACATCCCTCTAAATCTGTCCTATCCATGTACCTGTCCAAATGTCTCTTAAATGTTATGGACCCAGTGGGCCGAAGGTCCTGTTTCCACGCTGTATATCTAAAGTCTAAAGGGAGAGAAGCTAACATTGGGAGAGACTCTCAACATAGAATAGAACAGTACAGCACAGGAACAGGCCATTTGGCCCACAACGTCTGTGCTGAACATGATGCCAAATTAAACTAATCTGTCTTCATGTGATCTATATCCCTTCATTACCTGCATATCCATGTGCCTATCCATAAGCTCTTAAACACCACTATCGTATCTGCTTCCACCACCACCCCTGGCAATGTGTTCCAGGCACCCACCTGTGTAAAATAACACGTCCTGCACATCTCATTTAAATGTTGCCACTCTCACCTTAAAGCTGTCCCTCTAGTCTTTGACATTTCCATCTAGGTCATAGCCTTGAAAGAGACAAAAATCGCACGGCTTCTGGGAAGGGGCCAGGAGAGAGAGATGGCCGAACACAGAATATTCCCAGGTCAATATTTGTTTCTTTGCTGAATTACTCTGTGATTGCCCACAATCGACGTGAGATGGTGATCTTCAGGGCAAGGAATGAGATGGAGAGGAATAGATCGGGTAAATGCAGAGTCTTTTTCCCAGCGTAGGGGAATCGAGAACCAGAGAACATAGGTTTAAGATGGGGTGGGGGGGTGAAATTTAATAGAAAATTGAGGGGTAACTTCTTTTTACACCAAGAGTGGTGGGCATATGGAACGAGGGCTGGCATATGACATTTAGACAGGTACATGGAGAGAACAGATTGAGAGGGATATGGGCCAAACGTGGGCAGGTGGGACCAGTGTAGATGGGGCATGTTGGTGGGTGTGGGCAAGTTGGGCCGAAAGGCTTGTTTCCACGATATATGACTATGACTCGAATGGAACAAATGGGGTTCTGGTTAACATTTCACAAACTCGATAGCAACTGGAAACGCCGTGCTTTCTCCGAGATTAATTGCCTGCCTCGTGTTCCAATCATTAATTGTTGATGTTTATTCAAGATTTAAAAGTACATCCCTGTACTGAAGCAAAAATGATGAAGTAATTAGGCAGATAGCCAGCCAGCTACTCTCTGACATTGCAAAGAAGCCCTCTCACTATCACTTACGTACAAGTAGAAATCCCTTGGTCATCACTTTCCACCTAAACTTCCAAGCGGAAGGATGTGAGAGTCAGGGAATAATCCACTGGCCAAACGCCATTGTTCGCCACAATCTGCTGTTGCCTCGCCCTCTCTCTCCATCAGCCAACCTCCATCCCCACGCCCCTCCAACATCTCTGCACTGCTCCTGATCTGGCCTCAGTTACCTCCCAATTCCCATCAGCTGGCCAAAAGCCTTCAGGTTGTCCCGTGGTGATAGAATTCCACACACCCCATCCCAAAACCCACCCGTCTGTCCTTGGAAACGATCCTGAGTAATCTCCATGTAGAAACAAAGAACTGCAGATGCTGTTTGTATTAGAGATAGACACAGAGTGCTGGAGTACCTCAGCGGGTCAGGCAGCATCTTTGGAGAAAAAGGATAGGTGACGTTTTGGGTCAGGACCCTTCTTCAGACTGACTCGAGGCACAAGTCTGAAGAAAGGTCCCAAGCTGAAATATACCCATCCTTTTTCTCCAGAGATGCTGCCTGACCCACTGAGTTACTCCAGCACTCTGTGTCCATGTTCTCCAGAGATGCTGCCTGACCCGCTGAGTTACTCCAGCACTCTGTGTCCATGTTCTCCAGAGATGCTGCCTGACCCGCAGAGTTACTCCAGCACTCTGTGTCCATGTTCTCCAGAGATGCTGCCTGACCCGCTGAGTTACTCCAGCACTCTGTGTGCATGTTCTCCAGAGATGCTGCCTGACCCGCTGAGTTACTCCAGCACTTGATGTCGATCTACTGAATAATCTCCATATTTGTCCAGGTTTTTCGTCATTGTCTCGCACCTCCATCAAATGTCTGTCAATGCTCACGTGTGGAAACCTGGGATATTCTATCTTCAGGGTGCTCTCAGAGCCACAAATTGCTGTTGTTTTATGCCAGTTGACTTGAAATTTAAGCTCAGAAATATGACCCATCTCTTCAAAACGTGACTGAGGAATTGCTGCAGTTTCAAAAGTGATTACTATCAGCTGAGATCTCTAACCCAGCCCCCCCTTCTGCTCCCTGGTGCTGTAAAAGATCCAAATATGGCATCATCTCGAAGAACATTGGGCTCTCCGGACATTCAGTGCAGGCCTAGCCCCTGGATTCTGTACTGGAGGAGCACTATCACTGTGGAGAGGGAGAAGATGCTTCCACTCGTGGGAGAGTCTAGGACCAGAGGGCACAGGCTCCAAATAAAAGGACGTTCCTATAGAAAGGTGATGAGAAGGAATTTCTTTAGTCAGAGGCTGGTGAATCTGTGGAATTCATCGCCACTTCAATGGGTATTTTTAAGGCAGAGAAGGACAGATTCTTGATCAATACGGGTGTCAAAGGTGTAAGAAGGAACTGCAGATGCTGGTTTAAACCGAGGATAGACACAAAAAGCTGGAGTAACTCAGCAGGACAGGCAGCATCTCTGGAGAGAAGGAATGGGTGACGTTTCGGGTCGAGACCCTTCTTCAGACCAGTTAGGGATAAGGGAAACGAGAGATATAGACGGTGATGTGGAGACATAAAGAACAATGAGTGAAAGATATGCAAAAAAGTAACGACGATAATAGAAACAGGTCATTGTTAGCCGTTTTATAGGCAGAAAATGAGAAGCTGCCCAAGCGAAATATGAGATGCTGTTCCTCCAATTTGCATTTAGCCACACTCTGACAGTGGAGGAGACCGAGGACAGAAAGGTCTGTGTAGGAATGGGAAGGAGAATTAAAGTGTTTGATAACCGGGAGATCAGGTAGGTTCAGGCGGGCTGAGCGAAGGTGTTCAGCGAAACGATCACCCAGTCTGCGTTTGGTCTCACCGATGTATAAGATGTATATTGAACAACGGATGCAGTAGATGAGGTTGGAGGAGATGCAAGTGACCCTCTGTCAAAGGTTATGGGGAGAAGGCAGGAGAATAGGGTTGAGAGGGAAAGATACTGTAGATCAGCCATGATTGAATGGCAGAGTAGACTTGATGGGCCAAATGGCCTAATTCTGCTCCTGTGACTTATGAACTTATGAACTAACGATTCAACTTGCAAATTCTTTAGGAATCCTGCACGCACCAGCACTCCCAAGTCCCTTTGCACTTCTGATTTCTGAATGGCCTAATTCTTCTCCTCTGACTGTTATACTTCACATGAGAATGGGAATAGAGGGTCCATCAGCTCTCGGTGGCGTTGCCACAAGTGAAGTTGACCACGAGCAGCGGAATTATCCCCAGAATCTTGGACCATGTTGAGCCCACATTCGTGATCACATCCGGACATCATCACTTTGCTATTCACGGAAGCTTGCTCTGCTCAAGTCGACTGCCTCATTAAACACTGAAAGGGTTCAGCATAGGGAACAAGTCATCACTTGAGGAATTGAAGCAAGCGCGAGAGCAGTGCCCCAGGCAGATAATTTAGACTTTACTTCAGACTTAGATACAGCGTGGAAACAGGCCCTTCAGCACACCGAGTCCGCGCCGACCAGCGATCACCCCGCGTACTAGCACTATTCTGCACACGAGGAACAATTTACAATTTACTGAAGCCAATTAACCTACAAACCTGTATGCGTTTGGAGTGTGGGAGGAAGCTGGAGCACCTGGAGAAAACCCACGTGGTCACAGGGAGAACGTATAAACTCTGTACCGACAGCGCCCGTAGTCAGGCGCTGTTAGGCTCTAGCGCTGCACCCTTTAGCTGCCCCATGTCCCCTTCCATCTCCTTCTGTAATCACATGGTTTACAGCACTGCAAACCCCAGACACCTGTTATGGGGAGAGGCAGGAAAATAGGGTTAGGAGGGAGAGATATATTAGCCTCAATTGAATGGTGGTGTAGACTTGATGGGCCAAATGGCCTAATTCTGCTCCTATCACTTACGACTTTATGACTTTATGAACACCTCAAGATCTGTGAGGCAGCAACTATACTGCTGGGCCACCGTGCTGCCGCATTGAATTGCAAAGACGAGAGGGCATGGATTTAAGGCGAGAGGGGAGAGGTTGGAAGGAGATGTACAAACTCAAGAGAACCTACATCCACTGGCGTGAGTGCAGGTCACCTTAAAATGAGTGCTTGAGGTGAATATTAGTGATGGATTCAAGGGAAAACTGGACAGAGCAACAGGCGAGAACGGAGTGGGATAAGGGGAGCCATGTGACGAAGAGGAACAGGATAATTTGAAAGAGACAGTAGCATGGAGCAGATGGGCGGAGTGGCCTGTCTCCAACCTGCACATCTGTTGGCCTCCAAACCTTTTATAAGGTCATGTGATAGGAGCAGAATTAGGCCATCCGGCCCATCAAGTTGACTCCGCCATTCAATCATGGCTGATCTATCTTTCCCTCCATTCTCCAGCCTTCTCCCCATAACCTCTGACACCCGTACTAATCAAGAATCTGTCTATCTCTGCCTTAAATATATCCCCGGACCGCATCCACAACCTTCTGTGGCAAAGAATTCCACAGATTCACCACCCTCAGCCTAAAGAAATTCCTCCTCATCTCCTTCCTAAAGGAACGTCCTTTAATTCTGAGGCTATGACCTCTAGTCCTAGACACTCCCATTAGTGGAAGTATCCTCTCCACATCCACTCTATCCAAGCCTTTCACTATTCTGTATGTTTCAATGAGGTCCCCCCTCATTCTTCCAAACTCCAGTGCCGTTGAATGCTCATCATATGTTATGTTCCTTTTCTGGGCAATTCGGTGGTGGATATAGGACAGTCCAGTAGAAGAATAGGCCCTGCGGCGCACAATGTCCATGCGAAACATGATGTCAAGTTAAATCAATCTTCTCCGTCTGCACGTGATCCATATCTATCCATTCCCTCCCATATCCACATGCCTATCTAAAAGTCTCTTAAACACTATAGTATCTGCCTCCACCACCACCCCAGGGCAGCACGTTCCAGTGAAATTAAACTTAAAACCTTAAACTTTGCCTAACTTACCTTAAAGCTACGTCATCTAGCCTTTGATATTTCCACCCTGGGGAAAAAGGTTCTGACTGTACACCCTATCTATGCCTCTCATAAGTTTATATACTTTATTTTGGAGATACAACGTGGAAACAGGCCCCCAGACCAACATTCACCGTATGCTAGTTCTATCCCACGCACTAGGGATAATTTACAGCAGCCAATTAACCTACAAATCTTTAGAGTGTGAGAAGAAACTGGAGCACCTGGAGAAAACCCACACGGTCACAGGGAGAATGTACAGACTCCGCGCAGACAGCACCCGTAGTCAGGATGGAACCTGGGATTTTGGCGCTGTGAGGCAGCAACTCTACCACTGCGCCACCGTGCTGCCCTGCGCGATCGTGTGTCTCTCTTCAACCTCTGACATTTCTACTGGTTCTCCTCAAGAATCAAGGAGCCATTTAATTCATGTTGCGACATGACTCTATTGGAGAGGACTTCATAGTTAGCTGCATTAGACATTGTAAGCATTCTCTTACACTGTAAAATGGTTCACATCTCTCTAACACATCAAAATTACTCTGGGCCATTAGATATTTTGGAACATAATTGTCTTTGAAATTAAGGTAATGGCCTACTCTGTGCCAGGAATATCCCTGCAGATACAATTAGAGTGCAGCCTCGATAACATTGCAGCATTGCCAGTGCTCACTTCCATGTGAAAGCTGCATCAACAGAGGCACACAAACTGTTCATCCTGCGGCAGCAACTGCCCCTGGAAGCTGACGGGGTGAGAGGAAACTATATTCTGCTTTAGATAGACACAAAATGCTGGTGTAACTCAGCGGGACAGGCAGCTTTTCTCTGGGAGAAAAGGAATAGGTGACGTTTTGGGTCAAAGAGTCATAGGGTTATGCAGCGTGGAAACAGGCCCTTCGGCCCAACTTGCCCAAACGGACCAACATGTTCCAGCTACACTAGTCCCACGTGCCCACGCTTGGCCATATCCCTCCAAACCTGTCCTATCTAACTGTTTCTTAAATGTTGGGATAGTCCCTGCTTCAACTACCTCCTCTGGCAGCTTGTTCCATACACCCACCACCCTTTGTGTGAGAAAGTTACCCCTCAGATTCCTATTAAATCTTTTCCCCTTCACCTTGAACCAATGTCCTCAGGTCGTCGATTCGCATACTCTGGGCAAGAGATGGTATGTATCTACCCGATCTATTCCTCTCATGATTTTATGGTTTACACCGAAGATAGGCACAAACGTTTTTATTACAGAGAGTAGTGGATGCCTGGAATGCAGGCAGCGTTAGGGGTGATGGTGGGGGCAAATACGATAGTGGTGTTTAAGAGGCTTTCCATACACATGAATATGTAGGGAATGGTATCTAAACAGGTGAGATTAATTTATCTTGACATCATGTTTGGCCTTGACATTGTGGGCCGAAGGGCCCCTTCCTGTGCTGTACCTTCATAGCAGCATAGAAACAGGCCCTTCGGTGAACTGAGTCCATGCCGACCATTCACACCAGTTCCAGATAGACATAAAATGCTGGATTAACTCAATTGGACAGGCAGCATCTCTGGAGAGAAGGAATGGGTGACGTTTGGATCGAGACCGTTCTCCAGTCAAAACGTCTTCGGTGTAAAGCAGCATCTGCAGTTTCATAGAAACATAGAAAATAGGTGCAGGAGGAGGCCATTCGGCCCTTCGAGCCAGCACCGCCATTCATTGTGATCATGGCTGATCATCCCCAATCAATAACACGTGCCTGCCTTCTCCCCATATCCCTTGATTCCACTAGCCCCTAGAGCTCTATCTAACTCTCTCTTAAATCCATCCAGTGATTTGGCCTCCACTGCCCTCTGTGGCAGGGAATTCCACAAATTCACAACTCTCTGGGTGAAAAAGATTTTTCTCACCTCAGTCCTAAATGGCCTCCCCTTTATTCTAAGACTGTGGCCCCTGGTTCTGGACTCGCCCAACATTGGGAACATTTTTCCTGCGTCTAGCCTGTCCAGTCCTTTTATAATTTTATATGTTTCTATAAGATTCCCCCTCATCCTTCTAAACTCCAGTGAATACAAGCCTAGTCTTTTAAATCTTTCCTCATATGACAGCCCCGCCATCCCAGGGATCAATCTCGTGAACCTACGCTGCACTGCCTCAATCACAAGGATGTCCTTCCTCAAATTAGGAGACCAAAACTGTACACAATACTCCAGATGTGGTCTTACCAGAGCCCTATACAACTGCAGAAGAACCTCTCCTATACTGAAATCCTCTTGTTATGAAGGCCAACATTCCATTAGCTTTCTTCACTGCCTGCTGTACCTGCACGCCAACTTTCAATGACCGGTGTACAAGGACACCTAGGTCTTGCTGTACCTCCCCCTTACCTAACCTAACCCCATTGAGATAATAATCTGCCCACTTGTTTTTGCCACCAAAGTGGATAACCTCACATTTATCTCTGCCCACTCACTCAACCTGTCAAGGTCACCCTGCAACCTCCTAACATCCTCTTCACAGTTTCTTCCCACACGGTGGTGCCTTACAGCGCTTTCAGCCCCGGGTTCGATCCTGACCCGGTTTGATCTTGATATCAGTGTAAATTGTCTCTAGTGTGTGTCGGATAGTGTTAATGCGGGAATTGCTGGTTGGTACGGACTTGTTGGGCCGAAGGGCCTGTTTCTGCGCTGTATCTCTAAATTAAACTAGTTATGTTATCCCACTTTCCCTACACATTACGGGCAATTTACAGAGGCCAATTAACCTACAAACCCTCAAAGGTCAGCACTGAAGCTCTCCATGCATGCACACACCTCAAATTCTCATCAGACGTCGGGAGTATTTTTGAGGGGCAGTGGCGGTGGAAAGTCAGGGTCGGACAGGCGAGTGAAAGCTCTGTTCATTTTCTCTTGGATTTTTATTCAGACCATTGGTTCTGAAATTCTTGAAGACTGGGAAAACTTAGGAAGTTTGGAACTCTGCAACTGTACTCCGCAGACCCTTCGGCCCACCTAGCCCATGCCGACCAAGCTGGCATGCTGGGCTCGTCCCATTTGCCTGCATTTGTCCCACCTCCCTTTAAACCCTTCCTATCGATATATCTGCCCAAAGTCAGAATTGTATTCACTTCCTTTGGCAGCTTTTCCCAGATGCCGACTACCCTTTGAGTGAAAAAGTTGCAGAGGTCATTCTTAAATCTCTCCCTTCTCACCTTAGCGTATGTCCTCTAGTTTTAGAATCCTCTACCCTGGGAAAAAGACTGTGAGCGTTCACTTTATCCGTGCCCCTCATGACCTTGTCCACCTCAAAAAGGTCACCCCTCAGCCTCCTACCCTCCAAAGAAAAAAGTCCCAGCTTATCCAAGCTCTTCCTATAACTCAAGCCCACAAACCCAGGTGACGTCCTGATGAATCATGCCTTCGATTTACAACCCTGCCACTCCACTGCAAGAGTGGGCTTCAGCGGCTAGTTAAGGGTATTAAATCCTGAGGAAAGTTATTGCTGGAACTCTTTGACAGGTGCTAGTACGCCTGTGTTGATATACTCCTTGCATCGAGTAAATCAAGACATGGCCAACACAAATGTTGAGAGGAACGTTAACAAAATGAGATTTCAGAGGCCGGGTAGCATTCAGAGTTATTCAGACGTGGGAAAGAGCACATGACATCCCTGGACACCATAGAGCAGGGGTCAAGAGAGTTTATCCCTGTAACTGTACATTCACAGATATGGTTGCAGTGCCGGTGGAAAGGCTACGTACCAGAACAGACGGCACGGTGGCGCAGCGGTAGAGTTGCTGCTTCACAGCGCCTGAGACCCGGGTTCAATCCCGATGAAGGGTGACGTCTATACGGAGTTTGTGGCGCCGTGGGTTTTCTCCGGGTGCTCCGGTTTCCTCCCGCATTCCAAAGGCGTGCAGGTTTGCAGGTTAATTGACTTCTATAAACTGTCACTAGTGTATAGAGGAGCTGGTCGCCATGGACTCGGTGGGCCGAAGGACCTGTTTCCATGCTGTATCTCTGAACTAAACTAAACTAAGAAGCTGAAGTATCTAAGACGTCTGAAGAAGGATCTCGACCCGAAACGTCGCCTATTCCTTCGTTCCATAGATGCTGCCTCACCCGCTGACTTTCTCCAGCATTTTTTTGTCTACCTAAAACTATGGAGCTGTCAGTTTATACCAAAGAAAGACACAAAATGCTGAAGTAACAGCTGGTCAGGCAACATCCCTGGAGAACATGGATAGGTGATGTTTCGGGTCATGTCTGAAGAAGGGTCTCGACCCAAAATGTCACCTATCCATGTTCTCCAGAGAGGTTGCCTGACCCGCTAAGATACAAATAGTGTTAGTTTAGGGTGAGGAGGGGGGGGAGAAGCTGAAATCTGGAACACACGTCACAAGGGGTGATACAGACAAATAATCTCACAACATTTAAGCAGTTGAACCACAAAGGTATAGAAGACTCAATGCAAGTAAATGCGATTAGTGTAATACTCGGAGACACCAGAGACTGCAGATACTGGCACCTTGAGTAAAGACAAAGTGCTGGCTGAACACAGAGAGAGTGGCCCCATGGGTTGATCCGGACTTGCTCCGGCAGTTAGTCATAGAGTGACACAGTATGGAAACAGACCCTTCAGCCCAACTTGCCCACACCATCCAACATGCCCCATCTATACTAGTCCCACCTGCCTGCGTTTGCCCAATATCCCTCTAAACCTGTCCTAGCCACGTACCTGTCTATATGTTTCTTAAACGTTGCAAAAGTACCTGCCTCCTCTGGCAGCTCATTCTATTCACCCACCACCCTCTGTGTAAAAAAAGTTACCCCTCAGCTTCCTTTAGTTTTAGTTTAGTTTTAGAGATACAGCGGCCCACCGGGTCCGCGCCGACCAGCGATCCCTGCACCAACACTATCCTACACCCACTAGGGACAATTTTTACATTTACCAAGCCAATTAACCTACAAACCTGTATGTCTTTGGAGTGTGGGGGGAAACCGAAGATCTCGGAGAAAACCCACGCAGATCATGGGGTGATCTCCTCGGAGTGGTACCTAGCCTATCAATAATCAAACTTCGTACAGACAGCACCCGTAGTCGGGATGGAACCCAGGTCTCCGGCGCTGCATTTGCTGTAAGGAGGCAACTCTACCGCTGCGCCACCGTGACCGCCCTATTAAATGCTTCCCCTCTCGCCATAAACCCATGACATCTGGTTCTTGATTTCCCTTACCCTGGTTAAAAGGCTATGTGCATTCACCCGATCTATTCCTCTCATGATTGATGTGTACTTCCAATTTTGAGAAGCAACTGGATGAAGGAATGAAAGCAGTCACAAGCCTGAGGGGGCTGCGAGGCAGAGCCACACTTGCATAGGGAGGAGCAGCGCACACACTGGCTCTCATCGTTCAGGCTGTCAGGAACACGAGGAACACGGCAGTTCCAGGAACTGGATCTTCTCCATTCCACTTATGCACTATAAAAGGTAATCCACTGGAAACTGGTGAGACACTACATGGCACGCTGACAATACAAAATAAATGCACGAGTGCTGTTCACTCAACAAGTCCAGAATCCACAACAAGCTCTACTCTAAACAGTAACCAACCTCCATACAGACTTCAGTGCAAAGATAAAACAGGCTAACACTACAAGAAACGACACAACGTGTTGGAGTAACTCACCTGAAGAACGGTCTCAACCCGAAACATCACATCAGATGTTGCCTGACCCGCTGAGTTACTCCAGCACTCTGTGTCCATGTTCTCCAGAGATGCTGCCTGACCCGCTGAGTTACTCCAGCACTCTGTCCATGTTCTCCACAGATGCTGCCTGACCCGCTGAGTTACTCCAGCACTCTGTGTCCATGTTCTCCAGAGATGCTGCCTGACCCGCTGAGTTACTCCAGCACTCTGTGTCCATGTTCTACATCAGGCAGCATCTCTGGTGAACATGGGTAGGTGACGTTTCAGGTGGGACCCTTCTTCAGACAACTTCCACTCCTGTCTGAAGGAGGATCGCGAACCAAAACATCACCTACCTACATTCTCCAGAGATACTGCCTGACCCACTGAGTTACTCCAACACTTTGTGTCTTTTTTCCTAAATCAGCGTCTGCAATTGCTTGTTTCTCCTAACACTACAGGTGCTGGACTCAATGTCAAACTACCAGAGGTGCCACCTTTAGCAGGAGATGTTATTCTGAGATCACATCAGCCCTAGTGTCGTCTTTAACCATCTCTCAGTTTCATTAGGCGAGAAATAGTATTGGGTAGGCTAATGGGACTGAAGGATGATAAATCCCCTGGGCGTGATGGTCTGCATCCCAGGACCCTCAGGGAGGTGGCTCTAGAAATAGTGGACACATTGGTGATCATTTTCCAATGTTCAATAGTCCCTGTGGATTGGAGGATAGCTAATGTTATCCCTAGCTAGAGAGAAAACGGGGAATTACAGACCAGTTAGCCTGACTTCGGTGGTGGGAAAGATGCTGGAGTCAATTATTAAAGAGGTAATAATGGGGCATTTGGATAGCAGTAAATTGATTAGTCCAAGTCAACATGGATTTATGAAAGAGAAATCATGCTTGACTAATCTTCTGGATTTTTTTGAGGATGTGACAAGTAAAATGGATGAAGGGGTGCCAGTGTATCTAGACTTTCAGAAAGCCTTTGATAAGGTCCCGCACGGGAGACTGGTGACTAAAATTAGAGCACATGGTATTGGGGGTAGGGTGTTGACATGGATAGAAAATTGGTTGGCAGACCGGAAGCAAAGAGTAGGAGTGAACGGGTCCTTTTCAGAATGGCAGGCAATGGCGAGTGGAGTGCCGCAAGGCTCGATGTTGGGGCCGCAACTGTTTACCATATATATTAATGATTTGGAAGAGGGAATTAGGAGCAACATTAGCAAGTTTGCAGATGACACAAAGCTGGGTGGCCATGTCAACTGTGAAGAGGATGTTAGGAGGTTGCAGGGTGACCTGGACAGGTTGAGTGAGTGGGCAGATGCGTAGCAGATGCAGTATAATATAGATAAATGTGAGGTTATCCACTTTGGCGGTAAAAACAAGGGGGCAGATTATTATCTCAATGGGGTTAGGTTAGGTAAGGGGGAGGTACAGCGAGACCTGGGTGTCCTTGTACACCGGTCACTGAAAGTTGGCGTGCAGGTACAGCAGGAAGTGAAGAAAGCAAATGGAAAATTGGCCTTCATAACAAGAGGATTTCAGTATAGGAGAAGAGAGGTTCTTCTGCAGTTGTATAGGGCTCTGGTGAGACCATATCTGGAGTATTGTGTACAGTTTTGGTCTCCTAATTTGAGGAAGGACATCCTTGTGATTGAGGCAGTGCAGCGTAGGTTCACGAGATTGATCCCTGGGATGGCGGGACTGTCATATGAGGAAAGATTGAAAAGACTAGGCTTGTATTCACTGGAGTTTAGAAGGATGAGGGGGGATCTTATAGAGACATATAAAATTATAAAAGGACTGGACAAGCTAGATGCAGGAAAAATGTTCCCAATGTTGGGCGAGTCCAGAACCAGGGGCCACAGTCTTAGAATAAAGGGGAGGTCGTTTAAGACAGGTGAGAAAAAAAAATTCTCCCAGAGAGTTGTGAATTTATGGAATTCCCTGCCACAGAGGGCAGTGGAGGCCAAATCACTGGATGGATTTAAGAGAGAGTTAGATAGAGCTCTAGGGGCTAGTGGAATCAAGGGGTATGGGGAGAAGGCAGGCACGGGTTATTGATATGGGACGATCAGCCATGATCACAATGAATGGTGGTGCTGGCTCGAAGGGCCTAATGGCCTCCTGCACCTTTTTTCTATGTTTCTATCAAGTCTACTCCGCCATTCAATCATGGCTGATCTATCTTTCCCTCTCCTGCACTCTCCTGCCTTCTCCCCATAACTCTAGACACCCGAGCTAATCAAGAACCGGTCAATTTCAGCTTTAAAAATACCCACTCGCTCGGCCTCCACAGCCGTCTATGGCAATGAATTCCACAGATTCACCACCAAATGCAACACATAGCTAGCGTCCTGAACAGTGTTCCACACACCACTGCGTGGAGTTATAAGACCCACACAGCACGGAAACAGGCCTTCAGGCCAACTCATCCCCATTTGCCCATGTTTGGCCCATTTCCCTCAAAACCTTTCCATTCCATGTATCTGAGCCAAACGTCATTGTTATTGTTTAGGATGTTACCTTGCACCAGGCGGTATTCCCTTTATCCTGTATCTGTACACAATGGAGGGCTTGATTGTAATTATGTATAGTCTTTTCACTGACTGGATGGCACGCACCAAAACGTTTATCTCTGTACCTTGTTAAACAGACAATAAGCTAAACTTAACTAAACCAAACCTGCCTCAACTACATCCTCTGGCAGCTCATTCCAAATACCCATCACCCTCTGAGCAAAAAGGTTGCCCCTGAGATTCCTATTGAATCTGTCCCCTCTGACTTTAAACCTATGCTTTCTATTTCTTGATTCCTCCACTCTGGGAAAAAGATCAGGAAGCCTGCTGCAGTAACTGCTGTACATGACCAAAGTGGCGAATCAGTCAGGATGGCATCGGGAACCGTGAAGAACGTTGTCTTGCCTGCTATCCAGGCAGATCAACCCATACGTCAGTACATCACAGGTAATCAAAAAGAAAAAATTAACAGAGTGCAGAATATAGTGTTACAGCTGGAGAAAGTGCAGAAAGAGCCACAACAATGTAGATTGGAAGATTGAAAATTAAACCTCAGTAAATGAGTTTGATAAAAGCTGGGAAGAAGCTGCTCTTATATTAGTTGGTAGGGAGATGGGAGAATGAAGAACGGCAGGCACAAGAGCAGTCCTTGATAATATTGGCCGCTTTCCAGCGGGGACGATCTTGCCCAAACACTAACTCCAGTTCAAGTTTGTTGTCATATGCGCAATTACGTTGCAGTACAGGTGCAATGAGAAACCATGCTTGCAGCAGCATCACAGGCATGGAGACAACGCGCGAAAATAAATTATACACAAATATTAAAACATTACTCAACATTCTAAAGGACTGGCAGTCACGGTGGCGCAGCGGTGGCGCCGGAGACCCGGGTTCCATCCCGACTACGGGTGCTGTCTGTACCGAGTTTGTACGTTCTCCCCGTGCCCTGCATGGGTTTTTTCCGAGATCTTCGGTTTCCTCCCACACTCACAAAGACGTACAGGATTGTAGGTTAATTGGCTTGGTAAATGTAAAAATTGTCCCTAGTGGGTGTAGGATAGTGTTAATGTGCGGGGATCGCTGGTCGGTGCGGACCCAGTGGGCCGAAGGGCCTGTTTCCGCGGTGTATCTCTAAACTAAACTAAACTGTAGCAAAAAAGATGTGGATGCAAAAACAATTAGAATAGAAACAGTTGAATAATTGTGCAAGAGGTGGTTCCTAATGTTCCATTGTCAAGGTAGAGTCAGTGTAGTGTAGGAGAGTAGCTGTTCCTAAACCTGGGGGTGTGGGACTTCAGGCTTCTATACCTCCTGCCCGACGGTAGC